>JAOQMP010006211.1:0-13508 GCA_027563575.1 Erythroxylum pedicellare
ATAAATAAGAATAAGAATAATAAAATAATAAAATAAGAATAAAAATAAGTGATAGTAGTAATAATAATAATAATCGTCGTCGTCATCATCATCTTCATCGTAATAATAATAATAAATAAATAAATAAATAAAAATAAAAATGATAAAAATAAAAATAAAAATAATATAAAAATAATATAAAATATAAAATAATAATAATAATAATAATAATAATAATCATTATCATCATCATCGTTATTGTCATCGTCGCCGTCGTCACCATCATCATCATCATCATAATAATAATAATAATAATAATAATAATAATAACAATAATAATAGTAGTAGTAGTAGTAGTAATAATAACAACAACAATAACAACAACAATAATAATAATAATAATTTGTGTCGAAGCAGCCCCCTAAAAACCTTCAATATAAAATATTTTGATTAGCGATACCAAAACAAAAAGTTTCCTTTTTTACTGATAATGTAATGAACAATATTATTGAAGAAATTTGCTTAATAGGGGAAAAAAAAGGATGATCACTACTCAGCTAGAAAAGAAAAATATTTTGAAATCATCAACAACAATAATTTAGTAAAAATTTCGCTGATATGCGAAATTTGAGGGGGTTTAATAGTACATAGTCTTACTTCTAATTGATGAAAAGTATGTTTTGGATTACAAATAGCATCTCAGCCTAGGCCGAGTCTAACCTGAGGTTAATAGGTTTGGCTTAGATTGACTAGGGCTAAGCTGAGCCTCGTGCCTAATATTTTTGAAAAAATTGAGGTTCAACCTAAGCCTGACTCGATCTAAGGAGTTGTTTTTACATTTTTAATTTAATAAAGGATAAGCATAGGCCGAGTTGAGCTCATGCTTTGACTAAATTGCCTAACATTGGTCAAGCTTGGGCTCAAACCCGGGCCCCAATAGAAGTTGCCGGGTCATGCTCACCTAGCCCAACCTAGCCTATTACTATCTTTATTTTCAATAGATCCACATGTATATTAAAATAATAGAATAATATTAAATAAAAATAAAATAGTCATAAAAGATCATAAAAATACTAAAATAAAAACTAATAAATAATATAAAATAAAAATAAAAATAAAATAGTCATAAAAGATCACAATAATACTAAAATAAAAACTAATAAATATGTTCTCTAATGACAATACTAGTAACACTATATTTTTCAAAATTTTCTTTCAATTTAATGTCGTTAGTAAACTAATAATTATCGAATTGTTTTTTTTTTCCTTTTTTCCTCGATTTGAAGATAAATTCGAGGAGAATGTGAATATGAGGTCTCCATTATTTTGACAATAGTTCAACTGTCAGCTCAGCCGATACTTCACCTCTCTAAATTCTTAATTTGAACTCAAATCTTCGTCCACATTGTGAGTCTTATCAACTTAGAAAATATCATATTGTTGTTTTTCCATCTAGAGTTAATAATAAAGCTAAAAGCTCTTTTGTGCTATTTCGTTACGATGCTTGGGGTGCACCTCATGTCACCTAAAATATATTTTGAAACCAACCACGTTTATTAAAGAAACAAAGATGAATTTGTTTATGTTTTCATCAGGTTCCAATGGGCTTGATAATTCATTTGGCATTCTTTCAAGTAAATTGGTAACTAATTTGAGATAACGAATTGTTTCAATTATTCTCATTCTTTCAGAATTCATTTGTAATAAATTTAAAATGCAGTACAATTATTAACTACGGCTTGCTTGTTCAGTTGCTGCTCTTTGGTAAATGGACATGCACAGCAGTACGTGTTTGCGTTATGCCTTGCCTGGCCTGGCCTATGACACCGTAATAACAGAGAATTGCCATCTTAACTGCTGAGGCTTCTCAGCTTCTTGTGTCAATCCAGAGAAGGTAACAATGCCTCGAGATTTCTGTTAAGCTGACTGACAGCTACAGGAGCCTGAAACTGGATTTGCTTCTTCCTTGGAATGGTGGCGGTTATCAAGTCAATAGTTACACCTTTCACTTTTCACCAGCTTGTCTAAGCAGAGTTCAGCTCATCTGATCCTCATAAGAACAAAGTAGAAGCACATTGAATCAGACTTGCATGAATTTGGCAATTCTTTGAGAATTTTTTATCAACCAGGAGTATTACTACATTTTTGTATGAATGATGTGATAACAAACTGCAATTCCCCTTATTCTTAATTTGTACGAACTAAAAGTGTACAACCAAAAGCCTGCACATGCTGATAAAATTTGAAAACAATAAATTCCCCAATTCATCCATTTGAAAGAGTACCTGATCCACTCTAATTTTTAATATTACTACATCCTTAATTCATACGAATTACTAAACACTAAGGAAACAGAGTAATCTTTTTCCTTTACCCAAGTAAGTGAGCTACTTAAAACAACATACCAGATATGGCTTGGCACTTTTTATCACTTCCATTAGAGCAGCAGGTCCAAGAAACTTGAGAACCTATTCCACAAAAGGTATAAGGAATCATTGTACTTAGAAATATTATCTATTTATTCACTTTATGCAAGCAAAATGTCACCAGTAAGAACTTGCCAAGGAAGAAAACTGAAATAGAAACAGACCTCGTTGGCATCTTTGAACGGATGAGAATCATCTTTCCTCGGCCAACATACCAGCCAACATCTGGTACAGCCCGGAAAGAAAGAAATGGAAAAATGAGTAACGAAAATAGTAAATAAATTCTTAAGCATGGGATAATAGTTTTAGACTTTTAACCATGCCACAAACCCAATTGTTTATTATTTTCCGCTTGCAGAGCAAAAATCAAATGATCAAATAACTTATTTAGGAAGGTGATCATTAAAAATAGGCCCTAATCGTGATTTGCCATTTCACATCATCAAGATAGTATGCATAATATGGAAATGGAGGCTACTAATCAGGTGAAGGGAAATGAAGAAAAGCCACAAATAAACCTACAGGACCATATCTGTGTGTATATGTTCAGGCGAGCAGTTACAAACTTTTTCATATCCAAATAATGGTGTACCTTGACTCGGACTATCTAAGCAATCTTGTGCATTCTTCATAGTGCTAAACTACTAGATGCCTAATAATTCCTTGTTGACTTGTATCACAGAAATGTACTATCAATGCCTTCAGTTTTTATTTCTAAATAGAAAGAGAATATCATTCCAAGCAGAGGAAAGAAAGCTTATAAACCATAAGAGTGACCTTTCCTTTCCCAGCCGACGAGCTAGCTCTTCAGCCAGAGCTTGCCCATATGTGTCAGCATCTGTAGCTAGGACAATGCGAGATACCTATGTTGATTTGTAAAGAAAATAAAACAAAAGGTAGAAATAAGATATGTGAATCCGAAAAAGAAGGATCAGATTATTATGCCAACTGAAGTTTCTTACAATTGTCCGCACCTTATCCAAATACTCTTTGCAGTTCCACAGATACTGATATGCTGTGTCCTGGCTTTAAACACATACATGCAACAAACACAAGAATAAACAGATAAAAAAAGAAGTAACAAACAGTACAAATTTCACTTGTATGTTAGAATATGTGATGCAATGCAGACAACAAATTGATAGGTGCCGATGAAAAGATAAGAAAAGTTGAATGCCATACAAGTAAAGCCAAAAAGAGATATGTTAAGGGGCAATGACAGGATCAAAAATTAACTGAGCTCAACTCAATATTCAACAACTCGCAGCATGTGTCAGTAATCTTACCCAAGAACAAGAAGTTGAATTTTTCATTAGGGTTGAAAGAGGCAATAGCAGTAGAGTTTAAGTTTCATAATCCTAGAGATTTGACCAGCGCTGAGTTACGTAAAGTTGTATGAACATCATGGAAATAGATATCAAGAAGATCCAAGTTGACCAACGAAGGAATACAACAAGCACTGCTCCACAAATACCCTTTGTGAAGCTGCAAAATAGAGCGGAGACGAAGGAAAGAATGGACGAAGAATTTTGTAAACATAGCGGCGAATCAATGTAAAAGAATCTTTTGGCTCGAGGGAACAGACGATTTGTAACCAGGACAAGAAATTTTAAAAGAAGAAACAGAGGCGCCGTTGTCAATCTTTAACACTGTGGGTGAAGCCCATTCTTCACGGGGAGACTGGAGTTAAAGTACAATGATAGCAGCAATTAAGTGAGCTCAATTCTGCATACGTTATATTTGGCTTATGAGGTTAACAAACAATATAATCATAGAACAACTCCAATTTGGGTAAAATTGCACTTCTAAATCTTATCTTCATGTTTACTAGCAAAAATCGTGTTACCCATTAATGGACAATAGGGCTTAAAAACTTCTTCAGCATCTTATACTAAAAGCAAAAAGCAAACCTAATAGAAAATTGATCAGACAAGTCACAACATGAATTGCCTAATGATGTTCACAACAAAGAAATTGTTATAAGCTTTCTGATCTCAGTACAAACCTTTTCTAGCAATGGTAAATCTTTAACTGAAATGCTTTTTGGTGCACCACCAGGAACACTTACACAATGATGAAAACCAGCTTCTTCCACCGAAAGCTTATCCATTTCCCCCTCAACCTTTGGAAGCATCAAAGTGTTGACATTAGAATAACACACACGCACAAACAAACGCACACACATGTAACAGGAGTTTACTATAATTATTTCATTAGCTTCAATGATGTCATCAACTCCATATAGCCACTTTTCAGTGCCCTTCTCCTGAAAAGAAATAGAAGAAATATCAGTTATAATGGATGTATGGTTTATCACATTTTTGCATCATAATTCTAGATAAAACAAACTACTAATATTTACTTTGATGAGTGAGTTATGATTTTTTTCCCAAGAAGAAAAAAGTTGCAGATACTCCAAGTCAGAATGAATCACCTACTAGAATCATGGAAAACAACTAAATGAAGACTGAGGGCAAAGAACCCATCAATACTCAAATACCACTTGCTCAAATATTAAACAATTATGCAAGAATTAGCATCATAATTGCCCGAATTTTTTTCCAATGGTCCGATATTTGCGGCCAACTAACACTCCATTTCGTCTGTAAGTGAAAGCCACAATAGCCTGTAGCCAATTGATGTTGTAATAACATGATAAGCAGCTGACATTATTGAGTTGAGGAAGATCTCAATCAGAACAAGCAACTTGATTTACTACTTCAGTAACCCAGACTCGAGAAATTGCACAAGCATATCATAGCACGTAAGGCACAGCATCTAATAAAAGTTCAACCACAGCTCATCCAACAGCAAAGAAATTTGCAAGTAGTAAAACAACTAAACAAAACAACTAAATCACCTGTTCACTAGACATCTGCATTACAACATTTCTCTGCAGAGTTTCCTCCGTAATCATCCGCTCACCAAAGCACGCAGTCAACTGACAAGAAAAAATGAATTGGCACCAATAAGTGTTTCAAATCACAATTTTTAAGCATATGTGTTAGAATATATGTTTTGGCATTATTTATTAATTGGATATATAAGATATCAGTTAGTTATTGACTTGAATTCAAAAGATATTTGGATAATGATTCAGTTGTGATAAAATTCTATTTGAAGTGGAATTCTTATTATTTGAACTGATTGCGCACATCTCTCATCTTCTCCGGCAATTTATCTTATTGTGTGTGTGTGGGCGTTACAGCAGCATAGGTGGCCACGTGTTAATGTTGAAAAGGATTTTGCTGGCTACGTATATGAGTTCTTTTGAGCTGAATAACACATCTTGAATTAGTCTTATGTTATTTTTTGGTGTGCGTGTGTGAGATATCTTAGTGGAGGTTTAGTGAGCTAAGGTGATGAGTGAGTGAGTCACAGAAGCAAGTGAGGTTTTGCGACAAAAATAATCTGCAGTGGGTGTATTGGTTTTGATGTGGCGTTGGTTACAGGTGTATAGCTAGAAAAATAAACTAGCTGGCTGTGCATCTTGTTTTTGTATGAGTTTAATTGTGTCTCATCTTAGGCATACAGTAAAATAGTTTGCGTGGTTTATGGGGTTGAGGTGAAGATCACGTGGGCCTTGAATATAGGTTGGCTGGGTGCACATATGGTGCTTTTGATGGTATGCATATTGTTTTTTTAATGAGCTGAAACATCTTTATGGGTGGACTGCAGTTATCGTGTGCTTGAGCGTATGGTGAATACGCTTCTATGGGTCGTTGAATATAAACACTGCTACTGCGTATGCGAAGGAATATAGAGACTGATTGTTTTGAAGAAAGTTTTCTGCTGGGTTATTTTGAGAAGACAAATTCATAGGGAAATCTTCTTGGTCTCAAGTATTTTTGTTATTTAATTTTCAGTTGATTAAATACTTGAGCTATTTTTATTTATTATTGTTTTGAGTGAAAGTAGTTGGACAAATCCTCTAACGAGGTTAGTACGAGTCGATCGTACTATTGGGTGTGGAAATCTTTCACGGGAAGTGAGGTTGCGAGATAGTGTCAAGGGTTAAGTGGTGTTAGCTCAGTAAAGCCTTAGGTAAAACTATTGTACTTCGGTGAAAGTGATTAAGCTGGGTGAGGGCCCCGCAGACATAGGCAAGGTGTGCCAAACTGCGTTACCAAATTTTTGGTGTTTTATTATTTCGGTTTTGCGTGTTTTAATTTCTGTTCATGTTAAAGAAGTTTGCAAAATAATTAACCCCCTTCGTTTTTTTCAGTTTTGTACCTCTCATACCACCCGAACACCTCCTTGCACTAGCTTTTGTTAGAAGACCAAAGTAAATGAATGGGTTTCACTTAATACACAGTAGGCCCTATTTATCTTTTGTCCTATCTTTTGTCCTTTCTGATTTCTTGTCCCTGTACATATGCTTTTTTTGCCTTTGTACATAGTGTGTTTTCGGGTACCTTAGCATAGCAAAAAATTCGTTATTGTCAGCTGGTTTTTAGGACAACCAGCCAATAGCAATAGGAGGACAATTGTATATATACAGTCCCAAAGTTCATTACACAGCATGAAAGAAATATTTTCATCATCTTTACCAAGCTTTCTTATATGGTATCAAAGCCACCCCTTTTTCAACCCTAACCTAATATATGTCGAATACAACAGATATCAGTGGCTCCAGTGCCACACATATACGAGTAATCCAAGACCATGAACCCTACTCTGTCACAAATACTGAAAACCCAGGTGTTGTGCTAGTCACAACACCTTTCAATGGCAACAACTTCATTACCTGGAGTAAATCCATGACCATAGCTTTATGTGCCAAGGATAAACTTTCTTTCATTGATGGGACCTGCATCATTCCCACAGAAGATGTGATTTTATTAGTAAAGTGGAGAAGAGCAGATAGCATGGCGAAGTCGTGGATTCTCAATGCCATGGTCAAGGAGTTAAGTGATGCATTTTTATCTTTTCTTACAGCTAGAGAGCTTTGGGTGGAATTACAGGAAAGATTTGGAGAAGCTAATGGGCCACTATTATACCAAATAGAAAGGGAAATAAGTTCCCTAAAATAAGGTACACTCACTGTTTCTGCTTATTATACTAAGCTGAAAAAGTTATGGGATGATCTATTTAGCTTAAACCCTACTCCTATGTGCACATGTGATGCATCCAAACACATTACTGCCAAGGAAAATATTCACCGACTTGTGCAATTTTTAATGGGACTCAATGATGAGTTTGAGCATGTAGTGAATCAAATCATGTTAATGGAGCCACTGCCTACTGCAAACAAAGCTTTCTCTATGCTACAGACTGTTGAAAGACAAAAAATGATCAATGCCACTATGGACAGTACCCCTAACGTAGCAATGCTAGCCAAACGATCCAATAACTGGAAGAAATGAGGGAAAACTAATACCACCAATGCAAACAAAGGACACTATCTCAAGAAAGAGGACAAATATTGTGAAAAATGTAAGAAGAATCCATAGAGTTCCTGACTGGTATAAGGAGCTCAATGCATAAAAGGAAAGAGGAAGGGAAAACTTGGCACAGATAGTGGACACTCCTGCAGAGAACACACAAGAGCAGAATAAGGATAAGCCATGGAATGGAGGGATATCTTCAGATTTAGCAAGCTTCATTCAACAGGAAATAAGCAAAGCAATTAAGGGCAAAGCTGTTGGGGAGGTAAAATATTCAGGGTTTCAAAATTATGCAGGTAATGCTACACACTCTGTGAACATGGCTTCTAACTATCCTAATTCCTGGCTTATTGATTTGGGTGCCTCCACACACATGATGAATGACCTAAAACTTTGCACTGGGTATGTAACTAACACAAATGTTTATGATCATGCGATTCTCCTTGATGGAACAAAACAAGAAGTTGCTCACATTGGCCATGTACAAATAGGGGACAAAATCACCTTCAGAGAAATATTACATATGCCTAATTTCTTCAAAAACTTGTTATCAGTTAATAAGCTCACTACACAGAATGAAATTGCTGCTATTTTCCTATCTAACAAGTTGTTTTTACAGGACCTTCGGACTAATGATATCATAGTAATCATCAAGGCAGTGAATGGATTGTATGAGTTGACTACCAAAACCTTCCTACCATCCAATACCCTAAAAGGTCCCTCTTTGGAGTTTTACAATTCTAAAAACTCAATGTTACAGTAGCTTTTGATTTATGGCATTCTAGGCTAGGGCATGTGTCCAAGGAAAGGTTACAGCACATCAATGAAGTCAAAGTTTATGTTCCTCATAAACATGAATGTCAAATATGTCCTTTAGCCAAACAACATAGAAAACCCTTTCCCAAACATGAGATACACACAAACAAACCATTTGAAATCATTCACATGGACCTATGGGGACCTTACAGTATTCCTACAATGAATGGTTCGCATTATTTCCTTACAATTGTGGATGACTACTCTAGAGCCACTTGGACTTTCATACTCAAACACAAACACCAAACCCAACCGACCATACTCCAGTTTCTTAAAAGCAATAAGAGACAATTCAACACCCAAATAATGAAAATACAGACAGATAATGGGAGGGAATTCATTAACCAAAAATGCACCAACATGTTTAAAGAAATGGGAATCCAACATCAAAAGAGCAGCCCATACACACCACAACAGAATGGTGTAGTAGAAATCAAGCATAAACATCTACTCCAAATTACTAGAGCCCTACTCTTCCAAGCTAAGTTACCTAAAGGGTATTGGGGAGAAGCATTGCTTACAGCTACATACCTTATAAACCGAATTCCAACCAAAGTCTTGGGATGGATGAGCCCTTTTGAAAAACTGCACAAAAGAAGACCTAGTTATGAGCATTTAAGAACCTTTGGCTGCTTATGCTTTGCATTGGATAAAACACCAAACAGAACCAAACTGGATCCTAGGTCAAAAAGATGCATTTTTCTTGGATACATGCCAGACTATAAGGCCTATAGAGTCATGGACCTAGACACTAAAGTAGTGTTTGTATCAAGAGATGTGATGTTTTATGAGAGCAACTTCCCTTATGCAGACCAAAACCTAAACACTACACAAGCACCAGACCCCCTATTTTCAAACATGCTAACCAATGAAGAAGCAGATTATCCTACACAAACACCTACCATAGTTGCCACACCACAAACTAAACCAAATTCGCAGCCATTTGACCATTACTTACCTGACAATTCACCAAACCAATACACAATGCCAATTGTTCCCACACAAAGGAGAAGCAGCAGAACCCACATACCTCCCCAATACCTGCAAGACTACGTTCTTCAAGCCACATCACAACAGTCCACTCACTCCCTTGATGATGGCAATGTCACATCACAAATCTTTTGTCCTGCAGGAACAAATGAAGAAGGATTAAAGAAGCTTAACACCAAGCACAACAGTAATTATAGCACCTTTATAGGTAATGTCTCTAAAACTTTTGAACCATTGTCATATGAGATTGCTAGCAAAGATGATGGGTGGGTAAACTCTATGAATGAACAATTTTCTGCATTGGAGAAGAATGGGATTTGGAAACTCACAGAACTACCTAAAGGGAAGAAGGCCATAGCCTCAAAGTGGGTATACAAAGTGAAGAGGAATTCGGATGGAACAGTGGCAAAATTGAAATCTAGGCTAGTAGCCAAGGGTTTCTATCAAAGGGAAGGGGCTGACTACTTTGAAGTTTTTTCTCCAGTGGCAAAGATGGTCACAATAAGAATATTTCTAGCTATAGCTGCCTCTAAACAATGGCCAATACACCAATGTGACATTAGTGATGCTTTTCTTCATGGTCACGTAGAGGAAGAGCTATACATGCTACCACCGAAAGACTACAATGCAGCTAAGGAAGGCCAGGTATGCAGACTCATTAAATCAATTTATGGCCTAAAACAAGCTGAGAGACAGTGGAATAAGGAATTGTCCTCAAAATTATCCACCATGCAGTTCACTAAATCACAGGTAGATCATTGTCTATACAATAGGGGCACAAAGAACAACTTTATAGCAGTAATTATATATGTGGATGATATACTAATTACAGGTGCAAATAAGGAACACATTGTCTCAGTTAAGAAAGCCTTGAATTCGGAGTTCACTATCAAAGATCTTGGTTATGCAAAATTCTTCTTGGGAATTGAAATCGCAAGAGCAGAAGATGGAATGATACTTACCCAAGGAAAGTACATCCGGGACATCCTCCATGAAACTGGACTGTTGGATTGTACACCGTGTGCTACACCCATAGTGCCTGGGACAAAATTAACCATCAAAACAGGTGAGTTGCTTGTCAACCCAGAAGAATACAAAAGAATAGTGGGGAGACTACAATACTTAGGGATTACAAGACCCGACATCACATATGTCACTCAACAACTTAGTCAATTCATATGTAAACCTAGACTACCGCACTGGGAGGTAGCCAAAAGAGTACTAAAATATTTAAAGGGAACACAAAACCTGGGAATTTTCTATGCAGCCGAGGAAAGCCCCAACCTTGTCGCTTTCTCCGACTCGAACTGGGAAGCTATGCTTTCTCCCGACGTTCTCTAACAGGGTTCTGCGTCTTTCTCGGGAAATCGCCGATCTCCTAGAAAACCAAAAAGCAATCAACGGTGAGTCACTCCTTAGCCGAATCGGACTACCGAAGCCTTGCCTCAATTACCTGCGAACTAAAATGGATCACCCAAATATTACACACTTTCCAGATTCAAATCACGAGACCCATACCTTTCTATTGTGATAACAAGGTTGTGATCTACATCTCCAGAAATCCGGTCTTCCACGAGAGGATGAAACACCTTGAGATCAACCTTCATCTGGTTCGTGACTGCGTCAATCTAGGGTTCTTGGAGCTGAAGCACATGCACACAACTCAACAACTTGCAGACATCTTCACGAAAGCTTTGACCGCACGAACCTTCTCGAATATCATTTGCAAGCGCGGAGTTGTTGGCTTTGACCCACAACTTCGGCTTGAACGGGGTGTGTTAGAAGACCAAAGTAAATGAATGGGCTTCACTTAATACACAGTAGGCCCTATTTATCTTTTGTCCTATCTTTTGTCCTTTCTTATTTCTTGTCCTTGTACATATGCTTTTTCTGCCTCGGTACATAGTGTGTTTTCGGGTACCTTAGCATAACAAACAATTTGTTATTGTCAGCTGGTTTTTAGGACAACTAGCCAATAGCAATAGGAGGACAGTTGTATATATACAGTCCGAAAGGTCATTACACAACATGAAAGAAATATTTTCATCATCTTTACCAAGCTTTCTTATAGCCTTCTTCACCAATTGCTCTCAAGTTTTATTTTACTCTCAATTTCCAATTGATATACTCGATCACCTTTCCTCTTTCCACTCCTGGCTTTTTGTTAGCTGCCGAGGCACCCCAAAAGACAAACTTAATAAATTTCCTCTTTAACTTTTCCATTTTGAGAAATAACGTCGGGTCTTTGGCTTTGTTTACGTTTCTCTTCATTGCTGTATGTTAATGAGCATTTTGTATTAATTTTTAATATGTAATTTGCTAAACTCTTGTCCATTTAATGTTTAAATTGTACTAATTAAGAATTATTTGCTTTAATTTTAGGCACATATTGGATTTGGACAATGAGAAAAAAATGTCACAAATTGGGAGCTTTTTACACCTAACACAAAACACGACAATGTGTTAAGTTTGCCTTGGATAGAAAAATTAATTAAAAAAGGCATGAAGTTAGCTGGCGACAAGGTGAGAGCAGCAATGTGCGTGTGTTTATTTGACAAATAAAGGCAGTTGGAGTGATTTAGAGGGGCTGGAAAATAAACACAAAAGAAAAGGAGGCTGGCGGCAAAGGATTGAAAAAATATAGCTTGGCGTGAATGTGCGTGAAAGGTGGACCAAACAAAATGCAATCAATACATAAGAGACAAAGAGATAGGCGGCAATCAAAGAAGGAAAAACGCTGAAGTAGTGGAAGAAGACACGTGAGTAGCTGGCAGAGGAGAAAGAACATGAAGGCTGCATTAAAAATCATAGAAGAATAGAGATGTGGTGGCTGCGTTAAAGACAGAGGCGTGAAGGAGTAGACAACGTTAACAGTGGAGGAGGGACGTGCATGAATAAAGGTGGACTCAAACTTTATTTGTCATGTCAATGAATAGTAAGAACAAATGTGTAGTGCGTGAATAGAAAACAAAAGCTGGAGAAAGAGAGGCTGAAGCAACATCGTTGGCAACCTCCACAGAAAAAAAAAAAAAAGAAGAAGAAGAAGAAAAACACCAATCTCATACACTCTGTGTCCTTACGTTTACAGCTGGTTGGGTGGAGAATAAAATAAAAACATGAAGCAGCTAATGAGAGGGGGAGACTCCATTGATTAATATCAACAACGTTGACACCTAGCTGTTGGAAGGAAGGAAGTGAGCAGCTGTGGCAAGAGAAACATAATCGAAGATAGTTGGAGGCTTTGGGAGACAACGTGAACTGCTGGTGAAGAGGAGACTACGTTAGCTGCTGGTAAAAAGAAGAAGAAGACATCAAGCTAGTGACACCTAGCTGTTGTGGAGGTGAACAAGTGAAGTAGCTGGTTGGAGAAGCAACACGTTGCAGCTGGTGGCTTGAGAAATGGAGCAGCTATGTTGAAGTAGAAGAGGAAGCAGCAGGTGGCAGCGTGGAAGCAGAGAGAGGATTACACGTTAGCTGTTTGATAGGAGTTAAGGAGCCAATCCCTCACTGACACACAGTCCTCATTAAACATTCTCCACTCACATAATGAAGACAGCTGGTGGCCTTTAAAAAAACGCCAGAACTAGTGCTGGCATTAAGCAAAAAATGCAGCTACTGGTTAGAGGAGACAACGTTGCACTTGAGATAAAATAAACGTTAGCTGGTGGCATAGAAGAAACATTGAGGCTGGTGATTGGAGAAAAGAAAAAAAAGTGAGCTGGTAGAGATTAATTATGTCGAAGATAATGGCGCAAGAAAATACAGCTGCAGAAAAGGGGGTGCTTTTAATTTGTTTTTTTTTAATTTTGATTATGTGGATTTAATCAATGTAGACATATATTATGACCATGATTTATGTTACATTGATAAATATGTGTGAGTAAGTTTTTCTTTTCGGTTAAGGTTAAGA
>JAOQMP010006249.1:0-13504 GCA_027563575.1 Erythroxylum pedicellare
GGGGGTAAAGGATGATATATTTAACGAGGCACACAATGCGCCTTATGCCATGCACCCAGGTAGCACCAGGATGTACAGAGATTTGAAAGAGCATTTCGGGTGGAAAGGCATAAAGAAGGATGTAGCAAAATATGCAAACAAGTGCCTAGTGTGTCAGCAAGTCAAGGCTAAATACTAAGCAACTTTAGGCAAGTTAAGGCCATTGTCCATTCCTAAGTGGAAGTGGCGAAGGGTGACTGTAGATTTTCTAATGGGTTTGCCCAAGACCTGTAGGGAGCGCAATGCTATATAGGTTACTGTCGATTGTTTGACGAAGTGAACCCACTTTTTAGCAATGAAATAGATTGATTCTCTGCATGTTCTAGCAAAGAAGTATATTGATGAGATAGTGAGACTGCATGGAATTCCCAACTCTATATTTTCTGACAGAGATCCTCGGTGTACTTCGAGATTCTAGGGAAGCTTGTAAAAGACTCTAGGAACCAAGTTAAATTTTAACACTACTTTTCATCCTCAAACAGATGGCCAATCTTAGAGTACTATTTGGACTGTTAAGGCAATGCTTAGGTCTTGTGTGATGGATTTCAAAGGTGCTTAGGAGAAGCATTTGCCATTGGTCGAATTTGCTTACAATAATTCGTACCACTCGAGCATTTAGATGGCTCCTTATAAAGCACTGTATGGAAGGAGATATAGAACTCCTATATGCTAAGATGAAGAAGGAGAAAGGAGATTAGTGGGACCAGAGTTACTCCAGATGACAGTAGATAAGGTTAATTTAGTTAACTAATAGGTTAAAGCAACTACAAATAGAATGAAGAGCTATACTGATGCACATCGTAAAGAGATGGAGTATGAAGTTTATGAGAAAGTCTTTCTTAAGACATTTCCTTGGAAAGGAGTAATGAGGTTTGGGAAGAAGGGCAAGTTGAGCCAGAGATATGTGGGTCCTTAAGAAATTGTTGAGAGGATTGGACCAGAGGCCTATAGGTTGGCACTACCACTGAAATTATCTCAGATACATGATGTTTTTCATGTTTCCATGTTGAGGAGGTATATTTCGGATCCCTATCACATCATTCAGACCACTGAGGTTCAGTTGAGAGATTATCTGACTTATGAGGAGACTCCAGTGGAGATCTTGGACACTAAAGAAAAGGTCCTCAGGAACAAGACAGTTCAACGAGTTAAAGTCTAGTGGAGAAACCATTCTGTAAAAGAGGTCACATGGGAATCTTTGGAAGTAATGAAGGAGAAGTATACATATCTCTTCAATGATTCAAGTAAGAATTTCAAGGATGAAATTTCTTTTAATAGGGGCAGAAATGTTGGCCCTTAATTTTTTTGGTGCATTAAGCATGGTTTAAATTAATTATGAGGTTTTAATGGATTAAAATTTTTTATTGACTTAATTAACATGTCAACGTTAATAGGATTTTATTTCATGGGTTAATTGAATTAAAAGTGGCAAGAATACATAAAGGGCAAAGTTGGCAAGTCACTTAAGTTTAAAAAGACATAAGGAATTAATGAAGGGCAAAATGGACTTTTTACACTCATTAAAGGTAGAATGGGAAAAACAAGAGTGGTCTTACTCTTGAGAAGGAAGAAAAATGAAAATAGAAAAGGAAGAAGAGAAATAACGAAACAAAAAGAGAAAGAAAAGAGGTTTCGGTGGTTGAGAGAAAAGAAGAAAGTTGAGCTAAGGTTTCATCAATTCTTAGTTTTTAAAAGAGATTTTGGGGTTATGCAAGAACGGAAAAAGAAAGAGGAAGATAAGAGCCTCCATTTGAGCCAATAATCTCAATAATTGGTGAAGATTCAAGGTAAGTTTGATTTTAATCCTTTAGATTTATGGAAGGGATTTGGTTCATAAAGCTTAGGAAATGCATGAGTTTTAGTATTCGAAGATCAATTTTAGTGAATGTACCTTGTGGGTTCTTAATTGGAATTCCTATTGAATTGGGATTTTTTCCAATGTTGAAGGAAATCAAGAGAAGCAAGAGGAGCAAAAAGAGAGGCATCTTTGAGAAATTGTTAAGCAAGGAATTCAAGGTAGGTTACATTTTTATAATTGAGTAAATACGTCATTAATGTTTCTTTCAAGAAATGGAAATAAATGTTTTCAACTACTTTATAATGTGCATTTATTGTTCTTTAAATGCTTTGAGAAAGTGCTACATGTTTGTATATGAATTGTGTTATTGATTTATAAAATGAAATATGGAAATGATTTTGAAAGAATATGAAAATGATTTTTTTTGAAAAGACATTATGGTTATGAAATCAAGTTTCGGAAAAGTGACATTTTGGGCAAAAAGTTTACAAGTTGTTAAATTTATGATTATGTGGGTTTGTGGTGGTCCCCTAAGTTATGTCAAGTGCACTTCGACTAAAGGCTTCTCCCACCAACCCACTAGAGGTATGGAGCTCCTTCACGGACTCCTTTAAGTTCACGACTATGCGAGACCATTAAGTATGATTGCGATAGTCGTTCTGTTCACGACTACACAGAACCATTATGTGGAAATGTGTAGTACGTTCTATTTTTTACCCACCCAAACTATTTTGATGTGCTTATGTGTTGACAAATTTGTTCAATGTATGAATTATGTTGCTTATGAATTGTTTAATGAATGAGAATTTGGAAAATAAGTGCTTTATGATTTAATGTGAATTTTTACGATGGAAATAAATATTTCAATGGTTTTGCTTGTTGCCAATTATAAAACTGTTACCTACGAGCTTTAAGCTCACCCCCTCTCATTTCGTCCCATCTTCAGGTGAGGAGCAAGAGATTGAGTGATCAATAGTCGAGGCATCACTCCAAAGTTGCATCTTTTGTATTTTCAGCTAAAATTTGTAAATACGAGGCTTTAGCTGCATTTTAAGTCTTACTAGATCAAGTGTATTTTGTATTTTGGTTCATGAACTCAACTGATGTATTATGCCTTGAAATGTCATTAAATCTTTGTAAAACTTTTATCTTTTGATGTTAATGAAATATATTTTATTTTGCCCATGACTTTCCAAGTTTGTATATTGTATTTTCAAGTTTTTCATAGGGGTAAAATGTGTGTTCTAACTTCAGGGGAAAATCTGTATCAATCTAGGCTGAATTAGGCAAAGTTTTCTTCTTGAAAGTTGTAGCTTGTCTTTCTAGCCTTCCAATGGTATATAGTATGGAATTTTTAGACATTGGAGTTGAAAATAATGATCATTTGAAGTTAGTGATGTCACGTAAGATGTATATACGGGACAAATTCGGTCGCACTTGCACCACCATTCCTCACGATCGCACCTTTATGCTCACAATTGTACTTGCCTTCCTCACGAGTGTACTTGGCTTCCTTGCAAGCGTACCTTCATCCTCGCGATCGCACTCGTAGGGTTTTCCACCTCTAAACATGTTTGATTCTTTTGGCCGTAACTTAATCATCGGACCTGCAAATGATTTGATACCGATAGATTCCTAACACATTTATCCATCTCCCAACAAAAATTGGTAGCCTTATGCTTTGATTAGAAAGATATTGATGGAAAGATAGTGAGGGAATCGGTTGGAAGAGCATGAATTGGTTATTTTACTAAACATACTTCGGTATTTTAATTATATCTTGAGCAATAGAGCTCAGATTAAGATGATTTTTGCTTCAAATTAAACTAGAGACATAGAGCTGCGATTGATTTTAAGAAGCCTTCTAAATTTTCACTTCCTAATTGGCGTGAGCTTCAGAATCAGGGCCCAATACTTTTGGTAACAGAGCAAGAAGATGAATTGGTGATGGTTAAAGAGATTACATTGAAATAACCTCACAAGGAATAATGCTCATGTTTTATCAATCAGGAGTTGGACTTTAGAATCGAGGTCCAACATCTTATGGTATTAGAGCGACTAGGTTGAGGTCCAGGTTTAGAAGTATCCTAGGAATGAAATGGCTAGTTTAAGACTCGACCTGAGCATGCATTGTTTTAAATGAACAACTTGTATTATTTTGAATTATTTCACATGATTTGAACTTGTTTTACATGAACTAAAGATTTTTAATGGCTTTTAAATAGAAGGAGTGAATATACTCTTGTCACGGGAGTATGGATGAATCTTACGTCCAGCAAGATGAGGGGACACATTCTGCTCTAAATTCTGAGGCACCTAGTATGCAACATGAGGTGCCATCGCCTCCTCCTACGATGCCTCAAGTAAACCCTATGGATCCGAATTTGTTTTAAGCCTTTGCTCAGGCTTTTACGTATGCTATGGGCTAAGGGTTACAAGTTTTAGTTCAAGCTCCAGCAGAGAGGAGTGGACAGTATGATAAGCTCCGCAAGTATGGGGTTGTTGATTTCTATGGGACTACCAATCCTGAGGAAGCTAAAGCATGGATGAAGAGGACAAAAAGAGTCCTATTTCAGATGAAGTGCTCCAATGAGGAGAAACTAGACTATGTATTGAGTTTGCTACAAGGGGATGCGCTCCATTGGTGGTAATCAGTGCCCCCATAGTCAGATCATGCCGCTGGTACTATCATAGAGGAACTTTCTGGAAGCCTTTAGGAAGAAGTACCTTTCGAGGGTCTATGTCCAAGAGAAGGCTAAAGAATTTCTGAATCTCAAACAGAAGGACATGAGTGTGAGTGAATATGAGCTGAAGTTCACCCAGTTTTCACAGTATGTGGCTAACATTGTTACGAATGAGGAGGATAAGTGCTGCAAGTTTGATGGACTTTATTTGGGGATCGAGGAGAAAGTTTTGATCCACAACTTCTGTGACTACCAACAGTTGGTGGATGCTGCACTCTAGGTTGAGAAACTGGAGAACATAAAGTATGAAGTGAATAAGAAGAGGAAGAACTGAGAGCAATCTTCCAAGAAATGAATGAGTGCCCCTATAGTGAAGTGGGCATTGTGGGAAGCTTCACAGGGGAGAGTGTTTCAAGTTACTTGAAGCATGTTTTTGATGTGGAGAGAAGGGACACACGATCAGGGACTGTCCCCAAGTAACAAAGCAAGAGGGGTCGTAGTTACAAGCCCCAAGGAGAGTAAAAATAGTGGGAGCCAGGCCAGTCACTGAGATGGGAAGTTCTGGAGCGGCAAAGAGGGTTATTCCTCCAGGATGACCAAGGGGTCAGGCACAGGTAAGGGTGTTTTCCATGACTAGAGAGGAAGTCATAGTCGCACCTGGAGTTGTTATGGTTATGGCTTAGTTATTTAATTTAAGAGTCTATTTACTGATTGATTTTGGCTCCACGCATTCATTTGTTTCTGCAAGCATGTCATTACATGGTGTGAATTCGGTGCCTTTGGATAGTCCTTTGATTGTTAGTACTCCTCTAGGGAGGAATTTGATAATACATCAAGTATATAGAAGCTATGAGCTCTTCATTGATGGTGCTAGATTGGTAGTGAACTTACTACCTCTAGCCCTAAAAGGCTTAGATGTTATACTTGGAATGGATGTCATGGAGAAGTATCATTCAAAGTTAGATTATATCGTCAAGAAGGTGGAATTTGATATGGGAAATGGAGAGAAAGTGATTTTTATAGGAGACCTAAGAATGCCATCACCAAGAGTTGTTTCAGCGTTGTTAGCTGGCAGGATGATGGTAAAAAGGTGTGAAGCCTTCTTGATAATCGTTGTGGATACTGGTGTGAGTTAAGGGAAGTTAGAGGATTTTCCAATTGTGAGAAAATTTTCAGACGTGTTTCCAAAAGACTTACCTAGTTTGCCACTGATGAGGGAAATTGAGTTTGTCACAAACTTGATTCCTAGTACTGCACCCATTTTTATACCATCATATAGAATTGCTCCAGTTGAGCTAAAGGAGCTTAAGGAACAGTTGGAAGAGCTATTAGAGAAGGGGTATATAAGACCAAGTTAGTCACCATAAGGAGCGTCGATTCTATTTGTTAAGAATAAGGATAGGACATGGTGTATGTGTATTGATTATTGGAGACTCAACAAGGTGACCATTAAGAACAAGCATCCTCTGCCCCGGATTGATGATCTGTTTGACCATCTGTAGGGAGCAAAGGTCTTCTCTAAGATTGATCTCAAGTCAGGCTATCATCAACTCAGAATCAGAGAGTCTGATTTAAACAAGATAACCTTTAAGACTCATTATAGGCATTATGAGTTCCTAGTCATTCCATTTGGATGGACCAATGCTGCAGCTACATTCATGGATCTTATGAATAGGGCCTTCCAAAAGTATCTGGATCAGTTTGTCATAATGTTTATCGATGACATTTTGGTGTATTCTAGGAGTGAAAAGGAACATAAGGAACATCTCATAATAGTGTTGCAAACACTGAGGGAAAAGGAGCTTTATGTTAAGTTCAGCAAGTGTGAGTTTTAGCTTTATGAGGTGATCTTCCTTGGATAAGTGATTTCGAAAGATGGGGTACATATTGATCCAAGGAAAATTAAAGCAGTGGTGAATTGATATGCACCAAAGATAGTGGCAGAAGTGAGGAGTTTTCTAGGTCTGGTAGGATATTATAGGAGATTTGTTGAAGGATTCTCTATGATAGCTGCTCCGATGACCAAGTTGTTAAGAAAAATCAAAAGTTTATTTGGAGTGATGAATGTCAGAAAAGCTTTGAGGAGCTCAAGCATAGATTGACAAGTGCTCCAATTCTGACATTGCCTATATGAGATGAAGGTTATACAGTTTATAGTGATGCTTCAAGAAAGGGTTTGGTTTGTTTGTTGATGCAAGGAGACAAGGTGATAGCTTATGCTTCGTAGCAACTGACGCCTTATGAGTTGAATTATCTAACCCATAATCTAAAATTGGTAGCAATAATTTTTTCCCTGAAGATTTGGAGACATTATTTGTATGGGGTTCAGATGAGGATTTTTACGGATCACCAAAGTCTCAAATACTTATTGAGCCAGAAAGAGTTAAATTTGAGACAGAGAAGGTTGCTAGAGTTATTTAATGATTATGACTTGCTGATTGAATATCATCCACGAAAGGAAAATGTGGTGGCTGATGCCTTGAGTAGGAAATCCTACATAGCCTATGTTTAAATAGTTTATCTGTCATTGTTGCAGGAGATGGCTAAGCTTAGAATAAGTTTGACACAGGTGGAACCTGATTGCATTATTGCAAATTCCAGAATGAGAATAATACTCAGGGAGAAAGTTAAGGAGTTACAAGCACAAGATGCAAAATTGAGCAAGCTCCGAGAAGAAATTAAGAATGGCAAGAAATTCAAAGTGGTTGTGAGGGATGATGGACTTATGGTTGAAGGGAATAGACTTTGTATTCCAAATGTGAAGGGGGTAAGGGGTGAGATACTTGACGAGGCACACAATGCGCCTTATGCCATGCACCCAGGTAGCACCAGGATGTACAGAGATTTGAAAGAGCTTTTCTAGTGAAAAGGCATAAAGAAAGATGTAGCAAAATATGCATGTAAGCGTCTAGTGTGTCAGCAAGTCAAGGCTGGACACTAAACAACTTTAGGCAAGTTAAGGCCATTGTTTGTTCCTGAGTGGAATTGGCAAAGGGTGACTATGGATTTTCTGATGGGTTTGCCCAAGACCAGTAGGAAGCACGATGTTATATAGGTTATTGTCGAACCCACTTTTTAGCAATTAAACAGACTGATTCTCTGCATGTGCTAGCAAAGAAGTCAATTGATGAGATAGTGAGATTACATGGAATTCCCGACTCTATGGTTTCTGACAGAGATCCTCGGTTTACTTCGAGATTCTAGGGAAGCTTATAAGAGACTCTAGAAACCAAGTTAAATTTTAACAATACTTTTCATCCTCAAACAGATGGCCAATCTGAGATGACTATTTGTACCCTTAAGGGAATGCTCAAGGCTTGTGTGATGGATTTCAAAGGTGCTTGGGACAAGCATTTACCATTGGTCGAATTTGTTTACAATAATTCCTACCACTCGAGCATTCAGATGACTCCTTATGAAGCACTATATGGAAGGAGATATAGAACTCTTATATGCTGGGATGAAGAAGGAGAAAGGAGATTAGTGGGACCAGAGTTACTCTAGATGACAGTAGATAAGGTTAATTTAGTTAACCAATGAATTAAAGCAACTACAGATAGAATGAAGAGATATACTGATGCACATCAAAAGGAGATGAGATTAGTGGGACTAATGTTACTCCAGATGGAGAGGAGTAGGAATATGAACCCCCAATGTGAGTATTATGGGAAGCTTCATAGGGGAGAGTGTTTCAAGTTACTTGGAGCATGTTTTCGATGTGGAGAGAAGGGACACATGATCAGGGACTATCCTCAAGTAACAAAGCAAGAGGGGTCGTAGTTGCAAGCCCCAAGGATAGCAGAAACAGTGGGAACCAGGCCACTCACTGAGATGGGAAGTTCTGAAGTGGCAAGGAGAGTTATTCCTCCAGGACGACCAAGGGGTCAGGCACAAGTAAGGGTGTTTTCCATGACTAGAGAGGAAGTTGTAGTCACTCCTTGAGTTGTTATGGATATGGCTTAGTTATTTAATTTAGGAGTATATATACTGATTAATTCTGGTTCCACACATTCATTTGTTTTTGCAAGCATGTCATTACATGGTGTGAATTCGGTGCCTTTGGATAGTCCTTTGATTGTTAGTACTCCTCTAGGGAGGAATGTGATAATACGTCAAGTGTATAGAAGTTGTGAGCTCTTCACTGATGGTGCTAGATTGGTAGTGGACTTACTACCTCTAGACCTAAAAGGCTTAGATGTTATACTTTGAATGGATGCTATGGAGAAGTATCATACGAAGTTAGATTATAGCCTCAAGGGGGTGGAATTTGATCTGGGCAATGGAGAGAAGGTGATTTTTATAAGAGACAAGAGAATGCCATCACCAAGAGTTGTTTCAGCTTTGTTAGCTGACAGGATGATGACAGTATATGGTATGAAATTTTTGGACATTGGAGTTGAAAGTAATGATCATTTGAAGTTAGTGATGTCACATAAGATGTATATACGAGATAGCTTCGGTCGCGCTCACACCACCATTCCTCGTGATCGCAGCTTTATCCTCGCAAGCACACCTACCTTCCTTACGAGCGCCCCTTTATCCTCACGATCGCACCTTCATCCTCGTGATCGCACCCGAAGGTTTTCCAGCTCTAAACATGTTTGATTCTTTTGGCTATAACTTAATCATCCAACCTCTAAATGATTTGATACCAATATATTCCTAACACATTTATCTATCTCCCCACAAAAATTGGTAGCCTTATGCTTTGATTAGAAAGAGATTGATGGAAAGAAAGTGAGGGAATCGGTTGGAAGAGCGTGAATTGGTTATTTTACTGAACATATTTCGGTATTTTAATCATATCTTGAGCTATAGAGATCATAATAAGATGATTCTTGCTTCAAATTAAGCTAGAGACATAGAGCTATGATTGTTTTAAAGAAGTCATCTGAATTTTTGCTGTTTGACTGGTGTGGGCTTAAGAATCAGGGCCCAACACTTTTGGTATCAAAGCAAGAAGATGAACTGGTGGTGGTTAAGGAGATAACATTGAAATAACCCCACAAGGAACCATGCTCATGTTTTATGAATCAGGAGTTGGACTCCTGAATTTGGGTCCAATAGGAGCCATGGATTTGTATCACCTTAATGGGTAATGAAGTAAACTCATCAATAAATGTGGGTGAGTTTGAAGGGGGGACTAGATTTAGAACAAATAATGTTGGTGTTGAAGAAAATCCTTACATCGAAATGGTTTACGATGTAGCATGTTATACCTTTAAGAAAAATATAGAAAATCTTTAAGAACCAAACCCACATGTAAAATATTTTTGACTTACTACAATCAGCTGACTAAGAATTATGGCAAAATTGTGAGATGGTGAATCAATTGTCTTCAATTGCTCAAATATTGAATATAAAGTCTAAAGAGCATATCTCTGATCAAAGTTTTGATAAAATTCTTAGTTGGTATAATGAATCATTCCCTTATGATCATACAATGGTTAATAATTTTTACAATATGAGGAAACTAATTAGGAGTCTTGGTTTGCTAAGTAAAAAAAATTATTGTTTTAAATTGGGATGTATGTTATTTTGGGGAGATGATATAAAAACACAAGAGTGCAAATTTTGTGGTCAATCTAGGTTCAATCCTAGAAAGTGTACTATGAAACAAAAATTAGTACCTTGGAAGTAAATGTATTATTTCCCACTAACTTTGAGACTTCAAAGACTATATGCCTCTAATGTTACTGCATCTCACATGAGATGGCATAATGAACATAAACAGGAAGATGGGATAATGAGTCATCCATCAGATCTACTGGCATAGAAACATTTCAATAACACCCATTATGAGTTTGCAGCTAAAATTCGAAATGTTAGGTTGGGATTGTTGATGGATGGATTCCAACCTTTTGGTTAATCCATCCAATAATATTCATCATGGTTAATCATAATTACTCCTTATAATTTGCCTCTATAGATGTGTATAAATGGGGCATATATGTTCTTGACAGTAATTATGCCAAGACTTAGAAATCCAAAGCATGAAATTCATGTATTCTTATAATCATTGGTATATAAATTGCATCATCTTTGGGAATATGATGTGGAGACATATGATGTGTCTCTTAAACAAAATTTTATGTTGAGAGTAGCTTTGATGTAGACTGTTAGTGATTTTCTGATGTACGTTATGTTGTCTAAATGGAGCATAACAGGGAAATTGGCTTGTCCTTATTGTGGCAATGATTTTAATGCATTTTATGTTCCAAACGGGGCTAAAACATCTTGGTTTGACAACCACAGGAAATTTCTTCCTCTAAATAATCCATTTTTATGTAACAAAAAAAATTCATTAAGAATATAATGGTACAAGCACCTCCTCTCTCTTACAAAGCTAGTGAAGAGATATTGTAGGAGATTGATGAATTAGGGTTGTTGAAAGTTATAGAACTTGAAGCTGATGAAGTTAATACAAGCATTAGTAAAATCTTTGTTTAGAGAAAATGAAGCATCTTTTGGGATTTTCCATATTGGAAAGCTAATTTGATACATCATAACCTAGATGTGATGCATATTAAAAAAATCAATATTTTGTTCAATACCATAATGAACATTGAAGGGAGGACAAAAGATAATGCAAATCACAAGTTGATTTTAAGCTTTTTTGTAGAAGGAATAAGTTAAATAAAAGTCTTCGCACTGGGAAATATCCGGAAGCATGTGGCATTTTAGACAAAAAATAAAAAGAAATTTTGTGTGAATGGTTAAAAAATCTAAAGTTTCATGATGGATATGTTTCAAACTTGACAAAGTGTGTGGATATGAGGAAGTACAAATTATTTAGGATGAAAAGTCATGATTGTCATGTGTTTATATAAAGGCTAATTCTAATTGCATTTTGGGAGTTGCTACCGAATAAGGTTTGGGAAGTTATAACATAATTAAGTTTGTTTTTCAAAAGTTTAACATCATCTAAAATAAAGTTGGTTGAAATGGAAAAATTCCAGTAATCTTGTGAAAATTAGAAGGGATTTTCACTCCAAGCTTCTTTGATTATATGGAGCATCTACCCGTGCATTTAACATACAAGGCTAAACTTGCTAGTCCAGTTTACAACTAAAATACATAATAATACCTTTAGATTATACGAGGAATGATTACGCGAGCTAATGCCAGAAAAAATATAGGATGATTTCAATAAAGAAGTTGAAAGACACTTTCCTCAATTGTTTAAGAAATATGTAAGTTTTCACTTACAATTATTGAAATGGTTGAATTATCATATCAAAGTGGTCAAATGAAACTATATTATTTAATATGATTTTTTTTGTAGGCCTTAAAAAATCCAATTGAGAACAGGTTCATATGTGATATTGTAAAAGGACCTTTGACAATTGTTAAATTGTACCTGGTGTATTTCGTTAATGGATACAAATTTCATACAGAAAATCATGATCATACCATTACAACAGTAAATAGTTGGGTTTGCATATAGGGAGAATAGATGGATTACTATGGTAAAACTATTGAGATACTTGAAATTGAGTACCTTGCTTTGCCAATAAAGTAGAGTGTGATATTTAAGTGTGACTAGCTTGATATAACTCCTAATTTTGGTACAAAAGTACACAGCTAATATAATCTAGTCAAGATCAACCAGCAAAGAAGATTTAGACAATTTAAACTTTTTGTGTTGGCGATGCAAGCGATCTAGGTGTGTTATGTCCCTTTTCCTAGCTTACGACAACATAAGTTAGATTAGTTGGTCGTTTGCCAAGTAAAACCTAGAGGTGTTTTTGAATTAGATGAAAAAGGAGAAAAATAAGAGAATTGAAAGTAAAGTGCTTCATGAAGATGTTTATGAAATGAATACATTTGTTATATATGATGAGAATGAACCATCGAACAATGCAAATAATGAATATGTTGAAATTTTTATTGGAGAGGATGAGGAGGGCGAGGGATTTGAAAAGAAGCCTAAGTTTGATTCTAATTCTTCAAAAAAAAGAAAATAACGATGATTTTGATTTACAGTTATGAGATCATGATAATGATTATTTTGTGTTTGTAATATAATATTATATGAATAAATCTATTATTACATCAATAATATATTGTTATATATTCAATTTATATTGTTTTATTACTGGAATATTCAATAAAATATGAATTTCAAGTTAAAAATATGCACCAAAGAGAAAACATCATCTGATGCGACCAAGGTTAAGATTACCATGATTTGGAGTCAGTTACTTTCCAGGTGAAGTATCACATTCTGTAGCTGCTACAAAATCAAGTGTTGTACCTCCAACTATTTCGGATGAGGCATTGCCTTCTATACCTGTTGCTACACCATCCAGTAGCCCTACATCATCCACCATCCCTATACCGACAGAGATATCAGAGGTAAACGTTATGGATGAAGGAGGCAACCTCTAGCTAGGAGCTAAGGGAGTAGGTGGAAGAACTTACATCACAATTGTCAACAATTTGTGAGTGAAAATACATGCTTGATAACACCATAAGTTTATCTTAACGTTATAGGTTTTAATTTGAAAATGATCTAAAATTGCTTACATATTAGGTTGGTTCCGTCTGGAACATGCTCAAGAAGCATGAAATCTAAGTTCAAGAAGAAGATTGATCTTGAGGGTTATATATAGAAGAATATCTCTCAGGAGATAAAGGATTTTTATTATCAGAAATTTGAGGTACAAAAAATATATTCTTTTGCATTTTTTATCTAATTAATTTTATACATTAATTAGATAAATATTGTATGTTATAAGTAATTATAGTATGTTTTTCTTTTTTTAGAAAGATTTTGTTTGGGATTCTAAATTTGATGGGGTAATTTATAAAATATAAAAGAGGTGAGCTTGTACACGTTACAAAGACATTCTTGGCGACCTTCTTATATATCTGAAAAATATGGAGTCGTTGGCAACAATATTGGACATCACCCGAGGTAATGTCTATTTTAGAGCTCAATTTTATAAACAGATGTGGAGGACCGGGGGAGAGAGTCTTC
>JAOQMP010006334.1:0-13498 GCA_027563575.1 Erythroxylum pedicellare
ATTTATTCATGAAATAAAATATTTTAGATATCAAATATTTAATTATAATAAATACGAAAATGGGTAATCCCAATCATGGCACTCATCCCACGATCGTGGGCAGATGCGTTAGGTTCTGTCACGATCATGGGAAGGTACCCCACAATCTTGGGCAAGGTTTTGACATGGTAAATTATGTTTTGTGCAGTTGTTTAACCACATAAGGACAAGACACTTTACGTTGGTGTATTTGAACTTGATTGAGGCTTGAAAAT
The DNA here is from genome assembly GCA_027563575.1 of Erythroxylum pedicellare. NCBI lineage: Eukaryota > Viridiplantae > Streptophyta > Magnoliopsida > Malpighiales > Erythroxylaceae > Erythroxylum > Erythroxylum pedicellare. The sequence goes on from JAOQMP010006334.1 coordinate 255, forward strand.
GAACCTAATTGATATAGATTAAATGGTTAAGGGTTTGATAATTTTAGGTTGTTAATTGATGTTAAAACTTAAGGAATGGATTGCTTTGATATCAATGTATATGAATTTGGGAAGTATGAGTTGCTAATGGTATAAGATGTTCTTATGAACGCAAATGTGTTTCAAAGGATATGAACAATGTGAACTAGGTATAAATGAATAAGAATTGGAAAATTGTGTAAATATAAAGCATTAGATAAAAAAGGATTGGTGAATGAATGAGTGATGAAATTAAAGTAATCAAAATTATTTATGGCATAACCAAATTGCAAACAAGTTATGTACAAGTTGTAATGATTGAATGATTAAGACTTGTGATTAAGGATACATACCTGGGAAAAGTCAATTGAGCGTGCATTGAACATAACAAATATACATATGTGTGATTGAGTATTTATTTGATTAAACAAGTTAATAATGTGTAAATATCTATGTATTGCTTGATATAGAAGCACAATTTGAGTGTCCACATCCAGACATTGCCAGCTCATCATGGCAATAGCTATCTAGAACATATTGTGAGTTAACCTAGATGTTTTCTCACTATATTTGAATTTTTTTTATTAACAGCTAGCTATTGAACTGCTATTGATATGATTATGATAATTTTAGACATTGATGGTACGAGGAGTTTAATATTTAGGATGGTATTGGAAGTGCTTACAAATTGAATACGTAATATGAAATGTGTTACCAATGTATATTGAATGTTGGACTCAGATGAATATGATAAATGACTGTGCATATTAAATGAAAGTGATTGAAGATATAGTATGTGACTAGATGCATTTCATAGCATTGTATGCATGATCAAATAAAGGAGTTGTGATCAAAGTGACTAGTCTGAAAAGAACTTAAAGCTAAAAAATGTGCATAAAGAGTCATAAGCTTAGTGATTAATGAGCCCAGTATCGACTAAAAGGTACGGGATAATATCTTAAATGAGCCTGGTATCTACAAAGAGATATAGGATAGTTAAATATCTTAAATGAGCCTAGTATCTACAAAGAGATATGGGATAGTTAAAAAGGCACCCGGTCGCAACAAAATAAAAATGAAAGTCGAGTCTAATGTGCATTACATATATATCTTTACATGTATCATGTGAGTATTTGCAAAGAATGACTAAATTGAGTTGATATAATGATATGCTATGTTTCTGTACATGTGGATGATATGAATGTTTGAAATGAATGGTTGGATTATTTTGAAATGATTATATAAAATGTTTGTATTTATAATGGGCTTGTTGAAATATGATGTATACTACGATTAGGTGATATATGGGATTCGATTTTGAATGGTGTAAGATACTGTTTGAACTGTGTTATACACTTGTGATGTTTATGTTCTATTATGAGTGAGCACATTAATGATGATTAACTCACTGTATTCACAAAACTCATCAAAATTGCAAATGTTGATTTTCAGGTACTGATGAGACCTAGCTTCTAAGGTAATCTAGTAGCAGTCTAGTATTGTCAATTTTGGAAACAAGAAATGGATCAAATGTCTAGTCAACTAATGTCTGAGGAGTTTAGATAGAATGTGTTTGCTTAGTTTCTCATTTCATATAGAACATTTTTTATAGAACAGTAAACTCTCAATTGTTTTATTGTTATGTAAATATATGGATTATGGAATGTAATGACAACGTAAGCCTACGTTTATGAATGAAATGGGAAAATTTAGTCTTTTGAATAATTTTGTAATGTATGATGCCATAATAACTGAATTTGATTGCTCTAAAATGCCATTCTCATAGGGTATGTTCTTGAATGATGTCTGGATGTTTGGGCATATAGGGGGGAGAAGTATGGGATGTGAATTGAAAGAGACATAAGGAGGGCTGGAAGCATCGCAAGACAGCTATCCATTTTATTCCATTTAACATAGCTTTAAAATTGAACAACCAAAGGTGAGTGTAGGTCTGCTCTAGGTGTGTGTCTAAAGAAACGCGAGTAATTTGTGAGTGCTACACTTGGAGAAGAATAAAAAGCAACCCAAAGACAACACCAAAATACTTTTGTCCTCTTTTATTTTAAATTGACACCTATCCATTTTGTCTTTAAAACTTAGCTGCTTCATAGGTTTTGTGTTAGCTATAAAATGAGAAAAAGGTGGTGGAAGTGTCAACTATTAGGGGATGAAGTGGAGAAGAAAAGAAGGGATAGTTGAAACAAAGTGAAGACCAAAGGAGGGAGTAACAGCTAGATCATCTTATCCGATTCGGTTAATCCATCTTTCTATTGATTTGAAACTAGTTTTTATCATAAAAAGAGAGTGGAAAAGTTTTTGTATTTTGGAGAATAAAATAAGGAATGTGGGGGTTGGAATGGTGAGAACCAACGCCCCCATCTTTGTTAGAGAGTGAAGAAAATGTGAGTGGAGGCTGCCTCATTTTAGCTTTAATGTCGCTAGGACGGCTAAAGAAGGAGCAAAAAAATGCAGAGTAATAGCAGAAACAAGAGAGAGGCTTTTAAAAATAAGTGAACAGTGATGGTAGACCATAAATATTTATTTGTCATATCATACGAACAGTAGCAAAGGGCGAAGAGAGTAGTAGCATAGAATAAAGTGGAGGCTCTAGGTTTTCCATCATTTTTCACCACCGAGCATGAAGAAGATGGCTCACACTTGGAGCATAAAAATGGAAATGGAAGGCTAGCTTCCTAATGTCGATTTAATGGGAATATCGACGTCAAGTCATGGTTTGGCTATTTTTATCAACTTAAGCTTAAAATTTCTTTTCAGATTGTTGTGTTAATGGTGTTGATTTGATTGGGTTCTGAGAAGTGTGGGAATGTGAATCGAAAGAGACATAAAGGGCTGGATGCATCACAAGACAACTATCCATTTTGTTCCACTTAATATAGCTTTCAAATCGAACAACTGAAGGTGAGTGGAGGGCTACTCTAGGTGTGTGGCTGGAGAAACGTGAGTACGTTGTGAGGGCTACACTTAGAGAAGAATAAAAAGCAACCCAAAGACAACACGAAAATATTTTTGTCCTCTTTTATTTTAAATTGACACCTGTCCATTTTCTATTTAAAACCTAGATGCTGCAGAGGTTTTGGGTGAGCTGCAAAATAAGAAAAAGGTGGTGGAAGTGTCAACTGTTGAGGGCTAAACTGGAGAAGAAAAGAAGGGATAGTTGAAAGAAAGTGAAGACCGAAGGAGGGGGTAGCATCCCGATCATCTAATCCCATTCGGTTAAGTCATCTTTCTATTGATTTGGAACTAGTTTTTATCATAAAAAGAAAGTGGAAAGGTTACTGCATTTTCGAGGATAAAATAAGGAATAATGGGGTTGGAAAGGCGAGAACCAACGCTCCCATCATTGTTAGAGAGTGAAGAAAATGTGATTGGAGGCTGCCTAATTTTAGCTTTAACGTAGATAGGACAGATAAAGAAGGAACAAAAAAATGCAGAGTAATAGCAGAAATAGGACAGAGGGTTTTAAACACAAGTGAACAGTGATGGTTTTTCACCACCGAGCATGAACAAGATGGCTTACACTTGGAGCACTGAAATGGAGATGGAAGGTTAGCTTCACAATGTTGATTTAACGAGAATATTGACGTCAAGTCATGGTTAAGCTATTTTTCTCAATTTAAGGTTATAATTTCTTTTCAGATTGTTATGTTGATGGCGTTTATTTGATTGGGTTTTGGGAAGTGTGGGAATGGGAATTAGAAGAGACATAAAAAGGGCTGCATGCATCACAAGACAGCTATCCATTTTATTCCATTTAACATAGCTTTAAAATTGAACAACCAAAGCTGAGTGTAGTTCTACTCTAGGTGTGTGTCTAAAGAAACGCGAGTACATTGTGAGGGCTACACTTGGAGAAGAATAAAAAGCAACTCAAAGACAACACCAAAATAATTTTTTCCTCTTTTATTTTCAATTTACACCTGTCCATTTTGTCTTTAAAACTTAGCTGCTTCATAGGTTTTGTGTGAACTACAAAATAAGAAAAAGGTGGTGGAAGTGTCAACTGTTGGGGCCTGAAGTGGAGAAGAAAAGAAGGGATAGTTAAAACAAAGTGAAGACCAAAGGAGGGGGTAGCAACTAGATCATCTTATCATATTCGGTTAATCCAACTTTCTATTGATTTGAAACTACTTTTTATCATAAAAAAAGAGTGGAAAAGTTGCTATATTTTGGAGAATAAAATAAGGAATTTGGGGTTTGGAATGGTGAGAACCAACGCTCCCATCTTTGTTAGTGAGTGAAGAAAATGTGAGTGGAGGTTGCCTCATTTTAGCTTTAACGTAGCTAGGATGGCTAAAGAAGGATCAAAAAAATGCAGAGTAATAGCATAAACAAGAGAGAGGCTTTTAAACATAAGTGAATAGTGATGGTAGACCATAAATATTTATTTTTCATATCATACGAATAGTAGCAAAGGGCGAAGAGAATAGTAGCATGGAATAAAGTGGAGGCTCTAGGTTTTCCATCATTTTTCACCACTGAGCATGAAGAAGATGGCTCACACTTGGAGCATTAAAAATTGAGATGGAAGGCTAGCTTCCCAATGTCAATTTAACGAGAATATTGACGCCAAGTCATGGTTAAGCTATTTTTATCAATTTAAGGTTGTAATTTCTTCTCAGATTGTTATGTTGATGGCGTTGATTTAGTTAGGCTTTGGGAAGTGTGGGAATGTGAATTGGAAGAGACATAAAACGGGTTGTATGCATCGCAAGATAGCTATCCATTTTATTCCATTCAACATAGCTTTAAAATTGGACAACCAAAGGTGAGTGTGGGTCTGCTCTAGGTGTGTGTGTAAAGAAACGCATGGTGAGGGCTACTCTTGGAGAAGAATAAAAAACAACCTAAAGACAACACCAAAATATTTTTGTCCTCTTTTATTTTAAATTGACATCTGCCCATTTTGTCTTTAAAACTTAGCTGCTTCATAGGTTTTGTGTGTGCTAAAAAATAACAAAAAGGTGGGGGAAATGTCAACTATTGGGGGATGAAGTGGCGAAGAAAAAAGGGATAGTTTAAGCAAAGTGAAGACCAAAGGAGGGGGTAGTAGCTGGATCATTTTATCCGATTCGGTTAATCCATCTTTCTATTGATTTGAAACTAGTTTTTATCATAAAAAGAGAGTGGAAAGGTTGTTGTGTTTTGGAGAATAAAATAAGGAATGTGGCGGTTGGAATGGTGAGAACTAACGCTCCCATCTTTGATAGAGAGTGAAGAAAATGTTAGTGGAGGCTGCCTCATTTTAGCTTTAACGTAGCCAGGACAGCTAATGAAGGAACAAAAAATGCACAGTAATAGCAGAAACAAGAGAGAGGCTTTTAAACATAAGTGAATAATGATGGTAGACCGTAAATATTTATTTGTCATATCATACGAGTAGTAGCAAAGGGCGAAGAGAGTAGTAGCATGGAATAAAGTGGAGGCTCTAGGTTTTCAATCATTTTTCACCCCCGAGCATAAAGAAGATGGCTCACACTTGGAGCATAAAAATTGAGATGGAAGGCTAGCTTCCCAATGTCGATTTAACGGGAATATTGACGCCAAGTCATGGTTAAGTTATTTTTATCAATTTAAGGTTGTAATCTCTTCTGAGATTGTTATGTTGATGGCGTTGATTTGGTCAGGCTTTGGGAAGTGTGGGAATGTGAATTGCAAGAGACATAAAACGGGTTGTATGCATCGCAAGATAGCTATCCATTTTATTCCCTTTAACATAGCTTTTAAAATTGAACAACCAAAGGTGAGTGTAGTTCATTTCTAGGTGTGTGTCTAAAGAAACGCGAGTAATTTGTGAGGGCTACACCTGGAGAAGAATAAAAAGCAACCCAAAGACAACACCAAAACATTTTTATCCTCTTTTATTTTAAATTGACGCCTGTTCATTTTGCCTTTACAACTTAGCTGCTTCATAGGTTTTGTTTGAGCTACAAAATAAGAAAAAGGTGGGGGAAGTGTCAACTGTTGGGGGCTGAAGTGGAGAAGAAAAGAACGGATAGTTGAAACAAAGTGAAGACCAAAGGAGGGGGTAGCAGCTGGATCACCTTATCCGATTCGGTTAATTCATCTTTCTATTGATTTGAAACTACTTTTTATCATAAAAAGAGAGGGGAAAAGTTACAGTATTTTGGAGAATAAAATAGGGAATGTGGGGGTTGGAATGGTGAAAACCAACGCTCCCATCCTTGTTAGAGAGTGAAGAAAATGTTAGTGGAGGCTGCCTCATTTTAGCTTTAAAGTAGCCAAGACAGCTAATGAAGGAACAAAAAAATACAGAGTAATAGCAAAAACAAGAGAGAGGCTTTTAAACATAAGTGAACAGTGATGGTAGACAATAAATATTTATTTGTCATATCATACGAATAGTAGCAAAGGGCGAAGAGAGTAGTAGCATGGAATAAAGTGGAGGCTCTAGGTTTTCCATCATTTTTCACCACCGAGCATGAAAAAGATGGCTCACACTTGGAGCATAAAAATTGAGATGGAAGGCTAGCTTCCCAATGTCGATTTAACAGAAATATTGACGCCAAGTCAGGTTAAGCTATTTTTATCAATTTATGGTTGTAATTTCTTATCAGACTGTTATGTTGATGGCGTTGATTTGGTTAGGCTTTGGGAAGTATGGGAATTTTAATTGGAAGAGACATAAAAAGGGTTGCATGCATCACAAGACAACTATCCATTTTATTGCATTTAACATAGCTTTAAAATTGAACAACCAAAGGTGAGTGTAGGTCTGCTCTAGGTGTGTGTCTAAAGAAAAACGTTGTGAGCGCTACACTTGGAGAAGAATAAAAAGCAACCCAAAGACAACACCAAAATATTTTTGTCCCCTTTAACTTTAATGTAGCCAGGACAACTAATGTAGGAACAAAAAAATGCAGAGTAATAGCAGAAACAAGAGAGAGGCTTTTAAACATAAGTGAATAGTGATGGTAGACCATAAATATTTATTTGTCATATTATACGAATAGTAGCAAAGGGCCAAGAGAGTAGTAGCATGGAATAAAGTGGAGGCTCTAGGTTTTCCATCATTTTTCACCACCGAGCATGAAGAAAATGGCTCACACATGGAGCATAAAAATGGAGATGAAAGGTTAGTTTCACAATGTCAATGGAGGGTTGCTCTAGGTTTGCGTCTAGAGAAACGTAAGTGCATTGTAAGGGATGCACTTGGAGAAGAATAAAAAGCAACCTAAAGACAGCATCAAAATATTTTTGTCCTCTTTTATTTTAAATTGACACTTGTTAATTTTCTCTTTAAAACCTAGCTGCTTGATAGGTTTTGGGTGAGCTATAAAATAAGAGAAAGGTTGTGGAAGTGTCAGTTGTTGGGGGCTGAAGTGGAGAAGAAAATAAGGGATAGTTGAAGCAAAGTGAAGACCGAAAGAAGGGGTAGCTGTTGGATCATCTTATCCTATTCAGTTAAGCCATCTTTCTATTGATTTGTAACTAATTTTTATCATAAAAGGAGAGTGGAAAGGTTGTTGAATCTTGGAGAATAAAATAAGGAATGTGGGGGTTGGAATGGTGAGAACCAACGCTCCCATCTTGGTTAGAGAGTGAATAAAATGTGAGTGGAGGTTATCTCATTTTAGTTTTAACGTAGCTAGGAGGGATAAAGAAGGAACAAAAAAATGTAGAGTAACAACAGAAACTAAACACAAGTGAACAGTGATGGTGGACCATAAATGTTTAATTGTCACATCATATGAACAGTAGTAAAGGCCGAAGAGTGTAGTAGCATGGAATAAAGTGGAGGTGTTAAGTCTTCGATCATTTTTCACCATCGAGCATAAAGAAGATTGCTCACACTTGGAACAAAAAAATGGAGATGGAAGGCTAGCTTCCCAATGTCGATTTAACGGGAATATTGATGCTAAGTCATGTTTAAGCTATTTTTATCAATTTAAGGTTATAATTTCTTTTCAAATTATTATGTTCAAGGTGCTGATTCGATTGGGTTTTGAGAAGAGCGGGTGTGTGAAATGGAAGAGACATTAAAAGGGGTAGATGCATCACAAGACAGGTATCCATTTTATTCCATTTAATATAGCTTTAAAATCGAACAACCAAAGGTGAGTAGAGGGCTGCTCTAGGTGTGTGTCTAGAGAAATATGAGTACGTTATGAGGGCTGCACTTAGAGAAGAAAAAAAGCAACCCAATGACAACACCAAAATATTTTTGTCCTCTTTTATTTTAAATTGATGTTTATCCATTTTCTCTTCTAAACCTGGCTGCTTCATAGGTTTTGGGTGAGCTACCAAATAAGAAAAAGCTGGTGGAAGTGTCTGCTGTTGGGGTTTGATGTGGAGAAGAAAAGAAGGGATAGTTGAAACAAAATGAAGACCGAAGCAGGGCGTAGCAGTTGGATTATCTTATCCTATTCGGTTAAGCCATCTTTCTATTGATTTGAAACAAGTTATTATCGTACAAAGGGAGTGGAAAGGTTGCTGCGTTTTGGAGAATAAAATAAGGAATGTGAGGGCTGGAAAGGCAAGAACCAATGCTTCCATATTATTTAGAGAGTGAAGAAAATGTGATTGGAGACTGCCTCATTTTAGCATTAACGTAGCTAAGACGGCTAAAGAAGGAACGAAAAAATATAGAGTAACAGCAGAAACAGGAGAGATGATTTTAAACATAAGTGAACAGTTATGGTGGACCATAAATGTTTATTTGTCACGTCATATGAATAGTAGTAAAGGGAAAAGAGAGTAGTATCATGCAACAAAGTTGAGGTGCTATCTTTTCCATCATTTTTCACCACCGAGCATAAAGGAGATGGCCCACACTTGGAGCATAAAAATGGAGATGGAAGGTTAGCTTCCCAATGTCAATTTAACAGGAATATTGACGCCAAGTCATGGTTAAACTATTTTTATCTACTTAAGGTTATAATTTCTTTTTAGATTGTTGTGTTGATAGTGTTGATTTGATTGGGTTTTGAGAAGTGTGGGTGTGTGAAAGGGAAGAGACATTAAAAGGGCTAGATACATCACAAGACAGGTATCTATTTTATTCCATTTAACATAGCTTTAAAATCGAACAACCAAAGGTGAGTGGAGGGCTGCTCTAGGTGTGTGTTTAGAGAAACGTGAGTGCATTGTAAGGGATGCAATTGGAGAAGAATAAAAAGCAACCCAAAGACAACACCAAAATATTTTTGTCCTCTTTTATTTTAAATTGATACTTGTTAATTTTCTCTTTAAAACCTAGATGCTTCATAGGTTTTGGATGAGCTACAAAATAAGAGAAAGGTGGTGGAAGTGTCAGCTGTTGGGGGCTGAAGTGGAGAAGAAAAGAAGGGATAGTTGAAACACAATAATGATCGAAGGAGGGGTAGCAGCTTGATCATCTTATCCTATTCAGTTAAGCCATCTTTCTATTGATTTGAAACTAGTTTTTATCATAAAAAGAGAGTGGAAAGGTTGTTAAATCTTGGAGAATCAAATAAGGAATGTGGGGGCTGGAAAGGTGAGAACCAACGCTCCCATCTTGGTTAGAGAGTGAAGAAAATGTGAGTGGAGGCTACCTCATTTTAGCTTTAACGTAGCTAGGAGGGATAAAGAAGGAACAAAAAAATGTAGAGTAACAACAGAAACAGGAGAGAGGGTTTTAAACACAAGTGAACAGTGATGGTGGACCATGAATGTTTAATTTTCACATCATATGAGCAGTAGTAAAGGGAAAAGAGTGTAGTAGCATGGAATAAAGTGAAGGTGCTAAGTCTTCCATAATTTTTCACCACCGAGTATAAAGAATATGGCTCACACTTGGAAGATAAAAGTGGAGACGGAAGGCTAGCTTCCCAATGTTGATTTAACGGGAATATTGATGCCAAGTCATGGTTAAGCGATTTTTATCAATTTCAGGTTATAGTTTCTTTTCAGATTATTGTGTTGATGGTGTTGATTTGATTGGGTTTTGAGAAGAGCGGGTATGTGAAACGGAAGAGACATTAAAAGGGCTAGATGCATCACAAGACAGGTATCCATTTTATTCCATTTAACATAGCTTTAAAATCGAACAACCAAAAGTGAGTGGAGGGCTGCTCTAGGAATGTGTCTAGAGAAACATGAGTACATTGTGATGCCTGGATTTAGAGAAGAATAGAAATCAACCCAATGACAGCATCAAAATATTTTTGTCCTCTTTTATTTTAAATTGACGCTTATCCATTCTCTTTAAAACCTAGCTGCTTCATAGGTTTTGGGTGAGCTACCAAATAAGAAAAAGGTGGTGGAAGTGTCTGCTGTTGGGGGTTGATGTGGGGAAGAAAAGGGATAGTTGAACACCAAAGGAGGGCCTTGCAGTTGGATTATCTTATCCTATTCGGTTAAGCGATCTTTCTATTGATTTGAATCTAGTTTTTATCGTAAAAAGGGAGTGGAAAGGTTGCTGCATTTTGGAGAATAAAATAAGGAATGTGGGGGCTAGAAAGGTGAGAACCAACGCTCCCATCTTATTTAGAGAGTGAAGAAAATATGATTGGAGGCTGCCTCATTTTAGCTTTAACGTAGCTAGGAGGGCTAAAGAAGGAACAAAAAAATACAGAGAAACAACAGAAACAGGAGAGATGATTTTAAACACAAGTGAACAGTTATGGTGGACCATAAATGCTTATTTGTCACGTCATATGAACAGTAGCAAAGGGAAAAGAGAGTAGTAGCATGAAATAAAGTGGAGGCGCTATGTTTTCCATCATTTTTCACCACCGAGCATAAAGGAGATGGCTCAGATTTGAAGAATAAAAACGGAGATGGAAGGCTAGCTTCCCAATGTCGATTTAATCGGAATATTGATCCAAGTTATGATTAAGTTATTTTTATCAATCTAAGGTCATAATTTCTTTTCGGATTGTTGTGCTTTTGGTGTTGATTTGATTAGGTTTTGGTATGAATGATCTTAATACGTTATTTTAATTATTTTATTTTGAACCTATTGATAAAACAATGAATGTAATCCATAACTTTTACTTTTGATGTTTGTGAGTAGCATCTAATGATTGTTAATTGTTAGGAACAACATAACTTAGTTTAGATAACCTAAATGTGTGAGGTTACTACCCATATTAATCGTTTTCCAATTCATAATGTGGTTGCTAAATTGAATCTAGAAATCATATCCTAGGTTATTCAATAGTTAGGTTTAATTAAAGATCGTATCTTGATTAAACATGACCTAAAGGAAAACTAAGATTAGTAGTGCGCTCTATTAGTCTCAGATCAATAATCTAAAGAGAGTTTTAAAGACGTTAGGATGATGGAATACGCTTGATCGTGTTTAGGTCAAGATTGACCCTAAAATCAGACCTTACTTATATTCGACACTTTTCTCATTTTTGATTGCTTATTTTAATTTGTTTTGATAGTTTACTTTTACTTTAATTTCTAAATTACTTGAAAATCCAAAACCCCCCATTATATTTTCCTTGCCTCAATTAATTTCATTATGAAAATTAATTGAACATTTCCTATGGATTCGATCCTGACTCACCATAACTACAAATTTTAGTGTACAGAGTTAGGTAATTTTGTAGTGCACTCAACAAGTGTTGTCAAGGGAGATCACTCTCTCTTAGGTTATTATCACGCACCCTAATTCATTAACCTTAATAAATTATGGAATTCGCAATATCAATTAATAAATAACCCACAACTTTAAATAGATCTCAAGCCCTCTAATAAACAATCGAATCTCACACGGGATCTATCTCTATATAATAACTGACTGGATTAATTATGTGGTTAACTAGATCGCCTAACTCTCATTAGCTCGATCTAATCATTTTTATTCGATTAACCCTCTCGGTTTATTATCAAAATATGCATATACCATTATCAATCACAACACTCAATCATAATTATACAACAATAACCAAATTAACATTAAATCAAGGTCAAATCCCTAAGGAAAGTTAAAACATCTTAATCAACCCAAATCAGTACATATATTCATATGCATCTTATAACATCCAGTTACTCATATTAGGCATGGAATTGTGATTTCTGGGAAACTTATGAGCAATTAAGAAAATGCACATTATGTATGAGTTAATTGGGACATTTACATTTTTTACACATTCATATGACTGTATATGCATTCACTAACATTTTCTGGGTATAATTGAACAAAGTTGTGATTTTTGGGAAAATTGAGAATTTGGAATTTAACTATATTGGAAACTTTATTGATTATTGGAAGTATATATTTATGAATTTCGATAAAAATATGATTTATTATAGAATTTATTGAGTATTATGGAATATAGGAGAAAAAAGAGAGAAGATTTGGAGTTAGTTGGATTGCAAGGATAGAATTAATGGAGTTAGTTTCAAAAGAAACTGAGTTAGAGTTAGACCTTAAGAAAAGTGACAAGTGTAAAGTTGCCTTTATTATTTGTCAGAAGTAAGTTTGAGTTATCCGAGAGCTAAAAAGAGTTTGTTCTTTTCCTAAGTTCTTTCTTTGTTATCATCTTCTCCGAATTTCTTCCCATACATAGAGTTTTCCATCAAACTCCTTCCGAGGGTTAACTTTACCTTTTCATATCCCTCACCACTTTATCCACTGCTAAGTGTTTCTTTTGCCTCAAGAGAAAAACCAGAAGTTTGTTAATGTTCACAATGGTTTACGTAATTTTGTATGGAGTTAGGGCTTGAAGATAGTTGAAGCTTTTGAAGTCTTCAACAAGTAGTGAATAAAAATTGTTAGAGTTACAGATTTTTGAAATAAAGTTGATCAATTTATTGTTAGTGCATGATTATGGCATTTACATAAATTTATATCCTTGAACACTGTATTAAGTGTTGGATCGAACAAAGAAAGCATGCCATCTTTCGAGAACCGGTAGATTTCAAAACTTTTTAAAAATCTTATTTTCAGCGGAAGCAATATATATCCAAATCATCATGCCAATCTATACATGATATGGTATAAGGATAATAAATAGACATAAAAAAGATGAAGAGTATTATTGACTCCTTTGCTGCAGCTTTAATTCCTTGCTGCACTATCCTCTCCTTCTTCTTGTATCCAAAGCCCTTGCTTTGTCAATCTATCTTCTCCTTGTCTTTGTATCCTTAACCAATTTGATTTACCTCTTGTTCTCTTAGGACAACTTGGTTAAAAAAATCCTTTGGTGGGAAAGGAGAAGAAACACTTTGGAGGAGTATTTTCTTAGAAGAAAGAAGGAAACAATGAGACA
>JAOQMP010006454.1:0-13492 GCA_027563575.1 Erythroxylum pedicellare
AACAACAATGGTTGAGCGAGCAGTGGTCAGGAATGGTCTTCCAAGGACCATATGGGTTTCTACATCTTCTCCAATATCCAGTATATAGAAGTCTGTGGGAAAAGTAAAATTATTGACTTGTACTTGCACATCCTTAATAATCTCCTTCAATTGATGGACTATTCTGTCGGTCGTCTTTGCTAATATCTTTGTGAGTACTAACTCTCCTATCCCGAACTTTTGACTAAAGGTGTAGGGCTTCATATTGATAGTTGCTACCAAATTGGTAAATGCCCTATCTATGTTGACTCCATTTATACTGCAAGGAATGTAAAAATCCCTTGGATCCTTTTTCTTTTGTGTTATGTTTGGGGTTTTCTTCTGCTTTGCTCTCCTTAACCCTCTTCTTCACCGATTCTGTTAATGTAAGCCTCATTTATAGGTGTTCCATTATGTTCCCAACCTTATTTAAGTCAACCCCCTCATAATTCCTTATTACCCTACTTGACAATGATTTCCATTTCGCTAGAATAGCGTATGGAAATTTGGGTCGAGATTCCTTGATTGGCTCAATTCTGAACTCACTTAAAAGGATTCCTATAATTACTTGTCCTTTTCATTTATCTCCATTCTCCTTTGTATGATCAAGTTCCTTTTTCTAGGACTGAGTGATGGCCATGATCCTTTCATTATGGCTTGGAAGGGTTCCTACATTCTAAGTAGATATTACTTCAGCTAGTTGACCTACTTGGACCTCTAAATTATGTATTAAAGAGGCGTGATTCTTGGTAACTTGCTCGAATTTGCTCTCAAGCCTCCTATGTGCATCCTCCATATCTCCAATCTTATCTAAAATCTTATCCAACTTAGATTCCATTAAACTTGGTTTATCTTACTGGAATACTGATTGTCCTTGAGGTCTGAACTGTCCTCCTGTATTGTTTATCTAAGAGAAGTTAAGGTGACTATTCCATCTAGGGTTGTAAGTGTTGGGGTAGGGTTTGTTTCCCCCTCCTCGTCCATACTGGACTCCCATGTAATTCAATTGCTTTGGATCACCTTCCTTCATTAAGAAACAGTCCACTATGTCATAGTTCAATTGTCCACAAAGTTCATACTTAAGTTTTATGGCCTTCACTAGAGTTAAGGATGAAGCCTTCATGTTATTGAGTTGTCGAGTCCAGTTATCAATCCTCACTTGCATTTCTATCATTTGATCAACAACCACAATTCTTTTCTATTCATGGAATGTAGTAGTTTGTCTACTCTGCTCGTTTGTACGTAAACAAATGTTACTCACCATCTCCTCTATTAATTCTTTTACTTCATCAATTGTCTTCCTCATCAATGATCCTTCTGAAGCTGCATCGATCGTGCTTCTCATATATGGGGTAACTCCATTATAGAACATTTGCAATAAAAATTCCTTAGGTAACTTGTGATGTGGGCATTTCTATTGCAAATCTTTGTATTGTTCCCACGCTTCGTAGATTGATTCCCCATCACCTCGTTAGAAGTTAATGATTTCCTTGATGATCTTAGTGGGATTAGTCAGGGGAAAATATTTATCTAAAAAATCACGAACTAACTGATCACATGTAGTAACATTGGCTAAGTTAAGGGAGTTATACCAAGCCTTTACTCTATCTCTAAAGGTAAAGGGAAAGAGCCTAATTCTAACTGCATCTTCCAATATTTGATGGTACTTAAAGGTATCACAAATTTCTAAGAAGTTCAATATGTTCGTGTTGGGGTCTTCGTTTGCTAGTCTATAAAATTGTTCTGTTGAAGCATATTCAATAAAGCTAGTTTAATTTCAAATGATGTGGCTTGTACTGGTGGTCTAGTTACTCATTGATTAGCCGCATTGAACCCTCGTCTCATAAAGTCTATAAGGGTCCTCTATTGTCATCCTTGGTTCACTCTATGGTCCAAATCCTACTGAAATTCCTCGGCCATTGTTGTCTTTGCAATTTCTTCTTCTTCGTTACGTCAAGCTTTTCTAATGGTTCATTCTAGTTGAATGATGTCTAAATCTATTTTTTTTCAGCTATGCAACTCAAAATTCTCGTGACTTTTATGTTCATGTAAGAGCATGATTTTAGAAATAGAAAGGAAACAATGAACATAAAAATTAAAAAATACACTAAATGCCTTAAACTATAGATTAAACTAATCATCTCCCTGACAACGATGCCAAAAACTTGATTGCAGTTTTTTGATATTGTAGCATTAATATTTGAACCTTAATATTCTACAAGCGTATAGGTCGTTCACATAGTACCTAAGGTGTTAATCCCACAAGAAGGGTTAATTTAATCCTAAAATCTAAGGCCAAAACTAATTGCAGAAATTTAAATTTAACTAAACTAAAATAATGATGCAATTCAATCAATCGATTCAACCAAAAACTCAATTCAATAATTAATTACAAAATATTAACAAATCAGCAAATTGCAACACACACATTAAGAATTAACCTAAGGAACTACCAATTAAGAGAAAGGGGAATTTTTACTTATCTTCAACACTAATCTAATTAATTATGAATTGTCAAATTATTGGTTCTGGACGATCCTAGGGTTGATTACTCTCTTTCGAGTTATAACCAATAGCCCTAAATTATAAACCCTAATCAACTTATGGAAAATTACAATTTCTCAATTCACAATTTATCTAACCCCTAATTAGATTTGAAGTTTTCCAATAGATTGCCGGGAACTTATGTGGGATCTCTCTTCACGTAATTATCGATTTGATTGATTTCTCATTCTTATTAAATCACCTAACTCTCGTTAGCCCAATTTTATTATTTTTCATTCAATTCAACCTCTCAGTCTATCACTAAATTATATAAGTGTAGAAATCAATCACAATGTATCCAAATAGCATAAACGATCATATTTTTACTGAATCAAAGATAAAAATAACCCGAAGGTGACTTTAGACATTCCTCAACATTCATAAAATCCTATCTCAACAGCTATCCATATTCTATGAAGAAATAAAATTGAAACACACTAAAAATCATATCTGAATGGATGGTAGAGAAAGCAACATTGGGAAACCTCCTATTATGGGAAGTACTTCATGTCTTCTTCTTCTCCATATCTCTCTTCCTTCGTCTCTTTCTCAATATCTCAATGAAGTCACTCTACGCTTTCTTAATGGTGACTGATGCAAGAAGCTCCCTCATCTCTTTTGCCTCATTCTTTATATACTTGATGTGTTATGGGCAATCCTAGATTTTTTTTTAGGTTGAAATATTCAAAAAATCTCTTAAAACTCAACTTTTTTATGTGTCTGTGCGTCTGCTCGATGCAAACCACGATTGTAGGCTACTTATAAGCTTTCTACTGCTATGATCTTGGGCTTAGTCTTGTACATCTGTTACAATCGTGGCGATTTGGCTACGATTGTGGGTTGTCTCCCTTGCTTCTGTCACGATCGTGGTTGATGGGCCACGATTGTGGGCCATTGTTTAGGTCCAAGTCTCTCTGAAACTTCTTCGTTCTTTACTGTTGACCCAGAAATACTAACAAACACATAAAAATACCTCAAAGGCATAATAATTGGGGCAATAAGACGAACACTTATAAAAGAAAACAAGGAAGAATCAAATGTCGTATGATTCCAGCATGCAAAATTAAAGAACTGTAAAGATGTACTTGGAGTGAAAAAAAAGAATGGACGATCTAAAAGGAGATTGCAATTGTTGAAAAATAGTCGGAACATCTTGAAGGGTAAATATTGGAGACGAATTGTTAGAGGATCTCACAATAGTAGCAATAATGGTGGAAGAACAAATAGGTTTAGAAGAAGTACTGAAAGCAATAGATTATCATTTCTAAGGGTCATTTATGGCAGTTAGCCTTTATTTTTCCAAGTTTCGTATAATAGTTACATGTAATAGTGCGAGAACAACTTGGAGTAATAGCTAAAATATAATTAATTTAAGAAATATGATGAGGAGGAGTGCTTGGAGTGGCCACTATAGAATCTGTTAGCGGAAATGAATGCTCAACTCTTAAGGTGTTGAGATGAGTTTCTTCAGATAACAATTCTCAAATCACAACATCTAATTTAGGCAGGGACTATAATGGAGTAAAGATGCACCGATAAACTCATTATCAAATCTTATTCATAAAAACATGTCAAACATATTGGTGATTGATTTGTGAATTGTAATTTTTTTTAGTTTTAACCATAAGCCAACAGTATAGTTGTACCTAGCAGTACTATTCAATCCTTTGAGGACTAGAACCATTGGTACTTACCATTTTTCTATAATCTAGTCTAATAAATTATAGTTATAATGATAAATCAAATGCAAAATTAAAATAATAAACTAAAATAAGTCAACATAATTGACAAACTATAATGAAGTTAAAGTTTGAAATGATCAAATAAAATAGTGGTACTTGAACTCTCAATCCACCTAAGACTTCTCATGCAATCATAATTTCAATATTTAGTTTAATCTATAGTTTATTGCACCGTGGAAATTCCTGTGTTATGTTAATATCTTTGGTCTAAACTATTAATGCCTAACCCTTACTTAATTAACTGAAATATATTTCTAGTTAAAACCCCTAAGATTGTAATCTAGAATATCTATGTCAACCTATCTTTAAGTTTGCTTATAACTCCTTTCAACTAAGGTAGATCTACTTCAAACAAAAGGATTACACAATCTCAATTGCATGAAATCATAAATGAAATAATACGATAGCAATATTAATTCAAGAATAAATAAAACCACATAATTGAATCCCAATGAAACTCAAAAATGATTTAAGTTAAAACAAAATCATAAGGTCAATCCTAAGGTTGATCTAATCCAAGTACCAACAAAATTTTTGTTCATAATTATAACATCCAAACCAAAGAGAAACATAAAACTAAAATAACCATGATGAGATCCCTTTTATTCTAAGTGAAATTCACTCCAAATATGTTCCTTTGCTTGTTCTTCGTTCATTGTATCATCCTAGGCCATCAATATGTGTTTTTGGAGTCTCCCTTAAGGCTCCTATGAACATCCTTTAGACCTTTCGTTGTTTTCTCTTTGTTTTACCCTTTTATAGCTTGAAATTAGGGTATTTAAAGTAAACACGGTCACCTTCATGGCTATGTGTATGATAGTGCCCTCAATCTTACTTCAATTATTTGAAAATTATCAAGAAACATGGTCTTATAGAGTTACATGGTTATGGATCTAGCTATCTCTACCTACACATCATCTAGTCCCTCAAGGGCAATTTAAATCCTTCACTTTTATACCTCGATTTTAACTCCTTTTGACCTACGAAGGCAATTAAGATCCAAAAACATAATAAGAAAAAATTAAGTTTCAAAAATAATTTTAAAAAATCTCAACTAAATAAGAAAAGTGCATTAAACATGGGATTAGAAATATAGTTTATTAAGCTTTTATCAAACTCTCTCACACTTAAGCATCTTCTTTTTGTCAAGCAAATCAATATCATTATTCCCAACTTAATAAGAAACAACTTCGGGAAAGCATTGAACAAATCGAAGACATCTATCAGGATTCTTCATTGTTCATTCAATTACAAAGTTCATTGAATTTTAACCACTTTGCTACTTGTATCAAATTATAAATCAATCCAATTCACTGCATATTTCTTCTAATTTTAACTCAATTCACATTATTCCACTTAATGAATAAAATGAACATGCATGAGAAAAAAATGTTAAAACTTTTAAACATTTTCGTAACCTTTGTTAGAAGGCTAAATTTAAATAAAATAAGAGCATTAGAAGCTTTTTTGAAAAGTCACATAGCCTTTTGACGTGAGAGTAAACACCTTGTTATAAATAGTCTTAGTTACTTGACTTGGTCACTATCTCAAATGGCTACTAGTAACACTCTTTAACTTTGACCTTTTTATTATTACAAAGCCAAAAAATGAAATTATTTATGCTCATTTATTCACATACTACTATTTTTTACTTTTTATATATATGTAGGGCAAAGAAAAAGGTAAAAAGAATTCACATTTAACTTAATATATATATAAGTTACGTATAAAGTATCATAATGAAAATAAAATATCCATTCTCAAAATTAATGAACTACATTGAAATTAACTTAATTATCATAACTCATAACTATTTGACTAAACAAACCAAACACAATCACAACCAAACTCATCATGAATCATCTTAAACAATATCCTATTTTTTTTAAAATTTCCAAATTATTCATTATTAAGCTAATTACAGCAAAAATGGCAAGCTTAACTACTAAGTTCCTCCCTTACACTTAAGTTGTATATTTTATTAATCGATTTGTGAATTTTACTATTAGGTTTGGCCCTAATCTAGAAGATTTATGTTGACTTACCTCTAGGTTTTCGTGCAAATCCTTTTAATTATGGTAAATTAATTCATACAAAAGGATTGCTCAATCTCAGTTTCATGAAATCATACCTAATACATTAGCAATATTAATTCAAGAATAATTAAGAACATATAATTGAAACTTAATGAAACTAAACAATCAATTATGTTCATCTAATCCAAGTAAGAACAAAAGTTTAGTTCATGAACATAACATCAAGACTAAAGGAAAAATAGAAAACCAAAAGAATCATGATGAGATTACTTTTAATCCTCATAAAACCCACTTTATATTGATGGAAATCCACTCCAAATATATTCCATTACTTGTTCTTCATTCTTTTCATAGTCCTAGGAAATTAATATATGTTCTCCCGAGTCTCCTTTAAGCAATCTTTCTTTTTTTTCTCTTTTTTTATCAATTTATAACTCGAAACTAGGGTTTTGGAGTGGATCTGGTCACCTACATGATCGTGTGTATGAATGTTTCCCCCAATCTTACCTCAATTCTTTAAAATTTACGTAAAAATATCATCCAAAAGAGATACACAGTTATGGACAAGACCATGTCCACCTTATGGTTTTATACCTCAAGGATAACTTTAATCCTTCACTTTTATGCCTAAATTTTGTTTGATTTCAGCTACTTTTCACCTATGAAGGAAATCCTATAGTATATTAAGCATTTATCAATAATCATAAAGGCTCATATAAACAACAACAGAGGAAGAATCAGGCTATTAAGGATAACAATTTTCTAATTGATGTTAAAGTGATTGAAGTTCAAAAACATAGTTATATATGGTATGATAAGTTTTTTAATGAATGCAATAAAGGTAGCAATAGAGTTAAAACTAATTTACATCATTAAAAATAAAGTAAAAGATCCTATATCTCATTTGAGGTATCAAAATGGAGAAATTCTCCCTCAATTCCAAGAAGATAGGCATTGCAAACCCATGTTAAAAGTTGATGATTTTTACCATCCTATTGCTTTAATAGTCTAATTATTTAATGTCATCCTCATCAACAATTTTGGTGGGTTTGGGAATTTTACCAATCACCTAATGCCAAAGAAGACATCCTTTTAGTGTGACTACAAATTGTAGTTAGTGCCATAAAAAATGATAGAGATGGGTTTTCAAGATAGAATTGAAGGCATGTTAGGAATTTTCAAAAGCCATTGAGGTGGAGAAAATGAACAAACTAAGAAAATAAATTGAAAACCAAAGCCGAAACTTAAAGCTAGAGGCAAATTTTAAGGAAACTAACTACATAAATAAATTCTAGACGTCCAAAACTTGAGAAATTAATTTAATAATCCAACAAATGATCTAAATAACACCAAACCAGATTGGTCAAAGAAATCAAACTGATTCATCCCAAAAGTTGACCAGATGAAGCATTCAAATTTGATTAGTGCTTGAGGGAATAGTTGATAATTAATTTTAATCTGATGAGTGGTGTTTGAATTATTTGAAGATGGAGAATGCAATGATTGTCTCATATTAGTATTTAAGGGTCTAGAAAGGGACAGAAAACTCAGACACTAAAGGGAAAACAAGGATAAAGTAGGCCAAACAATCAAAAATTGTATAACAAAGGCTTGAACAGGGAAAAAACTAAAATATAATGGAGTTATGATACCATTTTAGTTGATACAAGTTAGAGAAGACTTGTCTTTATGTTGTGTATATGATATAAAGGGTGAGGGCTCCTTATATAATGTAAAAAGGAGCAACATGTAACGAAGGAAAATATTAGAAAATATTACAATGTAATTACATAATATAAGTCATAATTATAATGATTAAGATATCTTGTATATATGTTAGCAATGGTAAAGTCAAAAAGGATCTTGGCAATAAGTGGAACAATGTTGAGTGACATCATAACGGTGGCATTGATGTTTCTTTCAATCTTTTTAGCTACTATTTTCTTCCCTATGGAAGTTCTTCTTTACCTTCCTTCCTCAAACTCTTACTTTATGTTCTCTATTCATTCTTTTCCACATTTTTTCCACTCTCTCATATTTTGTTCATTCACTTTATTCCTAGTTGTATTATGCTCATATCTCTTCCGTATAACTCCTACTTATTCTCTTATATATGTTGCATGTTGTCCTTTTCTTATATTCTTCGTTTTTATTTTTGATACTTCCTCTTGTCCCTTTTGTTTTAAATTTGCTTAGCTACTATATTATGGCCATCCATGTCCATCATTTTTCAAGTCACATATATCTCTTTCCAACTTTTCTATAAAAAAGCTCAGATGTCTGTTTCTATTATTTCTTTTATTTTTCCCAAAATAATTCTTTTGTAATTGCCACTAGGTCTACCTTTTGATTTTTAACTAATTTTTAGCCCTTATTTTTCACAATTTCATAATTTAATCTTTTTTATTTCCCAACATGTTTAATTATGCTCAAAATTCTTTAAAAATCATATATGTTATTTTAAATTTTGAAAGCACTAAGATAAGATTAAAAATGGTATAAAATAGGCTAATTAAATAGAAAATACATATCTGTAAAAAGAAAACAAATTTGATTTTCACTCTTGTGAAAAACTTTATCAATAATTAAATTATGTAAAATTAAAAATAAAATATGCATGTAAAATAATATAGATTGTCAAAAAATTAATAAAATAAAATGTGAATTATTAGAAAGAAACTTTAGACAAAATTAATAAAGAGTTGGAAAATTTATGTATTGAAAAGTTCAGAATTCCATTTTATGAAAATATTTCGTAAATAGTTGAATTACAAGACCTTGTATGTGGTAAATGTGTTTGGGAATATAGCTTGTTATAAATATTGCATCATATCCTAATACTTGAGCTTTGCTCACTTGTGAAATATTTTCATAAAACAAGAGTTAGTTTTATAGGATTCTTGAAGACCTTAGTGGAACAATTTTAACTCAAAGCTACCATGCTTTTATAGAAGTAAATCCAAGGTTATAAGACTTTGATCTTGCAAATGGCTTGGTTCATACCACTATTCTTACTTATTTATTTCTTTAATTTTCATTTTATGAGAAGGAATTAGATACATAATAAAATTTCCTCTATCTTACACTTGGAGTTATTGGTCAATAATGATAAAATTTAGTCAGGTTATATAAACCTAATATATCTATAGCCTTCCTCTAAATTTAGAGTTTTCTTACTTTTATATAGGCTTCCACTTAGTAGTAATAGATGATTTTTAGAAATTATTTTCATTGATCATGTATCTATTCTAAATTTTTTATATCACAAAATTAGCACTCATAAGTTAAATTAAATGCATAGATAATTAGAAAATCATATAAAAGTGGATCGAGTGTTGATCCCGTGAGGAAGCTAGAATGATTTGGTACTCTCTAACAATTAACTAGTCAAATAATGTAAATAAGTCAATTGTTGGGAAATCTAATTACAAACTCAAACATAATATAAATAAAGGAATAAACAACTAATAACAAAAAAAGGAAATAATCAAGTAAATTATTCAAATGTGAACAATGTCTTGATAAGGACTCCCTCATTCGTTACCTTTATAGTCATGATTAAATAAACTTAGAAAGTTATGAGATTGCTCTCTCTTAAGTTATAACTAACTATCTTTAAGTTGACTAAATGATATCTATATCCAATTAAAACCTAAATAATACATTAAGTTCTATTAATTTTCATAAAAGGTTTAACTCAAACACTAGAGAATTTATGTAAGCATATCTCTATCACCTCACACAACTCAAATTATGGTCCACTCATATGCAGATTATCTCAAATTATCTATATACAAATTAATATCAAATATTATTGATAGTTTTAATTGCATTAGTTTTAAGAACATTTAATAGCTACGATTCTACTTATCTAAACATATAACGAAACTAGTCATACTTATCATTACACCAATTAATATAAGTAATAAAATAAAATACATTAAAATAGAAAGAGTTTTACATGAAATCTCTATATCCCAATCAGTTATGATCTATGGTGATGATCTCCATTCTTCTTATATATCAAAAATAGTTGAAAAGTTTGTATATAAAGAGTTTTTCCACTTCCTGGAAATGATTCCTAGGTTTTTAATTAAAAAGTGAATAAGATCTCCAAAACTAGGGTTTTATCATTTTTGACACATGATCATCATTTCTAAAATCTAAACATTGCTACCTACATGCACACAATACAATCCTAAGTTGATAATCACCTTGAATACATTTTTACAAACAAGATAAACTATGTCTCTTTCTAGGATTTATCTTGTGCTTTTAAGTCCTTAAGGACAAAGAAAGCCAACTAGGACTCAAGTCTTCTTATAATTGATTTCTTGATGAGAGACATCCAAACCACTCAAGTCATATCTAAACAACCTATGTTCTTCTTAAAATGTGTGTGCTTATTTAACCTTAAGAGTTATAGGGCATCTTATGACATTATTTTAGATATTTTATGTTTCAATTTTTTATATGTTCCCTAGTCTTAAGCATATTAGTTTACTTACTTCTAGCTGCTTTTAGTTGTCCTAAGAAAAACTAACACCATAAAATAAACAAACACAAATCACAAATCACAAATCACACAATCATGTAACAATCCAACAATGCAATAATGGCACAATGGAAAAATGGCAAAATCTATTGAAATTAACCTACCTAAAAACATAGATCACTCAAAAAGATCTAAAAAGCTAACTTATTCCATTCATATTCAATTGTTTGAATTTAAATATACATATGGAACTTATAAGCATGTACTTACCAAGGTTAAAAGTTA
The DNA here is from genome assembly GCA_027563575.1 of Erythroxylum pedicellare. Taxonomy (NCBI): domain Eukaryota; kingdom Viridiplantae; phylum Streptophyta; class Magnoliopsida; order Malpighiales; family Erythroxylaceae; genus Erythroxylum; species Erythroxylum pedicellare. Next base: position 11,121 of record JAOQMP010006454.1, read on the forward strand.
GGCCATCACAGTCTTATGTGAGGGTACACACCTTATCATGAATAAACCACGGTCACTTAACTAGGTTACATTCTTTCAAACTTGGATGGAGTGTCATTCTATCCTTTCTATATGAAGAAAAACATTTTATAGTGAATTTCTTTCAGTTACTCAACTATATCACAACTCATAATTAGCTACCAGCTTTATTCTTAACCCTAATGTTTTTCTAAAAAAAGGCCAGCATAATAGGAAATTTATTTTAGCAAATTTGTTTAACTTTCTTTTAGCCTACATCATATCTTTCTAGTCAATTCATTCCCATGAAAGGCTACTAATGTTGCCTACCAATTTAGTTTCAACAATCATAAATGCGTCCATACAAGTGTCATAAAATGAAATAATAGGTACAACATCCTAATCAACATGCTTATTCACCTAAAAGAACTCAAAACACAAACTTCACAAGCTAATGCTTCTTTACAAATTAAATTATCATGCTTGTTATTAAGCTAATTCCTTTTAATTACATTCCATTGAAACATTCCCACAATAAAAACTCTACATAATGCAACATCATACAACAAAAATTTTACATAATGCAAAAATAATTAAAAAACAGCACAATGCTAATGCAAAGTCATATATAAATGATAGTTCAAATGCACATACGTCCCACACTTGAACAACACATTGTCCTCAATGTGGAAAACAAAACACAAATAAATAATATAATAAAAAGAAAATAAAAAGAAAAAGGGAAAGAGAACTTATATGATTCTGGTGGTGATGGTGTTAGAATAGGAACTTGGATGCCTTGCACCACAAAATACTTTGATAATTTCTTCATTTGGTAGCATTATTGTCACACTACTTACTTCAACTATTCCTTCATTGCATCCATTTTTCCCTTCAGCTTTTTGTTATTCTCTTATGCACAATTGTAACCCCTCCTAGAAATATTCCATAACAAGTTTACACACTTCATGTTATAAACATCCATCAATCAAAATAACTTAAAAACTATAAACAAATAGTTCAACACGCACACAAGAAATTATAAAAATCTATAAAGATAATAATATGCTAAATTTAAGGTCACCAACTTGACGATTTCATCTTAGTTTTTCAACCAAAGGAAAGGAAAGAAACTATTTCCCATTCTTATGAGTATAGTACTCCGAAATATGGTTTGTATATATGACCATTAACCTTGAGTTTCTCCTTTTTATCATTCTCCAACTATAAACTCTATACTTGAACACTTGGGTATCTTTAAAAGGACCACTTCAATATGACTTAAGCTTTCCAAAAAATAACTTCAATCTTAAGTTAAGTAGTAAAATGAAATCACCTATTTTGAACTTCTTCTTCTTAATATGAGAATCATGTCATCTTTACATTTTTACCTTATACAACTTAGCATTCTTATAAGCATCAAATCTTAACTCTTCTAGTTCATTCAATTATAGTGGTCTCTTCTCACCAGCTATCTTTCTATCAAAATTTAACACCTTAATCACCCAATATGCCCTATGATCTTACTCCACGGGAAAGTGACAAGATTTTCCATAGACCACCTAAAAGGGTGTTGTACCAATAGGTGTCTTGAAGGTGATTCAATATGCATATAAAGTATCATGAAGCTTTAATGCTTAATCCTTCCTCAAATCATTAACTATCCTATTAAAGATTCTCTTTAACTCCAGTTAACAACCTCCATTTAGCCACTTGTTTATAAATGATAAGGTATGGCCATCTGATTATAGACTTCATACCTCTTAAGAAGAGCATCAAATGATTTATTGCAAAATTTTGCTCTTCCATCACTTATGATCACTCTTAAAACTCCAAATCTACTAAATATCCTTTTGATAAAATTTTGCACCACTTTACCATCATTATTTGGAGTTGCCATTGCTTTAGCCTATATTGAGACATAATCTACCTCAAAAAGTATGTATGTGTTCCCTATGGAAGATGGAAAAGGTCGTCCTATGAAATCCAAATCACACACATCAAAGACATCAACCTCAAAGATTTTAAAAAGGGCCATCTTATCTCTCTTTTAAATACTTCCCACCTATCAGCATTGGTCATATTGCATTACATGATCACAAGCATCCTTAAACAAGTTAAGTAAATAAAATCCACATTCTAATACTCAAGCTGCCATCTTGTTCACTTTATAATGCCCTACATAAGTAGAATTATGAGAATGAGTTAATATTTCTAACATCTCCTCCTTCGGAACAGATCTCCTAAAGTCCATAGGCATAAAATTTATATAACAGTGATTCATCCCATAAATAATAAGTACACTTGTATAAGAATCTCTTCCTTTGTTAAGAAGACAAATCAAAAGGAAGGATACTGCTGACAACATAATTTGC
>JAOQMP010006491.1:0-13488 GCA_027563575.1 Erythroxylum pedicellare
CCAGCATATGGAAGTTAATGCTAATCTAGAGCATACTGTAAGTCGACCTAGATGGTCTCATTTTCATTGTTTGTTCTATTTTAAATTTTTGTATTGAATTACTACTGATACGTGAATGTGATTGTATTAATTCCAAATATTGAATGTCCAAGGTGTTTGATTCATGAAATACATATTGGAAGTGCTCATTAAATGTGAATTTCATGAAATAAGTGATTACTCAACATATTGTTGAATGTTGGACTAAGGTCCAATGATAAATGTGACTGTGGATATGAAACAAAAAACATGTGACTGATTGAAAATACATGAATGTGATGCATTCCAACACATGAATACATGATAACATAAAGGTTGTTATGACCAGAGTAGCCACCGAAAAAGAACTTAAAGCTTAGAATATGATAAAGGCCTCTAGCTCAGTTGTTAATATACCCGGCATCCACAAGGGATATGGGAGATTATTTGAAACAAGCCCAATATCCACGAGGGATATGGGCCAGTAAAAAGACACTCAGTCATAACAAAGTAATAATTGAAAGTGATTCTCATAAGCACTGCATATGCATCTGATATATATGATTTAAATAATTTGAATGATTTTTGAATGTGAAATATGATTTAAGTGAATATGAAATGTATATGACTCAGCATATTGAATTGATGTAGTGATGTGAATTATGTGATTAGATGAATTAACGTGTTATGTGATTGAGTAAACCATCGAGAATGGTCCACTTACTGAGTTCATAAAACTCAATCCAAAATTTGCAACACTTTTTAAGCTTAAAGAAGATCTCCAGTTAGACAAATTATAGTCTAGTCACTGTATTCAAGTAAGAGATAGAGGTCGGGATTAGTTCGCGTATGAATTTTTATTTTTTATTTTTGTATCAAATTATGTATTATGCAATTATTATACCACGTGTATATGAAAAAATGTTTTATAATGACTTTCCAAATTAGAAATGTTTGTAAATGAGATTGATCAATGAGTGTAGTAACACTTGTGAATGAAAATGTTTATGAATAAAGTGGGCCCAATTTGTTTATTGATTTCCTAAATATACATGCGATGTTTAAAAAAATTGTAACGAGTTTCAATTGTTGGACTGTTCTAGCATGCCACCCTCATAGAGTATGTTCTTGAATACTATCAGGTATGTATTCTATAAGAGTGGGTGCTACAATATGAGTCAAGCTTACGAAGCTTTATATCGAGCATGCATTACATTGTAAAAGTGTTAAGCTAGGCCAAATTGGTTATGACCTATTACCATCCATAAGTTGATTTATAAACATTTTGTAAGGAAGTTAGGAGAAAGGATTATAAGTAAAGACTAATATAAAATTGTTACTAGTTATTGAATGGTATTTATGTTTTCAGTTTATAATTGTTCTTATTCTTTCTTCTTCTTCTTCTTCTTCTTCTTTAATTTTTTATACTATTCTTGGTGAATTTCTAACAATGTGAGATATAGGTTTAGTTGAATTTGATTGTATCAATTGGCATCAAATCAATTGATTCTCAGAATAAGGTGAGTATTGATAGTGAGAAAAGGAACTAGGCTTTATGATGTAGGGAAGTTGGAAGAAACTACGAAGAATCAATTTTGGGATATGGATATTAAATATAAAAAATTTGATGAGCAAAATAATGGACATTATAATTGTACCAATATCTAATCAACAAAACATGGTGAGGAAGAGGAAGCTCATCAATGACTTTAAGGATAACTGAGAAACCATTACTCAATTTAAAAAATTAAAATGATGGATTTATCAGTGTTAATAATTTTTTTTGGATGGAACACCACCAAAAATGTAGGTTAGATGCAGTGACTTATTTAACTGGAGAAGCAATAATTATATCATTTGGATATGAAAAATAGATTAACCAGTAAGTTGCCTAACTAGTGGATTACTTGATAACATTACAGTGGAGAAAATTTTGATGATCTAATAGGGGAATTAAAGGATTTAAATCAAATAACGACAACCATAAAATATTATGCCTTGTTCAATTTTGATTCTTATAAGTTAGTAATTCCTAAACTCTATTTATTTAGTTTCTTTTTGAAAGTACTAAGGAAGGAGATAGAGTATCTAATGATATTGTTGAACCATACAAATCTACAGCAAGCCTATGATCTAGCAAAAGAATAATAATTGGTATTTATGTATTGCTATAGAACTAGTAAAAGTAACTAGAAGACTTTTATCATTTTTCAATTAAGGAATTAATAAGCTACCAAAGAAGGAAATATGATTATTTCCCAAACCATATAAAATGTTGATATTATCGAGGTTGAATGTTATGAAAATTAAAATGACTCAAATATTAAGTAGTAGGGAATTAGTCAAGATAAAAGCTAATGGTTCATATTTTCTAATGTTTTATATTTTCAGTAAGAAGAGAGATTTATTCCTGGCCATATATATATATATAAAGCTATAGTTCCAAATGTATATAGTGGAAACAAATACAAAAGAAGCTAAAGAAGAGGACGAGGATAGTGATAAGAGGGATCAACTTACTGTAAAGAGGAAGAAGATGATGATAAGAAGGATCAACTAACTATCTCCCTCTACACTATGAATGGGTAACTTGTGTTAAAATCCAACAAAGTCAAGTGTTAGGGATGTTCTATAGAAATACATTGCATATACTTATAGATATAGGGACCACTCAACTTTATAGATAAGGAATGGTACTCAGATGAGGTTGTAGGGTAAAGAAAACTACTCTTATAGTAATTATGGTAAGTGGTGGTGTGTAATTAAAGTGCCGTCAAATATGCAAAGATTTTGAATGGAGTTTGAATAAGTATAGGTTAACAATTTATGCTTTAGCAAACACCATAAAGGGTTGGACATAGTATTAGGAATACCATAACTTTCATCTCTTAATGATGTAGTTTACAATTATAAGAAAGGCAAGGTGAATTTTGATTTCATAAGGAAAATGGATGGAACTCCAAAGTTGGAAAATGAAGGTGGTTACAACCATTTGTGAGGAGAAGTCTAAGAAGTTAATAGAGTGTGTGAAGTCTACCTACCAATTCTATTTATTGAAAAAAAAGTTATAAATTGGAGGTTATACTAATGCAGTATCAGGAAATGTTAATCATAACAACAAAATGAGTTAGTAAAGGTATTGAAAGTTTTTTAGGAACCAAAAGTTTTTCCCCCTGATTGGATCACATTATTACAACATCTTATTTAATGAAGGTATAGATGTTGCTAACTTAAGATTCTATAAATATTTTTTTTGATAAATCAGTAATATTATAAATCAAGAAAATAAATATTTATGTACATAGCTAGAGATTGCCCAAAACCAAATCTCATACTGAGACCAAATCAAAAACTAAACTAACCTAAACAAACTTGATGCAAATCTAAACTGAATACAAGAAAATCAATGTATGACACAAGAACTTAAACTATACAAGACCAAATACAAAATACTGCCTAGTTCTGTCATCCCTCCAATAATGTTTTGAGAGATAACCTTACCCGCTCCTTTCATATATACTCACTGCACTCTTGTAGCATCTCATCATCAAGGATACCAATATAGCTTAATAGAATCCATTGACTTGATCTCCTTCATTGAATTAAGCTCTTTTTCTGAAATGTAAAGGTCCTTTGCAGAAAATGCAGACCTATCCCCTGATGCTTGCATCCAATCTATCCCTATACTAAACTTCCTAGACCTTATCTTTATGGCATTATGAGAAAACCTTCCCTAAACCATCGACAATACTCACACACCCACTCATCCAAAACATTCAAATAAAACCCGACATTTATGAACACTATCCTGGTGACTAGGTTCACCATTGTTATAAATTACCAAAGAGGGAGGTGATATTGTGAACTCCTCTTTACCTCAAATTTCCATAATCCAAAACCAACTTGCAAAACATTACATTAAAAAAAAGAAAACAAAACTCCACAATTACTTTCTCTCAGTGTTTTAATAGAGTTGTTCCATAATTTCGAAGATCACTCTAGTGTTAATGCTCCCTACTTCCATGATTGTGTATTTGAAGGTTCTGAGGTTTCTTTCGGACCATAAGTTATACACAATAACAGATAGTAAGATGATAAAAATGTTGAGATCAAAGTTTCTGAAGTTTTGAGGCTGATTGAACCAATTTAGAATGGATTGAAGGCTTAACAGGTTTGGAATGTATATCTGAAAGTGGTTGAGACAGTGTAACCATACTGATTTTGAGAATGAACATTCAAAGAAGAGGTGGTTAATAGACTCATTATCCAAGGAGCATAGGGAGCAGTGATTAGGAACATAAGAATAAAGGAGCTTATCCCTTGTTTGTAGCTTATCTAGAAAAGCTAACCACAGGATGAAGGAATACCTTAGGTTAGTACCTTTATGCCACACTAATTTATGCCAAGACACACTTGGATTTAGAGGTCTTATAAAATTGTATGCTGAAGCATTTGTGTATGCTTTGAAGGGCTGACAATCCATTCTAATCTATTAGGTCGGGAACAATTTGGTTAATACATTAGTGGCTCTAGCATACGAATGATCCTATTTGTGGCATCTTGTCAGCACCATCCATTGTCTCTGATAACATCGGTTACATTTGCATTCATCGGGAGTTATGATGCATTGATCACTCTAGGAGTTGAGAGATCCTTTAGGGTCCTACCATAAGAAAGTAGAATTCCCATTTCCTATCCTAAATATGAATTGGTTCCTAATGAGATCTCTAATATGTAGAAGCTTCCTCTAACTCCAAGAACTATTATTAGTCGGTTGAGCACTCCAGAAATTTTTCCTTCTAAGAATAATGGTATGTAGCCACTTAACCCATAAGGCTTCACTATCATTAAAAAGAACACAGATTCTTTTTCCTAATAAGACATTATTCTAAGTATATAAATGTTTAATCCCTAGTCCACCCTCTATTTTAGGTCTACAAAGGTCATTCCATTTAACCTTTGCATAAGCTTTGGACACAACCTTCCCAGACCACAAAAATTCCTAAGTTTAGACTCTATTTCTTTAATAATGGAGGAGGGAAGTATGAAATGACTAGACCAATAGACCTGAAAAGTATAAAGAACCAAGATAACCAACTAAAGTCTACCAGCATAGGGTAGAGTTTTATGGGTCCATTTGTTTATTCTGGAATCAATTTTATCCAACAGTGGCATGCAATCTCTCCTAGACAACCTACCTGTTAAAAATGGTACTCCTAGATACCTCATAAGGAGATAACCTCTTTTAAGACCCAGAATTGTTTCCATCTGATGGGTCATATGATCCATATCAAGAGATAAAAAGAACTGACTCTTATTAAGGTTCATGTCCATGTCAGAAAAATTTGAGAAAGTGTACATGCAATTAAGCAAAGTATGCACCGAAGTCAAATAAGCATGACAAAATAATAAAACATCATTAGCAAACAAAAGATAGGAAAGTTTAAGAGCTTTACACCTCTAGTTGTATTTAAAAAAAGCACTATCTACTATAGAAGCATTTAGAATCCTAGAGAGTACCTCGATACAGATAATAAAGAGATATAGAGATAAAGGATCACTTTGTCTTAAACCTGACTTACCACGAAAAAATTTAGTAGGAGATCTATTGATCAGGACAGAGTATGAAGCCGAGGTTGCACACTCTTCAATCCATGTGATAAACTTAGGATGGAGTCTTACATCTAAGAGCACATTCAGGAGGAAATCCCATTGAATTGAATCATAGGCTTCAAATCCACTTTAAAAGCACATCTCTTATGATTATTAGCAAAGTGATAGTTATTAAAAATTTCTTAGGCCAAAAGGATATTGTCCCTTATACGACGGTTATTTATCAAAGCACTTTGGTTTGGGCTGATAATGTGGGGTAGTATCTCTCTGAGTCTATTGGCCATGATTTTTGTGATCACCTTATAGATCATGTTACAACAGGAGATAGGTCTATAATCAAAAATAGTGGACAAATGATTCTTCTTAAGAGCAAAAGAAATAAAAGTTAAGTTAAGCTCTTTGAGAAGCCTCCCATGTTGGAAAAAATCTTGGATGGCCTTAGTGACATCATCCTAAAAAATATGCCATGTTTGTTTAAAGAAGAAGCCATTATACCCATCCAGACCAGGGCCTTATTTAGGTTGAAAGAGGAAAATACATCCCTAATCTCATGCATAGAGACTTCAGCTATGACAATGTTTCTAAGGTTTTAAGAATCGGATGAGGAAAAAGAGCTGCCACGTATTCCCTAGAAGAGACTAGATCTTTCTTATTCCCAAGAGAGTTTTGAAAAAAAATCCAAAAAAATGTTTTTGGATTTCTTCAAAGTCAGTAATCCTATTATCATTTCCCACCAATAATGAGTGAATGTTGTTCCTATTTCTATTTGATAAGAGAGAATTATGGAAGAACTTAGCGTTCTTATCCCCTTCCCTAAGCCACTTAATACGAGTGATTATTTATAGAAAGACTATTAATCACTTAAGGCTTTAATCAAGTTGGTAATGGCCTCATTTTCCTTGGCTACTAATTGAGTCCTACTAGGAAAAAGTCTCATTTGGTCTTGGATATTATTAAGGATAGCTTGACAATTCTCAACTCTAACATTAACATCACCTCCCTGTTCTGAGTGTAGGGATCTGAGTGCTTTTTCTTTTTTTTACTATTTTAAGCTTAGAAACCACACAGAACATAGGAGTTCCTTGGATATGAGAATTTCAAACATCTTCAACCATCTGAAGGAAATTTGGCTGGGAGACTAGGAAGTTGGAAAACCTGAAAGGAGAAGATCTCTTCTTTATGATAGTTAATGAATTAATTACTATAGGAGAGTGGTTTGAAATGTTAGGATTATGAATCTCTCTATAAGATTTAGAAAACCGAGAACTTCAATTTGAATTGATAAGAGCTCTATCTAATTTTCTTACTATGAGGAGATCACCAGATTGCTTATTAGTCCAAGTAAAATTAGGACCGCTAGAGTTTAAATCATACAGTCCACAATCCTCTACACACTTCCTAAAGTCACTCATACCATTAATAGCTGAGGAACTAAGCGGTCCAGCCTCATAAGAAGACAAAATAGCATTAAATTCCCCAACTATAATCCACGGATGTCTTCCAACATTGAGTTTTATATTAGAAAGAGCAGGCCAAAGATTTTTTCTATAATTAAAATTTTTCGACCTATAGACACAAGTGAGAAAAAAGTTAAAGCACAATTCATAGGGGTCACCTCCAAATGAATCAGTTGATCATTTGTAAAAATAGGAGAACATAAGAAACGATCTGGATTCCAAACTAATACTGACCTAGCATATGAAGCTTGATCTAAATTACTATAGTAATGCCATTTAGGAAACATAAAAGAGCATGTATTATTCAAAAGAGAATGAGGCTTAATCTTAGATTCTATCAAACACGCAAAAGAAAACGACAACATCTTAAGAAAAGATTTCACAGCTAGCTGTTTTTTTGAGTTATTGAGACCCCTAATATTCCAAAAACCTAAATCCATCACACTATACAAAACTAAAACCCTACTACTTTTTTTCTCCTATATTTCCTGCTCTTCCTAATAGTAAAATCCCCCTTTGCCCCTTCCAACATACTCGGACTTTGAGATTCAAAAGAGCTATTTGGAACCAAATTAGATTTAGGAGAGGAAATAGGATTACCTACTAGACTTATAATAGGGCAATCAGCATCTTCAAGGCATCCTTTTGAATCATCTTGCTTCTACGGAACTTCTTTGCCCTTACTTTGATCCTTGAGGATTTCAAAAAGTCTACTCTCCTTAGGACTTGTTCCTTATTAGGACCTTGCTCCTGACCAAACCCCTGTAGTTGGTTTACACATATAGGTAGTGAAACATTCTCCTTTTCCAACTTTTGTTGTTTCCCAGTCTCAAACATGCAGCCTGTAGGTTTCCATTCATTCTTTTGTGTATAATTCTCAGGCTTCCATTCATTTTCTATCTTAATTTCCTTAAAAGACACTTTTCCCTCTTCATTATAAGTGGTCAATTGAAAAGACGAAGGCCAACACCTCTCTAAATCTAATTCCACACATATTCTAGCATATAGAATTCTAGACATCCTAATTGTTTAGGTATCCATAATCAGAGGTTGCCCCACTTACGTAGCTATCCTACCCAACCCCTCATTATTCCAGTACTTGTATGGAATGTTATAGAATCTAGTCCATATTGAAGCTTACCTAATCTCCTCTTGCTCACCAACATTCAAGCTCCATTTTTGTAAGAATAAGGGCTTCCCTTGGATATGCCAAGGGCCCTTCTCTAGAACCTTATTCATTCTAACCTCCGAATCAAACTTGAACAAAAAGTTATTCGAACTAGTAATCAAAGTTTCAATTAAACCAAATGCCAACCATGATTTAGAAAGGGCTCTCTGAACCACTGGGTAGGCAGGATGCTTACCTATAAAGAAGCCTATCAGAGCATGTCAAAATTTTGTTGCACCTTTCTACGCTAACTCTAGCGGAGGGATGACAAAATTTGGGTCATCCTTAATCTTTGGGGGTAATAGGTCAATTCTTTAACATTTGAGGATTCCTCCACTAATTCAGAGACTACTGATTTCCAAGTTTTTGGAAGGGATTTCATTGAAGCTCTAATATCTTGAGTGTTTAAGGAAGTGTCTAATTTAGTTGATTTAACTGACTTTGTAGACTGATTTTGCACTCCTGTGGTTGTCTGATTAGTAACAGGAGAAGGAATTTGATGTTTTGGATCTATGTTTTGGATGAGATTAGGGTTTAGTGAAGGAGTCGAAGGGGAAGGTCCAGGTGATGATATAGAGATTTGGGCTAGGGGAATGCGAGATGAGGAAGGGGAAGAAGAAGAAGTATCCATGTATTAGAGAGGAGTAAAACTACCTGCGATATAAGAAGTTATAGACTCTTTGCTAGTCTGTCTCTCGCATCTCTCGCATTAAAGAGATAGTTTATGATATGATTAAAAAACATATAATAACCTGTTGTGTTGGTAAAAAAGAGAACTCTTAAAGTTTATATATAAACTATAAAGACTTGAATAAAAATAATTAAAGATAAATTTTCTATTCCTTTAATTGAGGAATTTTTGGAAATATTATGTGGGATAGGATGGTTTTACAAGGTTGATTTGCAATTGGGTTATCAACAAATTATAATGTAGAAGGAGGACATTGTGAAATTGACATTTAGGACTTAAGAAGGCCATCATAAGTTTCTAGTTTTTCCATTTTGCTTAACTAAACTTTAATAACTTTTTAAAGCTCAATGAATTTGTGTCAAACCTTACTTGAAGAAGTGGCTATTAATATTTCTTCTATGATATTTTAGTATATAGTAGTTTGATTAGGAAAAGTAACATTTATGAAGTTTTTTGGAAGTTTTGAAGGAACATTATTTATTTTCTAATAGTAAGTGTACATTTAAAGATAATAATGTTACATAACTAGAACACATTATTACTTAGGAGGGGTAGTTATAGATCTAAAGAAATATAAACTATAGTGAAATGAAAAAACTAACCAAATTGAAGTAGTTAGATCTAAAGAAACGTAAACTATAGTGAAATGAAAAAACTAACCAAATTGAAGTAGTTAAGTGAGTTTTATTGTTTATTTTGATTTATTTTAATGGGGAGTGGAAGTCAATCAATCTTTTAAGGGGTTAGAATTATCTTTAAGACGACACCTATATTATCTCTTTCTGATTTCACTCAAGAGATTATAGTTGGGGCTTACACTTTTGGTAAAGGAATTGGAGTAGTGTTAATGAAAAAAGGCCATCCTATCACCTGTATGATGAAATATCTACCAATGCAATATCAAAGACTATCAATATATGAAAAAAAAAAACTATTGGCCTTAATGTTGGATATTAAAATTTGGTCATATTTTCTAATTAAGACAACATTTTATGGTGCCAATTATTCATAATAATTTGAAATGTCTACTAAAAAAGTTCACAATCCCTCTATAGTAAAATTGTCTTTCTAAGAAAGGAGAGTGAAAACATAGTGGTTGATGTTGAGATTAGGCAATGTTGAACTATATTTTATGGTTGTTTCTAGTATACATACATAATTCATACAAGAATTTAAGGAAAATTGGTGAGAGCTGGTAATTAAAGACATTCTTTTAGAAAATAGAAAAGGGGGAGTTCATTAGTTTCACTTATTTAATCCAATGACTTATTAACAAGGAAAGGAAGATTAGTTAGTAGGATATGTTCCATCTTTTGAGAACCAAGATAAGCCCAGGTTCATACAACTCTAATGGGAGGTCATTTTAGTTTCTTAGGCACTTAAAAAAGTGAAAACTTATTTCCACTTATGAAAAATGTAGAAGGTTATGAGGTCATTATAAGGAAATATGAGGTATACTAAAAAAAATATGAAGCAATTACTTCACCAGAATTGTTGCAGCCTTTGGCCATAACTTAATATTTTTGGATGGAAGTAAAAATTTGTTTTTGATAGAGGGGCTTCAAACTTATGAAGGGGAATAAATGATTTTTATAATGGTTGATAGGCTAAGCATGTATGCTAATGTTGTCCCATTTGCTCATCCGTATTAAATTATCAAAGTAGCTTAGAAGTTAATGGAATATGTTTATAATTTGCATGACATATCACATTATATTAGTAGTGATAGAAACCTAATTTTTACTAGTAGTTTCCTACAAAATCTTTTCTAAATTTAAGGAATGACATTGCATATTCTATTGCCAATCATCCTTAATCAAATGGGTAAATAGAAGTTGTTTATCAAACTATAGAAACCTATATATAGTGTTTATAAAGTGTTGATATTAAACAATGGGTGAGATGTTTACCCCTAATAGAATGGTTGCATAAAACAAGTTCCCATTTCACCATTCAAACGTCAAATTTTAAAGCTTTATATAGGTATTCTCCTCCTTCGTATTCCTTATTTTATGAGGACTCTAAATTACTAGTGGTGGATTAACCTTTGGTGGAAATGCAAATGATTTTGATATATTTAAAACATAAAATAATACTAAAATAAATTTCTAAGTTAAGTACCCTATCATTTTTATAGTATAATTTAGTGAGTATGAGTAATTCATCCCATGAACACTATAATTACAAGTATTGGCCACATTTCTATTATCCAATAAAAATGAATAATTGATTTTTAAAAGAAAAAGGTAATGAAACTAAAATAAAAATAAGAGATAATGAATTAAAGTAATAGAAAAGAACAAATATCCAGTTAAATATAAATTTCTAGATGTAAAATCCCCTTATAATCTTTTTGTTCCTAAATTTATCTTGATTCAATGATTAACCTTAGTTTCTTGAACTAGTTAGAATTATAAAGTTACAACGATATTCTTTCTTAAGAAATAAAACTCTTATCCTTAAGTTGATTGATCAACAGTTCTCTCTAATAATAAACACATAAGAATGTATTAATTTGCTTTGTGAGTTTCCTTAACATGTTTAACTCTAACCTAAAATATTTATGTAATTCTCTCTATATGATTCCATGTAAATCTCATTATTTATGCATTAAACTATTTATATATATTATCTTATTTGTTATATACTTTAATTCCTATATATGAAATCTGAAATTGGATCTTCTGTATATTCTACAGTAATTCAACATAATATAAGCTTATTATTTAAAAAAGACTAGAATCTTACATTAAATTGAAGAAATTAGTCCAAATAATAGGTTTTAGAGGTCATCCCACCTAATTTATCTCAATTTGGTTTATGTTAAAGTAAAGAAAACCAATAATAAATAATAAAGAAAATCAGATAAAAGAATGAGGTCTTATGGATCTTGAATCTCGATGTTTCCTGATTAAAACATGATGGGATCTTTTAAACTTTTCTCTAAGGTTTCTTCCTTCCTGATTTATTCTTGACTCTCCTTTGGTCATCTTGTTTTCCTTTAACCATCCTTGGATCAAAAACTTACCTTGCATTAACGCTAAAAGGGATATTTATAGGCTAGGTGATGTATACTAAATATGATTTAGATTTAGAATGATTTTTGTAGCATTATGCTACTGTTTTGAACACTTTAGGATAATTTGATACTTAAAACAAGACCCCTTTGTTAGAACTGTGTTGGGCATTAAAATTTAGGGTTAAAACAAGAACAACATGAAAGGATGGATCTTTATTGGCCACAAGAGAGTTTGAAAGAAGAAAATAGTCATTTAGAATCTACTTAAATGAGTGAATGATCAATGAACAGGTTAATCTTAGATGAAGAATAAGGATTTCAAACAAGATTCACCAAGAATTCAAGAATCAACACTCATAATGTTGAATTCTTTATCATGTTTTTAATTTTTATTCATGAACTAATTGAGATATAGATTTAGGTGAGATGGACCCTAGGATATAATATATTAAATTTATCTTTTGATTTCATGAATTATCTAGTTTTCTTGAAATTTATCCATATTCTTATAATTAATTGAATTGAAAGAATGGAAATTGAAGTTTTAATTATTTGATTCATGAATTAAGATCAAGAGATAACGGGTATGGTTAGATCATAAAATGGGTAATAAGAGTAAGGTGAGTCACTCGAAAGAGGGCATATGTAATCTTTTTAGGTTAGAGTAAAACCTATCATGAGAATAAGGGTTGTGATAATCAAAAGAGAGAATAATCTAAATTAGCAATTCTTACTGATAGGTTTATATTACAAAATATTTTCTAGGTGTTTGTGTATTTTTAAGGTTTGTTTAGATGATTATTATATGATTAAGACTTAGAATTATGATATTGTTAGTGTTTTAATTGTTCGGTTAGTATAAAGAAAGAATTTGATCTTAGTTTTATGTTTCAAGGGGTGTTTGATGTGTTTGTGAGTGAATGGAAACAGGAAATTGAAGAAAAGATGAATAACTTCAAGAATGGAAGAAGTCATTCCACAATCATGACAGAGATTAGGAGCAAATTCTAGCAAATTTAAGCTTTTCTAGGTTGCAAGTTTTTCTATAATTTTGACATTTCAAGGCTATTTTTGGAGTTAAATTAAGTGGGAAAACCTTATAAAGAACCCTAGAAGCATTAATAATTATTTAAGGAAAAGAAAAACACAAAAAATGGGGTTGCTCATTAAATTAAAAGAAGATCAAAGAGGATACATCAAGAGCAACTCCAAAAGTTCCATATTTCCAGATCAAGACACAAACTATTTTTTTTCTTTTCTCTTTATATATTCCATTGTCTTGGATGTTTATTTGCATTATTAGGATGTTAAACATGATTATGAGTTTCTAAATCCATATCACGAATTGTTTTTGATTTATTTTGCTAAACCATATTCTTGTTGAATTCAATACATCTATTAATGCTTTGTGATATTTGTTATGCTTATACTTGGTAATAAATCGAGAGAGTGAATCAAGTTATTTGTGTTAAGGTGCCTAATAGGAGTTAGTATATTAATAGACCTACAAATATCATATTAA
>JAOQMP010006499.1:0-13487 GCA_027563575.1 Erythroxylum pedicellare
CTAATCTGTAACAGTTGAAAAATGTTATAAATAGTTAATTAATAACATTTACAAAATGTAACATAAAATCATTTATATCTATTAATAAATACTATAATAAACTCAATAATGATATTTAAACAATGTTATGAAAAAACCACTTTTAACATTTCAAAACTGTTACAAAATACATATCTACATCAATTTAAAGATATTAAAAAAAGTTAATATAAAATATTTTAAAAATGTTACAAATAACTAATTTATAGCATTTATAAAATGTAATATAAACGCATATATAACTATCAATAAATGTCATATTAAACTCGACAATAACATGTCAAAACTATTACTAAAGCATCACATCTTTAGTAATATAGGCTGTCATAACATCCTCATTAGTGTTACCATTCATATTTAATAGCACTTATCACCTGGTACCGTATGTCATTTTTGTAATAGCACTTATCACCTGTTACCGTATGTCATTTTTGTTGTAGTGCCTCCTTCATCCTTAATACAACTCATTCCTTTAATAAAGCAAGGATAAAAGATGGTTAACCTACCTTAACAAACTTGATTTCTCTTTTTTTTTCTTTTTCACAGAAACTTCACTTCTTCTCTCCTGTTTTCGTTTTTCACTCTTCTCCCTCTTCAATTCACGTTTTTCTCCTCTTATAAGCAAGACAACATATTCTTTTACCATTTGTACCCTTAATGAGCCCAAAAAGTCCATCTTACCCTTCCTTATAAGCTTATGTTCTTTTATGCTCAAGTGATCTCCCAAAAATGCCCTTAAACATCCTTATTACATTAACACTTTAATTCCACTTACCTATTCAATAAATCCTACTAACCTTGACATAATTATAACTCTAAAAATTTAATCTATCTGAACCTCAAAACTATTTCAAATCATGCTTAACTTAAAGAAAATTTTTTCAGGGTCCAACAATTCTCCCCCTTAAAGAATTTCATCCCCGAAATTCTTACCTGAGACATTGAAGAGGTGTAGATACTTCTTCCTCATGGCCTCCAAGGGTTCCCACGTGGCCCCTTCCATAGAATGGTTCTTCCACAGAACTTTAACTAGCTTCACAGTCTTGCTCAAAACCTTTTCCTTTGAATCTACGATCTCTACTGGTTGTTCTTCATAAGTCAAATCCTCTCTTAATTGAATTTCTGAAGGTTGAACTATGTGTGAAGGGTCAGACCGGTACTTCTGCAATATCGATACATGGAAAACATTATAAATCTTAGACAACTCCGATGGCAAAGCTAACTTATAGGCTAAAGGCTCAATCTTCTCAATGATCTCATATGGGCCTATATATCTTGGACTAAGCTTGCCCTTCTTACCAAATCTCAAAACTCCTTTCTATGGAGAAGCTCTAGGAAACACTTTGTCTCCAACTTCAAATTCCAACTCCTTTCTATGTGCATCCGTATAGCTCGTTGTTATGTCTTGAGCTACTTTAAGTCTCTGCTTCACTAATTTAATCTTTTCGACTATGACTTGTACCAACTTAAGTCCTACAAGTCTCCTTTCACCTTCCTCATCCCAACAAATAGGAGTTTTGCACCTCCTACCAAACAAAGCTTCATAATGTGCCATTTGAATTCCTAAGTGATAGGAATTATTATAAGCAAACTCGATTAAAGTTAAATGATCGTCCCATAAACCTTAACATTGCCTCCAATGTCCATATTGTCCTTTCTAATTGACCATTAGTTTGTGGATGGAAAGTTGTACTAAAGCGCAATTTGGTTCCCAAAGCCTCCTGTAAGCTTTCCTAAAATCTAGAGGTGAACCTAGGGTCTCTATCCGAAACTATAGAGCTTGGAATCCTATGAAATTGGATTATTTCATCCACATATTTCTTGGCCAAAACATTCAAAGAATTCGTCTGTTTAATTGGCAAGAAATGTGCGGATTTGGTTAACCTATCCACAATCACCTAGATTGCATTATGCTTCCTGCTAGTCCCCGGCAATCTCATCAAGAAATCCATCATAATCTTTTCCCATTTTCATTTTGGAATCGACAGTGGTTTAAGCTTACCTAAAGGTGCCTGGTGTTCATCTTTAACTTACTGGCACACTAAGCATCTTTTGGCATATTTCGCAACTTCTTTCTTCATACCTTTCTACTAGAAATGCTATTTCAAATCTCTATACATTCTCGTACTTCCTGGGTGCATTACATATGGCGCATTGTGTGCCTCATCTAGAATCTCTTCTTTCAACTCCAACATGTTAGGAATACACAATCTGTTACCTACCACCATCAGTCCATTTTCTCTGATCTCTATTTTAGAAGGTTTACTATTTTTAATCTCTTCTTGGAGCTTGCTCAAATACTCATCTTGTTCCTACAATTCCTTAATCTTCTCATTCAATACTGACCTCACTCTAAAGTTAGCCAATACACAATCAGACTCGATTTGCCTCAATGTTATCTTAAGTTTAGCTAATTCCTTCAACAAAGGAAGATATACTGTCTCCACATGTGTCATAATGGACTTCCTATTCAATGCATCCGCTATTACATTATCATCAAATCATAATCTTTCAACAGCTCTAACCACCTTCTTTGTCTTAAATTCAACTCCTTTTGGCTCATCAGATACTTAAGACTCTTATGGTCTGTAAACACCCTAGTAGTGACTCCATGTAAGTAGTGTCTCCATACCTTCAACGCAAAAATTATGGTAGCTAACTCCAAATCATGCATAGGATAATTCATCTCATAGGGCTTTAATTGCCTAAAAGCGTGAGCAATCACTTTATTACCTTACATCAACACACAACCTAATCCTTCCCTTGAGGCATCATTATACACTGTATATCCATCATTACCCGAAGGCAAAGTCAAAACCAGTGCAATTGTAAGTCTGTTCTTCAATTCCTCAAAACTGTTCTGGCACTTCTTTGTCCATACAAATTTCTGATTCTTTCTTATTAATTTAGAAAGTGGAACTGCTATTATGGAAAAGCCCTCCACATACCTTCTATAATACCCGGCCATTCTTAAGAAACTTCTCACTTCAGCTACATTCTTAGGTACTTCCCATTTCACAACCGCTTGTATCTTCCTCAGATCCACATGTACTCCTTACTTTGAAATCACATGTCCAAGAAATGTCACTTTCTTTAGCCAAAATTCACATTTGTTGAATTTTGCATATAACTCATTCCCCCTCAATGTCTCCAAGGCAACCCTCAAATGTTCCTCATACTCCTTGTCACTCTTAGAATAAACCAATATATGATCAATAAAGACCATGATAAATTAGTTTAAGGACTTAAAGACTCGATTCATCAAGTTCATGAAAGCTACAGGTGCATTCGTTAACCCAAAAAACATGACCAAGAACTCAAAATGACCATACTGTGTTCTAAAAGCAGTCTTTAATACATCAGACTCCTTTATCCTCAATTGGTGGTAACCTAACCTCAAATCTATCTTAGAAAAGACCTTTACCCCTTGTAACTGATCAAACAAATAATTGATGCGTGGGAGCAGATATCTGTTCATGATGGTGACATGGTTGAGCTTCCTATAATCCACACACATTTGCAATGATCCGTCTTTGTTCTTCACAAAAAGGACCGGAGCTTCCCAAGGTGAAGAGCTCGGCCTAATATAACCTTTCTCCAAAAAACTTCCAATTGCTCCTTAAGTACCTTCAATTTTGCCGGCGCCATTCTATAAGGTGAAATCGAAATTAGTGTTGTGCCTGGAAGAAGCTCAACGGGAAATTCAATCTCCCTAGGTGGTGGTAGTCCTGGTAACTCCTTGAGAAAGACATCTGAGAATTCCATAACTACTGGTATATCTTCTAACCTCCCCCTATTTGCCCTCGTGTCTACCACATAGGCCAAAAATGCTTCACACCTTTTCCTCATCATTTTCTCTGCCATCAAAGATGAAACATCCTCGATAAGGTAAATTTTCTGTCTACCATAAACATCACCTTTCTTCCATAATCTAGCTCAAACTCCACTATCTTTTGTTTGCAATCTAAGTTGGCATTATATTTCTCTAAGGCATCCATACCCAAAATTACATCTAATCCTCTCATCTTCAATGGCATTAAATCCACCACTATGTGTCCCCCATCAATATGTATCTTACAGTCTCTATAAACTTGATTGATCATGATATACTGGCCGATTGGAGTACTCACCATCAAAGGAGTATCTAATAGGCTCAAATCTCTACCATACATAATTCTACCCGATGAAACAAAGGAGTGGGTAGAACCTGGATCAATCAAAACAATCACATAATCATCAAATAATTTAAACATACCAGTCACAACTTCTGGAGTGGTCTCTGCATCCTCCCGTGTCATTGCAAACACTCTAGCTAGTGCTTGCCCCCTTGGTCTTCCTGGAGGATTCACCCTCCTAGCTGCATCATAGCTGCCCACTTTAGTTGTAGCCTTGTGCCCCACTGTCTTAATTATCTTTGAAGCTTGCATCTGTGTTCCCTCTCTTCTTACATAGTTCGGACACTCTCTTGTCATGTGCCCTTTCTCTCCACAGTTGAAGCATGCTCCTGTCAATCGTTAACATTCTCCTCTATGAAACCTTCCGCAATGATCGCACTTAAGTACAGAAGACTTATCCCCTTCTCCTCTTCTACTGCCTCTCATCGTTGAGACTTAATAAAAAATAGTAAGAGTCCTTATTGGTTTGAACTTGCTTGCCCCACTGCTCCTCTCCTCAAACTGCACAGGGAAAGTCTTGGCATTTCTTTCAGGTATAGAAGTACCACCTCCCCTCTTGAACTGTTCTCTCCCCTTTATTTTTTTGCTCACAGTGCTCTTTATGTTCTCAATGTTCTCAACCCTCAGAGCTGCTTCAACCAGCTGTTGAAAATCAAAAAAATTATGCACCACCACTTTCTTTCTGATGGCTAGATGCAGTCCCGCTTCAAACCTTCGGCACTTAGCCGTTTTGCTCATCATTAACTCAACCGCATATCGGCCCAATTGTGTAAATCGACATTCATATTCACTCACCGTTATCTCCCTCTGAGTGAGACTCAGAAACTCCCTCTACTTCTGCTAAATGTACACCTCATACAGGTACTTCTTCTTATAAGAAGCTAAGAAGTCCTTCCATGCCATCACTGGTGGTCTCATCTGACTCCCTGGTATACTCTCCCACCAATGTAGAGCATCTCCTCGCTGCAAGCTTGCAGCATATACAACTTTCTCATCATCCTCAGACTTCATCTGATCTAGTATCCTCTCAGTCTTTCTCAACCAGGTCTTGGCTTCTTCTCGATCCGTTGTCTTATAGAAATCCACTTCCCCATACTTCTTGAGCTTATTAAATTATTTCCCCTTCTTGACTGGGGCCGGAGCAGAAGATTGTGGCATCTAGCCTATGTACTGAGTAAAGGCCTGAGCAAATGCCTAAAACATCCTCAGATCCAATATAGCAAGAACTTGCTCCTACTAAAGAGGAGACTCTCGCATCTGTGATCGAATGGGCTCACTACTTTTCCCTACAGAAGCCTCAGTATTTCCTGGGGCTACTGACTCATCAGTACTCTCCTCTCTTGTCGGAGAGTCAGGTGCAATTGATTCTTGCAGAACTCCTCATGTCCTTCTACGAGGTGGCATCTTACTCCTTCAATGAAAACACTAATGATTAGCTACATTTCATTTTAAAATCTTAATCCCTACATGTATGCATGAAATGTATGTCACTTAATGCAATTCAATCAATTCGCAATGCAACAAGTAATCACATAACATAACAATTTATCCTACTATACATTCTAAGCCTAGAAAAAACCTAAGCTCTAATACCACAAGATTTTGGACCCCATTTTTTAAGTCCAAAAATTTCTCTAATACCACAAGATGTTGGACTCCATTTTTGGAGCCCAACAATCATTACAGAGTCGAAAAGCATGAGTGGGTTTCCTTGTATGGTTATTCTAGTGAACCCTCACTTTATCGTCATCTCACAAGGATGACTTGCCCACAACAGCCCATCACCAACATCACAATTTGAAATCTTCAAGCCAATTGTAGCTCTATGCCTCTAGTTTATTTTGAAATAAGAACCTTCTCATTCGGAGCTCTATAGCTCAAGATATGCTTAAAAATTCAAAGTGTGTTCATTACCTAGTTATGCCCCTCCGATCAATCCCTCATTTTCCTTCCATAAATCTCTTTCAAATCGACCCCAAAGCTACATATTCTATTGGGAGATAAGAAAAATGTGTCAGGAATCTATTTCTTTAATAATCACTTAATTCAGAGGTCAGGTTATGAAGTTATGGCCAAAAGAACCAACCATGCTCGTGTCCTCAATCACATTATACCTATCTCAGAACAATTCACGTAACTTTCACCAGAGATTTTTGATTAAGGTTTTCTTAGAATGCTTTCAAAGAGGACTTCCAGATCTACAACTTTCATGAATACCTCAAAGGCAAATTCTATCTTCTAAAGGATAAAAAATGAGACCAGACGATAGGATCAAATGAATAGTGCATTAGATGATATGACGTCATCACCAAACGATATGACGTCATAAGAAGATATGTCCTCATCAAATGATACGTCCTTACCAGACGAAGCGTCCTCACAAGACAATACGTCCTCATCAAATGAAGCCTCCTCACCAGACGAAGCCTCCTCACAAGATGAAGCGTCCTCATAAGACGAAGCATTCTCACCAGACGATACGTCCTCATCAGACGAAGCGTCCTCATAAGACGATACGTCCTCATCAGACGAAGCATCCTTACCAGACAAAGGGTCCTCACCAAACGAAGTGTCCTCACAAGACAATCCGTTCTCACCAGACGAAGCATCCTCACTAGACGACACATCATCACCAGACGATACGTCCTAAACTCCTGAGCATCTCCACTTATAAGGACTATAACTTTTGCCAATATCCAAAAATTTCATACTTTATACCATTGGAAAGCTAGAAAGATAAGCTACAGCTTTCCAGAAGACCACTTTGACTAATTTAGCCTAAATTAGTCCAGTTGCTTCCATTGAATTCGGTACACAATTTATACACCTATAAAAGACTTAGATTATGAAATGTACAACTACAAAAGAAACATGCACATATGCCTAGGGAACTTTTTAGTTATAAACTCATTTTCCAAATTAACAGAAGCCCATACATAACTTTAATTACATAATAACAGTATAAATGAGGGCTTAACACAAATTACAACATATATAGGATGCTCAATGTTTAACATGCTTATGAAGCTATCCAAAAGTGATCGAACTAACTAAGTTATAGAAGTTTCTAATATCTTGGAGTTTCTGATGCCTTGCAAAGATTTCTAACATTCTCGTTCTGCAACTGAGGAGGGAATAATGGGGTGAGCTACACAGCTCAGTGGCTAACATATTTATAGCCATTGGCAATTGGCCACATATTTAAGCATATGTACATGTATATCTAGGAATTCGAGCATTTTCACTTTACTCAAGCAATTTAAGCACTTGATCAATTGAAGTCAAACTTATATCATACAGCACAAACTTCAGCCATTAAATATAACACTCAACTATGCACCAGACTTGAAAATTTAAAGATGCAATGCACAAACAAATGGCTCGAGAGTTTCGTGGAATGAAGCAAAAAAACTGAAGTTTACATCGTGAACAAAACGAGTCCGATTTCTCAGGATCTCGTGGCCTCAAGCGGGCAGTTGGGAGAAGACTATGTGTCAACGTGCACGTGACTAATGAAACGGGTTCCTCTATTGCTTAATCACAACCAATTTATGTTCATACTTTCATGCTTTTTTTCTTCTTCTTTTCATCTAATTCCAAATGTTATAACCTTTTTCAAGGTATAAAATAATCACAATACATCATGCATTTCCAAACATTCACGATTATTTCAATTTCAAACAAATCATTTTCAAGCAAATCAATATACACAAACATAGGCAAGAATTTGCCCAATTACACAATAACTATAAACGCATTACCCACCTAATTAGCTTGCGAAAATCCAAGTCAAGCTTGCCTTTCCCCTTGCTCTTGGGTAAGATTCTCTTGGTTTCCTAAAACAACCAAGGTTCCATTCAAATCAACATTCCAGTAAAATCCTTAAACTTTAAAAATCACAAAATTGCAATAAACACAAATTAAACACAAATCTAACCTACCCATAGTTTATCTAGGTTAGAAAACCTAAGATCTAGTTTAGAAACCCTAAAATCAATTGGGTTCTCCTAATCCATCTTCTTCCCAAACAAATCTCTTTTCTATCTAACTCCTTTATCCCCAATACAACCCATTCCTTTAATAAAGAAAGAAGGAAAGATCGTTAACCTAACTTAATAAACTTGATTTCTCTTCTTTTTTTCTTTCATCAAAACCTCTCTTCTTCTCTCCTATTTTCGTTTGTTCACTCTCCTCCCTCTTCAATTCATGTTTTTCTCCTCTTAACAAGCAAGACAACATATTCTTTTTCCATTTCTACCCTTAATGAGCACAAAAAGTCCATCTTACCCTTCCTTATAAGCTTATGTTCTTTTCTGCTTAAGTGATCTCCCAAAAATGCCCTTGAACATCCTTATTACATTAACACTTTAATTCCACTTTCCCATTCAATAAATCCTACTAACCTTGACATAATTATAACTCCAAAAATTTAATCCATCTAAACTACAAAAATATTTCAAATCATGCTTAACTTAAAGAAAAATTTTTCAGGGTCTCACAACTCTGCCCCCTTAAAGAATTTTGTCCTCGAAATTCTTACTTGAGACATTAAAGAGGTGTGGATACTTCTCCCTCAAGGCCTCCAATGGTTCCCACGTGGCCTCTTCCATAGAATGGTTCTTCTACAGAACTTTAACTGGCTTCACAGTCTTGTTTCTTAAAACCTTTTCCTTTGAATTTATGATCTCTACTAGCTATTCTTTATAAGTCAAATCCTCTCTTAATTGAACTTCTGAAGGTTGAACTATATGTGAAGGATCAGACTGGTACTTCCACAACATCGATATATGGAAAACATTATAAATCTTAGACAACTCTGGTGGCAAAGCTAACTTATAGGCTAAAGGCCCAATCTTCTCAGTGATCTCATATCGGCCTGTATATCTTGGACTAAGCTTGCACTTCTTACCAAATCTCAAAACTCCTTTCTATAAAGAAGCTCTAAGAAACACTTTGTCTCTAACTTCAAATTCCATCTCCTTTCTATGTGCATCCGTATAGCTCTTCATTCTGTCTTGAGTTGCTTTAAATCTCTGCTTCACTAATTTAATATTATCAACTGTGACTTATACTAACTTAAGTTCTACAAGTCTCCTTTCACCTACCTTATCCCAACAAATAGGAGTTTTGCACCTCCTACCATAAAAAGCTTTATAACGTGCCATTTGAATTCCTGAGTGATAGGAATTACTATAAGCAAACTCGATTAAAGGTAAATGATCATCCCATGAACCTTTGAAGTCTATAACACAAGCTCTTAGCATTACCTCCAATATCTGTATTGTCCTTTTTGATTGACCATCAGTTTGTGGATGGAAAACTGTACTAAAGTGTAACTTGGTTCCCAAAGCCTCCTGTAAGCTTTCCCAAAATTTGGAGGTGAACTTGGGCTCTCTATTTGAAACTATAGACCTTAGAATCCCATGAAGTCGGATTATTTCATCCACATATTTCTTAACTAAAACATTCAAAGAATCTGTCTGTTTAATTGGAAAGAAATGTGCGGACTTGGTTAACCTATCCACAATCACCCATATTACATCATGCTTCCTGCTAGTCCTCGGTAATCCTATTAAGAAATCCATTGTAATCTTTTCTCATTTCCATTTCGAAATCGGCAGAGGTTTAAGCTTACCTGAAGGTGCCTGGTGTTCAGCTTTAATTTGCTGGCACACTAAGCATCATTTAGTATATTCCGCAACTTCTTTCTTCATACCTTTCCACTAGAAATGCTCTTTCAAATCTCTATACATTCTTGTACTTCCTGGGTGCATTGCATAAGACGCATTGTGTGCCTCATCTAGAATCTCTTCTTTCAACTCCAACATATTAGGAATACACAATCTGTTACCTACCACCATCAGTCTATCTTCTCTTATCTCTATTTCAGAAGGTTTACCATTTTTAATCACTTCTCAGAGCCTGGTCAAATACTCTTCTTGTTCCTACAATTCCTTAATCTTCTCATTTAATACTAGCCTCACTCTAAAGTTAACCAACACACAATCAAACTCGACTTACCTTAATGTCACCTTAAATTTGGCTAATTCTTTCAACAAAGGAAGATATACTGTCGCCATATGTGCCATAATGGACTTTCTACTCAGTGCATCTGCTACTACATTAGCTTTCTCCTGGTGGTAGTCTATCATCAAATCATAATCTTTCAACAACTTTAACCACCTTTTTTTTCTCAAATTTAACTCCTTTTGGCTCATCAAATACTTAAGACTCTTGTGATCTATAAATACCCTGGTAATGACTCCATATAAGTAGTGTCTCCATACCTTCAACGCAAAAATTATAGCAGCTAACTCCAAATCATACATAGGATAATTCATCTCATAGGGCTTTAACTGCCTAAAAGTGTAAGCGATCACTTTATCACCTTGCATCAACGCACAGCCCAATCCTTTCCTTGAGGCATTACTATACACTATATATCCATCACTACCCGAAGATAAAGTTAAAACCGGTGCATTTGTAAGTATGTTATTCAATTTCTCAAAACTGCTCTGGCACTCCTTTTTCTATACAAATTTGTGATTCTTTCTTGTCAATTTAGAAAGTGGAGTTGCTATTATGGAAAAGCCCTCCACATACCTTCTATAATACCCGGCCAATCCTAAGAAACTTCTCACTTCAGTTACATTCTTAGGTGCTTCCCATTTCACAACCGCTTCTATCTTCCTCGGATCCACATATACTCCTTGCTCTGAAATCACATGTCCAAGAAATGTCACTTCTTTTACCCAAAATTCACATTTATTGAATTTGGCATACAACTCATTCTTCCTCAATGTCTCTAACGTAACCCTCAAATGTTCCTTATGCTCCTTGTCACCCTTAGAATAAACCAATATACCATCAATAAAGACAATGATAAATTGGTCTAAGAAGGACTTAAAGGTTCAATTCATCAAGTCCATGAAAGCTGTAGGTCCATTCGTTAACCCAAAAGGCATGACCGAGAACTCAAAGTGGCCATACCGTGTTCTAAAAGCAATCTTTAATACATTGGACTCCTTTATCCTCAATTGGTGGTAACTTGATCTCAAATCTATCTTAGAAAAGAACCTTGCCCTTTACAACTGATCAAACAAATCATCGATGCGTGGGAGCAGATATCTGTTCTTGATGGTGACATGGTTGAGCTTCCTATAATCCATACACATTCGTAATGATCTGTCTTTCTTCTTCACAAAAAGGACCAGAGCTCCCCAAGGTGAAGAGCTTGACGTAATATAACCTTTCTTCAACAAATCTTCCAATTGCTCCTTTAATTCCTTCGGGGCCATTATATAAGGCGGAATCGAAATTGGCGTTGTACCTGGAAGAAGCTCAATGGAAAATTCAATTTCCCTAGGTGGCGGTAGTCCTAGTAACTCCTCGGGAAAGACATCCGGGAATTCCATGACCACTGGTATATTTTCTAACTTCCCTCTATTTGCCCTTGTATCTACCACATGGGCCAAAAATGCTTCACGCCCTTTCTTCATCATTTTCTCTGCCATCAAATCCGAAACAATTCTCGATGAGCTAAATTTTCTGTCTCCCATAAACATCACCTTTCTTCCATCATCCAGCTCGAACTCCAATGTCTTCTGTTTGCAGTCTAAGTTGGCCTTATATTTCTCTAAGGCGTCCATACCCAAAATCACATCTAGTCCTCTCATCTTCAACGGCATTAAATCCACCACTATTTGTCCCCCATTAATATATATCTCACAATCTCTATAAACTTAACCAATCACAATATAATGGCCTATTGGAGTACTAACCATTAAAGAGGTATCCAATGGGCTTTGTTCTCTACCATACACAGTTCTACTTGATGAAACAAAGGAGTGGGTAGAACCCGGATCAATCAAAACAATCACATCATCATCAAATAATTTAAACATACCAGTCGCAACTTTTGGAGCGGTCTCTGCGTCCTCCTGTGTCATTGAAAATACTCTAGCTGGTGCTTGCCCCCTTGGTCTTCCTGGAGGATTCACCCTCCTAGCTACATCAGAGCTGCCCACTTCAGTTGCAGCCTTATGCCCTACTGTCTCAGTTCTCTTCGAAGCTTGCATCTGTATTCCCTCTCTTCTTACGTACTGTAGACACTCCCTAGCCATTTGCCCCTTCTCTCCACATTTGAAACAAGCTCCAGTTAGCCTATAGCATTCCCCTCTATGGAACTTGCTGCAATGATCGTACTTACGTACGGAAGACTTATCCCATTCTCCACTTCTACAACCTCCCATCGTTGAGGCTTGATGAGAAACAGTAGGAGTCCTCATCAGTTTGAACCTACTTACCCCACTTCTCCTCTCCTAAAACTGCACAAGGAAAGTCTTGGCACTCCTTTCAGGCATAGAAGTACGACCTCCCCTCTTGAACTGTTCTCTCTCCTTTCTCTTTTTGCTCACAATGCTCTTTATGTTCTCAATGTTCTCAACCCTCAGAGCTGCTTCAACTAGCTGTTGAAAATCACAAAAATTCTCCACTACCACTTTTTCTTTGATGGCTAGATGCAGTCCCACTTTAAACCTTTGGCACTTAGCCGCTTTTCTCATTATTAACTTAGCTACATATCGGGCCAATTGTGTAAATCGGAGCTCATATTCGCTCACTGTCATCTCCCTATAGGTGAGACTTAGAAACTCTCTCTGCTTTTGCTGAATGTACACCTCAGATAGGTACTTCTTCTTATAAACAGCTAAGAAGTCCTTCTATGCTAGCACTGGTGGTCTCATCTAGTTCCCTAGCACACTCTCCCACTAATGCAGAGCATCTCCTTGTAGCAAGCTTGTAGTATACACAACTTTCTCATCATCCTCAGACTCTATCTGATCTAGTATCCTCTCGGTCTTTCTCAACCAGGTCTCGACTTCTTTTGGATTCGTTGTCCTATAGAAATCTACTACCTCATACTTCTTGAGCTTATCAAACTGTTTCCCCTTCTTGACTAGGGTTGGATCAGAAGATTGCGGCATCTGGCCCATGGCCTGAGTAATTACTTGAAACATCCTCGGAATTAATGAAGCAGGCACTTGCTCCCGCAGAAGAGGAGACTCCTGTGTCAATGATCGAATGGGCTCACTACCTTGCCCTACAGAAGCCTCAGTATTTCCTAAGGCTACTGACTCATTAGTACTCTCCCCTGTTGTTGGAGATTCAGGTGCAACTGATCCTTGCAGAACTCCTTATGTCCTTCTATGAGGTGGCATCTTACTCCTTCAATGGAAACACTAATGATTAGCTACATTTCATTTTAAAATCCTA
>JAOQMP010006518.1:0-13486 GCA_027563575.1 Erythroxylum pedicellare
TTCAAATAAAGCCATAATGATCACTTTGAGTGACAAAAACTCATACAAATGATATGAAAATATATATGAATAAATGATTTTGTCAAGCCAACACCGAGGATCAGTGGGTGTGCACACTAGTTTGGTCGACTAGTGGCGTCACATATAATTGTTTTGGCTTATTATGGGATTTCTTTTCTTACGAGTTTTGATTTAAAAATGTGATGTCTTTCTACTTTTATGTACTGAAACTGCAAGCTATGTTCACCGGATGAGTGATTAATAGGGTAGGCCTATGTGGTTCCTAACCATTATACGTTAAGTCATAGGCTAGGCTTATGTGTTTCTATGTGATATATATTTCACTTCATAGGTTATCTACACCGTCTTAGTATGCACCGAGTTCTATTTACGATATATGTTTTTCCTGCTCATTGAAGACATAGTGCACTCACCTCCTTCCGCTTTCCAACCATGTAAATTTAGTGAGCTTAACGTTCTGAGTGGATCATGCGATTTTTTTGACATTTCGGGGTATTATCGCACGTGGGTAGTTTCTGTTTTGGACTTTAGTTGCATAGTGGCTCATAAATTGTTTTATTGTTTTTACTTTATGATTTTATAAATTTAACTCTTAACTATTTTGTTGTTGTAAAATACTTTATGTATAAACTTTTGATACTGTTGTTGAGATTGCTTTGTGTGGACTTTAAAGTCCTACAGTTGTGGTTGGATGTGAATATAGAAATTTGTTTAAAATTTGTTTGCAAGTATTTGAGTGAGTTTTGAGATTTTTAAAATACAGTCGTTGTGTTGCCCAATTTTTTTTAAAAAGAGAATAGATATTCAGTTAGCCTTACATAGTCAGATTAAGGATACCGTGAGTGTTCTTAGCCCAGGTATACAGCAGTTGTCATGGGCCCGATGTGGTACCAAGTCGTGACAAACAAAGCTAGATGGCAAGGAAGAGAAGAGCTAAAAATTGAGGAATTGAGATCAGTATGAGAGAATCAGAGATCAAAGCATACCGTGAGTGAAGATTCGAGCACAGAGAGAGTAGATTTGGAGGTTTCAGGGCCTAAAACTTAGAGGAACAAGCGTAGATAGCTCTATTCATTTTGGACCATTGGATCATGATCATAAAGACACAAACGCAAAAATTAGGTTTAGGTTTTGATCTTGCTCTTATCCTTAACTTGAATAAATTTGAAGTTTATGAACTTCTCTTTATAATTTCCATAAGGTATTTCTTAATTTTATTTCATATTACTTTCTTTTAGGACAATATAAATAGTAAATCATTAGTAGTACCTATCCTTTTATAATTATCAAAACATATAATAGAACCTCCCTTAGTTCAGTAATCTCTCTCTTTTTTATGATGAGAAAACATGTTGTGATATTAGAAAGCTAATAATGAAATCAATCATTTAAGCACACACAATCTCTTTATATCAAAGCAAATTGAGAATTTGACTCTGTTAATTAATGCATCATAAAAATTTTAAAATTTATTAATCGTAGTGATTAGTAAATAAATCATTTATCATTCAAGCATAAGCATAGTCAAATAAAATAAGAATAATATTTAAGTACATTTATAAAATCAACCACTAAGAATAAGTATAATATCAAAGAAATCGACCATTAAGAAAAAGTATAATGTCAAAGTACATTAAAAAGAAATAAAAAAGAAATCCCCATTCCTGTAAATACAACAACCTTGAACACATCTAATATCACTAACTCTCTTCCCCTTTTTAAAAATATTATTGATTAACTATCCAAAAGAGGAAATCAAGAATGAAATAGGGTGAATAGCTCCTCTAAGTAATGCATCATAAGATCTTGAAAGAAATCAAGTTTGTCTTTAAGTAAAGTAAGTTGAGACTCAAGAGCATTGAAGCAAAATTCCATTATAAAATTATGATTTTGTCGTGATGTGGTGGCATCATCATCTAAAGGAAACTCAATTTTATGGCCTTGTAGAGGGTCATAATTACCAATGCCATAGATAGGAGCCTCATCATCAAGATTTTATTATTGCATTTGTTGTCACTAATAAGATCCAATCATTTTTCCACCAACTAACTAATAACTTATGTGATAAAGAGTGCAAGAATAAAAGGAGAAGTTAAAATCAAAATCATTTTAAGTGGATGGAATTTTGAAGTGACGAGGGATGAGGATAATGATGAGAGCTTATAAGATCTGTTAATTCTTTTTCTTAGTATTATGGAAGTTGATGATAGTATGCAAGATAAAGTGACTAAGATAAAAATACCACCTATCACAAGAGTGAAAAGAAACCAAAGATCACCACGAAACAAACAAGTAAAGTTTCCAATAGAAAATTAACATTTATCTTATGAAAAGATGGTGGAAATGAGGAATGAGTTTAAGATCATAAACAAATTTAGGCTTGCTAGTGACTTTTGCACTTTCACTTAATTCAAAGTTTGTTATGATTCTATTAGATATAGTGTGAGGTCATAACTAATATTTAGTAAGTTAGTTATAACAAACAAAATCCTTAGGTATGAGAATACCTTGAATCTCATTAATAAGATTGCTAGTGAGATGAATTTTCACACTATGGACCTTTGAAAAATATGAGTGTCATCACAAATTTTATGAGATCTAAGGATGCAATAAAAAAGGGTTACATTTTTGGAACTCACTTAAAAAGTCTTAATAAGCTAGAGTTCGTACATTTGACCAATAAAAAATTAAGCAAGACCATAATCATTAAATTGGCCTAAGCAGGCAATAGATATAACATGATTTTAATGTGTACCATGAGAGTTATAATCAGCAAACTTGAATGCCAAAATACTCATTTTCATTAATCGATGGAGTTGGGCTTTAAAAGATCCTATCTCTAGGAGTCCTAGAATTATACGAGCAATAAGGTGAGGGACCATTAGATTTTCTGATAAGTGTTTAATCATTTTTATTTTTAGATTTATATTTATTGTATTTTGCTTTTTTTATTTGATTATTTTATTGTTTTGGTACTTTGTTCATATTTTTTTAGGTTGTAATTCACTTATTTTGAACAAAAGGGATGAATTCAACAAGTTAGAAGTGAGTCGAAGCTGCTTTAACCAAGTTATGAAGCTAGAGAGCAAGAACACTGCCTAGTACACACCTATGTATATGCCTATACTCTTTATTATTTATAAATTTCAGCTTACATAGTCATGTTTAAATGGAGGCATATTTATAAATTTTATGTGATACACGCCTGTGTCAAAGAGGTACACACCTATGTTGTATATTGACGATCTTATGTTCACATTTTGGGTTGTATTTATAAATGTTTTCACTTAGGATGGGATTTTGTATTTCTTTTAAGTACATAACTTAGTACACAACCGTATACTTGCCCGCATTTCCATCCAAAATCTAAATTTCAAAATTTAAATGACGAAGCGTGGAGACGAATTAGAAAATGTATAGGAGGCACAATTATATGACTTTGAATGGTAGAGAAAACGAAAAACAAGTAACATGACATTTTTGGAGTAGATTTCTATCTAAAGTGAATTTCGTGAAGATTAAAAGGGTTTTCATCATGTTCTTTTAGATTTCTATTTTTTCTTTAGTTTTGATATTATGGCTTCCATAATTAAGAACTAAATATTTATGGTACCTGGATATAATGAACCCCATGATGGATTTTATTGTGAGTTCATTTTAATTTAGCTTATTCTTTATTTTAATTGAGATTCGATTATGAGTTCTTTATTGTTTCTTGAATTGATTTTTGCTAGTATATTGATTCATATTTGATTTTATGCATTTAAGATTGAGAAAATGTTTTGTATAAATTGATCTAGCATAACTGAAAAGATTTGCATATAATCCTAGAGGTTGGTTGACATAAATCTTCTAGAATTGGGTCAAACCTAATAAAGGAATTCATAAATCTATAATGCAATTATAGGGTTTTTAATTGGAAGGAGACTTCGATTAATGAACTTAGGATTTAGTTATTAGTAATCTTGAAAAGATATAAACATAATTAAATAATTTTCACAGTCGTAGGAATCTTAGGTTAAATTGATCTATGAAGTCTTATTTATATGAGAATTCTTAGAGGGACTCACTATCTAGATATTGTTGTTTTTATTAATTCATCAATTTATATGAGAAGTCCTAGAGGGATGCACTATCTAGGTATTGTTATTTTTATTGATTGTTTATTGATTTAGTCTTTGCTCTAGTTAGTCAAATGCATTGATTTGTTTAGTTTATTGCTTTGAATTTGATTTTGATAGATCACCATCATTATAATTTTTTGTTAGATAATAGGAAAGTGGATGATACTAGTACTAATAGTTTTTGCGGGATTAGCACTTAGTGCTCCATAACTTATATTATAGAAGTGAATGTTGCACTTTCTTAGAAAGATCTATATAGTAGAAGATAAAGCACATCATGTTTTCAAAGTCGTTATTGAAGATTATGATATTAAGAATGCTTAATTTCTATTAATCCAACCATTAATTTTTCTCATATAATTTTTTTCCTTTTATTTTGTTTTATTTTTAATTACTAACTTCTCTTTATTTTATTTCTATTTTAAAAGCTTAACTCATTTATGGCCTAAAATAATCTATCTGAGTTTATTGAAGAATATCCAAAATTTGAGCCACTAATGATGTAATCAGCTTAAGGTTGCTTCCTTTTTGGTTGAGGATCAAGTAAACGGTGGTTGAATTCTCTTCCTAAGGAATTTATCACTACATAGGAGAGGGGTGTCTTTAGATATTCTGCAAATTCAAGAATAACTAAACCTTAGGATTATCTATTCCATATAAATTTTTAAACAAAAAGAACTAACAACCTGTTATTAGGAATAGATAAGGAATGGAATAGACATTTTTCTCAACCAAACATCCCATAAGAGTTGAAGAGAAACAAGGTGAAGAGAAGGAAGCAGTTAAAAAGAACAAAGAGAAGGAGAAAGATGGTGAGCGATCTGAGCCTGTGAAGGACTTCAAACCTACCATTATGTACATAATAAAATTGAAGAAGGATTGCATGGATGAGAAGTTTGATAAGTTTCTTGATCTTTTTAAACAACTCCACATTAACTTACCTTTTGTTAAGAATCTTTCACAAATGCCTAAGTACTCTAAATTTTTAAAGAAGTTGATGTCAAACAAGAGGAAGTTGGAGGAGTTATCTACTATGACATTAAGTAAAGAGTGCTCTCCCATTTTTCCAAATAAGATGCCTAAAAAGTTTAAGGATTCATGGAATTTTACTATTCTATATTTAATTAGTAGTTTGTTGATTGAGAAAGCTTTGGCTAATTTAAGGGCAAATATTAATTTGATGCCTTATAAATTTTTAAGAAATTGGAGTTAGGAGAGTCTAAACTAACCAGAATGAGCATTTAGTTAGCTGATAGGTCAATTAAATACCCTAGAGACATCATTGAGTATTGGTTTAGGTCAAAAATTTTATTTTTCTAGCTAAGTTTGTGATATTAAATATAGATGAGGATATTGAAGTAACTTTGATTTTAGTTTAACCTTTTT
The DNA here is from genome assembly GCA_027563575.1 of Erythroxylum pedicellare. NCBI lineage: Eukaryota > Viridiplantae > Streptophyta > Magnoliopsida > Malpighiales > Erythroxylaceae > Erythroxylum > Erythroxylum pedicellare. The sequence goes on from JAOQMP010006518.1 coordinate 5,532, forward strand.
TAGTTACTGTTATAGCTATAAATGATGTTAGTGATGGTTAATTTGTACTTTGGTTTAGGGATGAAACCATACTAAGCAAATAACGGTTGTTATAAGGACTGGTTAGAATGCACTAAGCATTGAAAGGCTGTTACAAGGCAGCTTAGGCTGCACTAAGCATTGAATGGCTGTCGCAGGAGTTGAATGTTTGTTTTATATTCTGCTAAATGTTTGTTTTTTATTGAATTGAATATCAACATTAACATAGGTTGGGAAGTTCCAGAATTGTTGGGAAAAGATAGCAGCAGATGTTAGCGGTTGCCAATATTTATATACTAAAGAACACAATTTTGCTTTGATTAAACATTTTAAAGGGTCATTTTAGTTTTGGTTTTCATTCTGATTTTTAAATTTAGTAAAAAATGTGTTTTGATTTTTTTTAGTTTCCATAATTTATAAAGACGTAGTTTTGATTTTCTTTTTTAATTTTCATTATAATCTGATTTTATTATTAATTAAATCTTATTAAATGATTTAATATTAACTATTAATAAAATACTATGGTCATTATAATTTAATAATGGGTTAATTACCAAAAAACTTCAAACTTTCGTCACTTTTTTAATTATAGCCCGAACTTTAAATTGTAGCAATAAAATACCTAAATTTTCAAAAAATTTCAATTATAGTCTAAACTTTAAAAAGTAGCAATAAAATTCTCAATTTTTCTTTTTTTTCAATTATAGTCCGACGTTAGTGTTTCCGTTAAAGTTGCTGACGTAGTTTGCTACGTGTTTCAGAAACCCTAATTATTAATACACGTTAGTCAAAATTAACACAACAAATGAAGATTAATGAAACGACGTCGTTTAATCATGTAATTAAAATGATGTTGTTGCTTAAAAATGATCTAAATTAAATTACATAGCCCTGACGACCTTACACTTTGATTTTAATTTTTTCCTTAATTTTTAGTTTGTTCTTTCGACACCTTCACCCTTCAATTTTTAGATTATGCAGCCTTGACGCTCTTACACTAAGGGCATCAGGAGAACAAACTAAAAATGAAGATCTTACTAGTGCAGTACGCTGTAATGCGAGAGTAGTTTGGAATGTCAGAAGAACAACTAGAAAACAAACGACTGAGAGCTGAGGAAGAACAATAGACAACGTCGGGCTAAAATTGAAGAAAGTTGAAAGTTGAGTATTTTATTATCACTTTTTGAAATTTAGGTTAGAATTGAAAAAACTTGAAAATTTTAGCATTTTATTATATCTTTTTAAAGTTCGGGATAATTGAAAATTTGACAAAAGTTTGAGTGTTTTTTGTAATTAACCCTTTAATAATCCGATGATAATTATTCAAATTTGTCAAAAATAAATATATATTTAATAATTTAAAATATTCTTAAAGTACAATTGTCTTAAAATTTGAAAATGAAAAACATATACTTTCTTTTTATTAGTTTTTATCTATTATTACTAGTTTTTGTCTATTATTAATAAAGAACACTGGCGACTTTTTGTTATATGGAAAGAAGCAGTATGCTCAATATCTAACTTTCTTTTAAAAATTTCAATTTTCGTAATTAAGATACATGAACTTATATCTCGAAACTAAATATTATACAGTTGCAAATTAAGACACAATTCACACAGCACTACTAGAGAATATACCTTACAATATGTCACAAAAAGAAGAAAAATAGAATATGGTCCCTTTTTTTATTTTACTCAGTTCACAGATCATTGTATTTTACTTTAAAGTATCACTTAGTAATTTAACTCGTTAAGTCATTTATAATAGAGTGTATTTGGATTATATTGTATAGAATTATTAAAGCTATATATAGCAAGGATTTTAAGTATCTATGATGCTTTTTATTAATTTATTTTTTTATATTATTAGTTTTTGTTAAATACGTAGTAAAATTACAAAAATAAACATAGAAAAATTTTGAATAATTAACTTTCTAAAATATTTGGAATAATATCGTAAAAATGATGTTCTGAGAGCTATTATCACTTGGGCCGTTGTAAATAAGTTAGAAATTATTATATTGAAAGTATTAAATTATTTTTAAAATAATATAAATAAATTGCTATATAATTAGAGGCAAAATTTGTAATAATTTTTTATTGCATAAGTATTAAAAAAAACCTTTTCTATATGATCTGAAATACAAAAAAGGCTTATTTTTTTATCTTGTTTCTCATTTTTAAATGTTAAATGGAAAATTTTAGATGCATAAGTAATATAAATGTCTCTATAAAATATAAAAAATGCATAAACTATTTTTTGAAAAACGGAAATTGAATTAAAAATAGGAATTAGAGGCTCGACAAAAGAGATAGACATCATAGGGGTTACCCATTACATGTTTGCAAGACAAGTTAAAAAGAAGAGCAAAGCTAGAGCTGAGGTTATGCACGTACGAAAGGAAAATATTTTAGTTAGCAAGAATAAGGAAAGGGAATAAGATAAGGAGTAAGTGATGGTGAAAAAAGATAATATTACATAAGCAATAAAAATTATACTGAAACACAATGATATAACACTTAAGTTTAAGTAATAAAATTAGTAATATGTTTCATTTTTGTTTCTAAGATAAAATTAAAAAATATAATTTAATGTATTTAACACAAAAGTTATGATCACAAGCTACTGGAACCTATTCTATAGATGTTTGCAGTTACGTATTAACAAATTTCATTTTGATTCTGCCAACAATTTATATTGTTACAACATAATTAGATATTGGATATATATACATATTTCAAATTGTATTATTATAAAGAAGGAAAATACACATTTTTTGAAGTATTTTGTCTGATTTGACGTTAAATTACCTTGTTCTACTTAATATTTTTATATATTTTTTGTAATATAGATGATATCATTAGAGAGCATTTCAAGTAAAATCATGAAGAAAATCATAATTCTCAGAGGAAAACGATTTGACTCACATTCATGTGCTAGATAATACTCTAGATGGATCAACTACAATAAGTGACAGAACCTGATCCATGGTTGAGTATAAGACCATGTGCAAGTTAGAGAAAAAAGCTAAAGGATCCATAATTCAGGAACACTGTTACGTCAGAAGTCGTACACTAATGTTAAGAAAGATGTTGAGATCTACAGTTTAGTGACCTAGCCGTATCAAAGTTTGCATTGCGACCTTGTCCCAAATCGTGTCTGATCGGAGGTGGAGTAAAACATATTTAAGTGTAGAACCTAATATTAAATAATTTTAGCTAACTTTTGGATAGTATATATACTAAAGACTTGTTTTTCTCTCTAAAAGTTAGGAGCAACTGTTAAGACGCTTGCAAACTTATCAGGAAGTCAACTCTAAGTTATTTTTCATCTGAGAATCAATATCCAAATGTCATCTTAACAAATTAAGCTATCAATAAACTATAGATTTCATCTATATTTATTTCTATCATGATTTCTTTATTATTTTCTTTTGATTTTATTATTTTAAATATATTTTATAGCTAAATTCTTTCTAATTTTAAATATAAAAAATCTTAATGGTTATTTTTATATGGATTGATTTAGATTTGTTTATGATATGACATGTATTTATATGGATTACTTTATCTTGTGTTTAAATTTGATTTAAATTTACTTGTAGACAACTTGAAAGAGCCTACTTATGAGCCAAGTAAAGTTTAGTATAGAGGGAATTGAATGGAATGCATGATATAGACCTACGTTATCTATAGGGTAAAATCTTTCATGAGATTTTACAAATATTAATGCATTAAAAGGAGTACTAGCTCATTATAGATACGAGTTAACAAATTAGAGAGTAGATGAATGTAGCTCAATAGCATAAAATTCTATATTTAGAGTATTTTGTTAGTCTAAAAAATATATCCACTAAGCCAATTACAACATGAAGTCAAAAGTACTACTGAAGGAAATATTAATCTAAATATAGCTATTTTGTTGAATTCTCTTTTAATAAAGTGTCTTATAATTGATTGACTATTGTCTCAGTTTCAATTTTATGTTATATTTTATTATTTAAAACCCATAAACTCATATTTTTATTGATTGTCCTCAAATTAGTTAATAGTGTTAGGTTTTTAAATCCATATTCCTTTTTCATAGGACTCAACCTTTACTTATTATTATATTACTTAAAACAATAAGTGCACATAAAAATCATATGGATTTAAGGACAATGTATGGGTTTGTACGATTTTGTGTGGGAGAACATGCAACCTGGATATTTATCTCAAAAATAGTTGTGTGAATTTATAGGTTTTAGAATTGAAAGTTTGAGATTTGGAATCCTTATAATTTTTAGCATTATGTTTATGGAACTTTGGCTTTTGTAAAGGGCAATGAATGAAAAAAAATTAATTTGTTAGGGAATTTTTTGGACTTTCACTAAATAAATTAAATATTGCATTTTTAATTTTAAAATGGCATGTATGGCTTCATACTTATGTTAGGAGGATCGTGCATAATATTTCAAAAAATAAGGATTAATTTTTTAAGTAGCCATGATCTTATCCTCTACCATACTATTTGTCACATCAAGTTTTAGGATTGGGATAACTTCAGGAAGCTATTAGTTTGAATCCACTAGCACACAAATTATGGTATAGTTTACTCTCTTCGTCAATATGGTTTTCTCATCTAAGCAAAGTGGTTTGCTTATAAAACTAACTAGGCGGCTTAATCCCTCAGTGGTTCAATATTCTAGTGGTAGATGAAGGATATTTTTCCATATAGGATGTTCTTCTATTTGAGGATCACTAGCTCTATACTAAGTTTCTAGGTAAAATATTTACAGCTAACATATCTCCACATCACATGCATAAGGAACAAAGCACACCTATTGATTTCCAACTAACATAAACACATTTCTAGCTGTTGATTTCATTAAAAATGTAAACATGCATACAAAAGGTCTATAAAGAATATACAAAATTTATAAATTACTTTTATTTTATAATGTTGGTCTATAATGGCATTCAAGAGGTGTTTGTAAATTTAAAAACATTTTGTAGCTTAAAAAGAAGCTTGAAAATTAATAAATCTTAATCAAACAACTAAATCAACAATAACAACTCAGTAAAAATTCCATCGATACGTGGGGCTAGGATTAATCAAACAACTAAGTATAATGTAAAAAGTGTAGGGAAGAGAAATTATAGATCGATTTTATAGTGGTTTTATAAAGAATCCTTGTTTATGTCTACTTTTGAAGTCTCGCTTAGGATTTCATTAAACTCTTATTTTAGCTAGGTGAAGAGGAAGCTCCTCATAATAATTTTTATTTAGGGAAAGACAACACTTATACAATCTTCCTTGAAGGTGAAGAGTAACCTCAATTCTTCTTATATTAACTAAATACAAGCTAAAAAACTGTAGATGATCTTTATAAATTGAATAAACATTTCTTGCTTACTTTAGCATTCAAGGGCTCACAATCAATGAAAGACTACTTATATTGCCAAAAAAAGACTTTTGCAAATGTGTTATTATAACTCTTATATATTATAAAAGGTCCAATAATCGAATATCAAAATACTTTATAGCAATACTAGATCCAAAATATCGTTATACACAAAAATTGACCATTGTAATAATTAGTAACAACGATATTAGTCAACTAATCTAGCACGCTAGTTGACCAAGAGCCATATTGGTCTACTATTGTATAAACTAATATGATATACAATCTTAAGGTATACATTTTTGTAAACTTCTCACATAAGTTGGTCAATCGTATCTAGATATTAGTCAATCAATGTGTATAAAAATAATAGATTGATTAACTGCTAACCTAGGATGGTTGACCAATGTGCCTAAAAATATGTTTTCTAAAATTTTTTTCAATTCTTTAAAGATTAGAACACACTCCTTTGACAAAAACTTGATTCAAAATCATTTTTAAAAGTCCCTAAAGAATATTTTAAAGATTAAGAGAATTTTCTTTGAAATCAACACCTTAGTTCCTTTTGAAAATTTAAAATATTTATATATTAAGTTCAAAATATGATATGCTTATACATGAAGAGACCCTAAAGCATCAAAATAACCAAGTATAATACATAACAAAAATTATAAGTGAATTTATCGACTTGTTGATCTTTGGTTTTGATCTTATCCTTAACCTGAATAGATATAAGTTTATAAACTTCTCTTTATGGTTTCTATAAGCTATTTCTTGACTTAATTTCTTACTAACTTTTTTAAGTCAACCTTAAAATAATCTTTTAGAAGTAATTATAATTTGTTACCATCAAAAGTGTGAATTAGGATCTCCCTCAGCTCAATAATCTCGCCCTTTTTTATGATGATAAAATATGTTAAGATAATAGAACGCCAATAATGAAATTAATTGTTTAAACACACACAAACTCTCCGTATTAAAGTAATATGGGAGCATCCTTTAATTTTTTTCATTATAAAAATTATCAAATTTATTGATCTCAATGATTAATAAATAGACCATTTTTCATTTAAAGACAAGGACAACAATCAAAACAAGAATAAGAGTTAAGTACATCCTTGAAATCAACCATTAAAAACAAGTATAATATCTAAGTAAATACAATGAAATGAATGTCAAAGTATATAAAAAAGAAATCACCACTCTAGCTAAATATAATAGCTATAAAACATCTAATATCACTATCTCTTTCCCTCTTTTCATAAACATGAAAAAGATCAATTATCAAAAGGAGGAAGGAGAGAATGAAATAATGTAAATAGTACCTATAAATGATGCATCATAACATCTTAGAAGGATTAAAATTTTTCTTAAAACAAAGTAAGTTGAGACTCAAAAACATCAAAATAAGAATTTATAGTAGAGCTATAATATGGTCGTGTGAATGATGCATCATAACATCTTAGAAGGAGTAAAATTTTTCTTAAAGCAAAGTAAGTTGAGACTCAAAAACATCAAAATAAGAATTTATAGTAGAGCTATAATATGGTCGTGCGAATGATGCATCATAACATCTTAGAAGGATTAAAATTTTTCTTAAAGCAAAGTAAGTTGAGAATCAAAAACATCAAAATAAAAGTTTATAGTAGAGCTATAATATGGTCGTGTGGTGGCCTCATTATCTATAAGCCACTTACTAATATGACTCAAGATAGGCTTATGATTACTAACATTATGTGTAAAAGTCTCATCATCAAGTTGCTACTACTATATTTGTTATTGCTAATAAGGCCTAGTAAATTTTCTATTGACTAACCAATAACCCATGCAATAAAGTAAGTTAAAATCAAACTCAACTTAAGTGGATGAAATATTGAAGTGTTAAAAGATGAGGTTAAGAATGAGGTCATATGTAGTCTGGCGTAGCTGATTCCTAGGTTTGTAGCCCTTGTTTCCATTCCTTGATCCAAATCAACAAATAAGTAGATTAAGCTTTTAATGGATTGAAAGCTAGCCCTAATAGAGATTTGAATCTCTACATTGTGTCTAATATTAAGTTAATGAAGGATTGATCAACTCTACATAGGAACAATACATCATCTATAAAGATTACATGGTAAAGCTTGGCTTGTTTGCATCTGTAATGGTACTTAGATTCAAGATTTTTAGATATATTATAAGCCATCATAATAGGTAAGAGAATAAAGGATCCCCTTTCTTGAGTCCTTTAGTAGCCTTAAACTATTTTGTTGGCTCCTTATTTATCAGTATGGCATATGATGGAGTGGTTATGCATTCTTTAATCCATTTATTGAATTTATTGGGAAAGCTTGCAACTTAAAGTATTTCAGCAATGAACCTCCAGTTGACTAAATTATAGGCCTTCGTCAGGTTTATCTTCAATGTATAACTTCTAATATCTTTCCTTGAGTTGTATCCTTAGAGTAATTCCTGACATAGAAAATGTTGTTACTTATAGTTCTACCTTGCATAAAAGCATTATGGCTGGGTTAATGATATTGCTTAAACAATTTAATATTCTATTTGCCAAGA
>JAOQMP010006534.1:0-13485 GCA_027563575.1 Erythroxylum pedicellare
CTGCATGTTAATCCTAGTGATGGAGAAATAAAATGATTTGCAAAGTTGTGGAATGCCTTGATTATGAATGGTATTTGAGTGTACCCGTGAATCTATCTTATTTAAATACATTTTATCTAAGTCTACCTCTAGATTGCTCAGTTTCTAAAGGTGATAAATGTTGATTAGTTATAAGTTGAAGCATTGAAGGTTAAGTTCTTACTATGCTTTTAAAAGTCATTCTTCTTTGCTTATGATTATATATTTTTCGAAAATATGGGAAATTAGTAAATATTTTGCATATGTGATCTTAATTTTGATGTTTTTCCCGAGGACAGTCAAAAGCTAATTGTGGGAGAAATTGATACGTGCTTAATTGATTGTATATTTATTCAATAAAATTTAGTGATTAATGATATGAAAATGCTTAAGATACTCATTTTGGTTCATATATGGTTTTAGGTACAATTCGGAAGTAAAAGAGCTAAAGTGAGACGAAAGAATTACAATTGAGCCATTTTTCAAAGATTCACTTCATAGAGCAAGACTAAGAAGATTAAAAGTAAAAGAAGACAAGAAAACATCAAGATGAAGATCATTTGGTAGCTCACTACTATCTAGAAAAATGTCACATCCGTGAGCAGTCTCATAGTTATGTAAGGGGTTGCATAGGCGTGAGAGTCTCACGCCCATGCCAAGGTGTGTCACGGGTGTGACACATCACTCACACCTGTGACAAACCCACTCACCACCTTGAGAAGCGCTAGTTGTCCATTAAACCTTACATTTCATATAAAAGCAACATATTGGTGACGATCGAAGGGATGATTTTTTTAAACTTTTTATTTAGGAAAAAATTGGAAGGCTCAGTTTTGAAGAGAAGAAGGGGCAAAGCTCCAATCCCTTGGAGACCTACGGAGAAGAGGGAGGGTTAAGCTTCCAGATGCTGGTTTGGAGGTGACATTGACATTAAAGAACTTGATTAAGCATACCTTTCATTGTGTTTGATATTCTTACTCTCTTTAAGGATTGATTATGTTATCTTATACATACAGATTTGGGTTTTCATGTATGAATGATCTTTATTCTTATTATTTTTAGATTGTTTATATATGAACCCATTGCTAAGATTTCAATAAATTTTGTAATTATTATAATGAGATTCGTTTGTGGCAACTAAAGGTTTGGAATCATTAGGGATAATATAACCTAGATTAAATGACCTGATCGTATATGGTTGTTGCTTAAATTGGTCTATTTTTCTAATTTGTAATGTAACTGCCCAATTAAATCTAGAGAGCGTCTCCTAGGTTGTTCGATATCTAGGCTTAATTAACGAGCTTCTCTTAATTAAAAATGACCTAATGAAAAACGGGAGTTAAAGAACTTGTTAATCTACGACTGATAGTTCAAAGAGAGGTGTGAAGACAACAATTCAATGAAATATGTCTAATTGGGTGTAGGTTGAGATTGAATCAAAGAACTGAGTCCCTAATGAATTCATCACTTTCATTATTTTTGCATGTTTTCTTTGATTTGTTTTCATTAGTTTAGTTTAGTTTTTGTTATTAAAACAATCCAACCCCCCCCCCCAATAACCTAAACACTGATTGATTTCATAACAAGAGCTAATCGAACACTCTTTGTGGCATCAATCTAGACTCACTACTGTTATAGTTGTAGGTCTAGTTATTTTGAGTAGTGTTATGACACTCTACGTCAGTTATAGTCAATAAGACATTTCCTTATAAGATTTTCATCATTTGCTACTAGTAATGCTTAACGATTAATGTTTATAATGTGTATAAGAAACTTATTTTAGTTTAGGTATAAATTCAAGGAATAAGAATTGAAATGAGCTAAATTCACATTCTTGGCACCATTCTATTGATGCCTTATTTGCCTTTGTGGAATAAAAAATAGATGAGTTAGGGTGAAGACTAGACAAAGAATGGAAGAATTGGAGTTAATATGACATACATTGTTATGTATGGGAACGTGTAACTCACTAAAAACATGTATAGACTTGAAGATGATGTTCTAACTACCATCGTGACCTACATGCTAGTGTGGAGACTTACGCAGCAGTGTAAGTGGGATACACAACTCTGCATATTGGTTATGTAGACAACTATGAACATGTAACTTCGTGATTTTGGGTAAATTAACATATACATTCACCTATATGCCCTTGTAACTAACCATATGTAACTACGCATATCTAATTTTACACTATAAAAGGGTAATTAAGAGGATAGATAGGCAATGAGCAACTAAACTTCATTTCAATAGGAAGAGGATATCAAGGCTTGTGAACATTGTTGAGCAAGTTTTATTTCTAATAAAACCCCTTAATACATCGTAAGTATAAGAATCGTATCTTATATAATGTTATCGTTCCCACGAAGATTATGCAAGGATTAACTATTTGAACCTAAATTCGTCTAAGGTATTCATAATGTGATTTAACTAAAAATAAATCACAAAAATTAAAGCAAATAATAAAACAACGCAATTAATCAAATAACAAGTGAAACAGTGGTTTGCCAAATTAATATAGGGTTTGATAAATATTGAATATTCTGGACTTATTCTTTCGTTAACTACAGTTGAATTAATTACATGTTTGATCCTAGATTTCCTAAGGTATTGATTAACCTCTCTAAAGATCTAATCAATTAACGCTAATTGAATTCAAAAATTCCAGATTTGTAGTCTCTTAAGTCACAAATTATCCCTAACGCTTTCAATTGGATCTGAAGTTATCTATTGGATAATTAATATCTTAATTAAGATCTATTTCAGAGGTCGCATATTTTTGTGGCTATGGTGGTTGAGATAGATCAATTTTAGAAACGGTTCAAGGGATATATCAAGAACATATCAAGTTTCAGAATAAAATACAAATTATGATTTATGTGTTAATTATTTTATATAATTAAAGAGATCTTGGTTTTTAAGAAATTAATTTGCGAAAAAGTTTCGTGATTATTCCGCTACAACCTAAATTAGATTCAATCTCATTTTTCCAACAGTGATATTAGAGCTAGATTTTAATTCTATAACTTGATTAAAATTAATTGATCATTATTAATCTTCAATTATGGAATTGAAATAAAATTCTAATCTAAGGTTGAATTAAATTCAATTTTATTCGGAAAAGTTTCAAATTCATTCATTAGAAACACAGAAACCTAAAAAACCTTAAGAATATAATTGTTTTGGAATTTTGGAATAAGGATTGGGAATTTCGTGTGTTCTGGAAAACCCATTGCATGTTATGCCTGATTTATGCGTATACAAGAATTTGGAAATTCACAATAAAAAAGATAAGATCTTTGATGCATAAAAACTGCAAAACGTTGGACTGCTGTTGTAAGATGGCACGACTTGGTGTGCTTTGGGCAGTTGGTTTTCTGGTTGCCTGTGTTGTTTTTGGGAATAGTTTGATTTCCTGGTTCTGGTTGTATGAAATTGGAATAAGTTGTTCCAGTCCCCTTCAGTTGTGTTGTATTGGTTTTATGTTTTTGGTTTGCTTGCTATGCGATGACTGAATACAATCTGGAGAATGGCTGTGTCTTCATCTGTGTGAATGTATAATTTTTCTGGGATGCATTTTGGTGTTGTGTGATTGGTTGTTTGAGCCTTGGAGAACGCTTAATGATTTATGTTTTAATGGCTGGCTAAAACTATATATTTTTTGTGTTTTTGTGAGTGGTGAGTCCCCATAGATAGTGATGAGATCGCCACAAATCGTTGGCGACAGTCGCCTAGAAACTAGTGACGATTCGCCACTGGTGAGAGGCCACAGTCTCCCAATTTAATAGGCAAACACATGCCCACTATAGGAAGCAAAACCAGCAGTGGAGAGGCGACTTTTGGCGGCAACGTTGGACTGTCTAAGAACATGAGGAGACGTTGGTGGAGAAGACGCATGGTGGCGGTAGCAGAGAAACTAGAAAAACCTAAAGGAAAACAACGGGGCGAGACAGTGTCTGGTGGACAGACGCAACTGACGCGTGAACAAGGTTTTCTGACGTAAGTTCTCCACGTGCCAGAGAATTTTCCTTTCTGGTTTTAACCCTTTTTATTTAAATTAGTTTAGTTGAGGTTAAGTAGGTTGAAATCCTAATAAATTTAGAAAAGTATTTTCTAATTGTTTTGAAAATATTTCAAAGGGTTATTTTATCATGATTGTTTTGAAATTTAGTTTTATTTTTCAAGATTTTGAATTATTAAATTAAACTAATTATCAAACCATTTCTAAAATTTGATTGATTCATAATTAATTTTAGAAAAATAATTTCTAAAATTAGAATTAATTGGTTTCAATTAGATTGAAATTAATTAATTGGGCTCGTTAAAATTAAAAAATGTTTTCTTAAATGATTAAGAAAGGTGTTTCGTAATTAAATTTATTTATTTCATTATGATTGGTATAAATTAATTTAAATTTATGGCTTTATTTATTTAGAGAATCGTTATTTAATTTATTTAGAAATTGTTTCGTTATTTATAAATAATAAGTTTCTTGATTTATTATAAAGGATATTTTCTTGATTAAATTTCAAAAAGAATTTTCATTTTTTAATTAAGAAAATGTGATTTCTTTAATATTTTGAAAATTAGTTTTCTAATTTATTAATAAAATATTTTCTAATTAATTAAGAAATAAATCTCTAAATAAATAACACGATGGACTTTGTTAATTAATTTAAAGAGTTTTATGCAATTTTGAAAGTAGTTTTCTTTTAATATAAAAAATTGTTTTCTAATTAAGGATAAAAAATTTCTAATGAGATTAGAAATAGTAATTTTTAATTACATTATAAATAATTTTTTAATTGGATTAGAATGTGTTACTTATATAATTTTGGAAAAGGAGTTTTTGGAAATTATAAAGTAAGTAGAATAATTTATTGAAAATTTTTTAATTAAATTTTATTAAAGGAGTCTAGATATATTGGAAATAGTTTCAAATTGAATTTGAAATTTGTTTTCAATCAAATTAAATTTCTATTTGAAATAAGAATCTAGATTATTTAGGAATCAATGGGTATAATCAGATTTAATTTTTCCAAAGGTTTGGAAATATTATTTTAAATTATGAATATCAATAACTAGAATCAAAAGAAGCTTTATGTTTTATGTATATAATTTGATTATGAGTGCATAAGATGCATATTTTATTTTTATGGTTGATATTTATATTGGATACATGTTAAATTGTATACTTTATATGCGTGATTTTTTACATGTAATTTTATGTTTGATGAGACGAATGAAATTAAATCTCTCGTTTAAATATTAAGAACAAATTGAGAACGTGATTGTTGTCTTCCATTGTTATAAGAATAAACTAGAGTTCTATTTATTGTAAGCTTGTTGAGCAAACTCAAGGCCGTTTTAACTAAAACATATTTAGTCTTATGATAGTGGGTTCTACTTAACTAAATTTGTATGATTTGAATGAGCAAACTCATGATCACGTGAATTTAGAGTCAGGGTTAGAAAAAATATATAAGATATGTTTTACAAAGAGATATCACCTAACAGATCTAAGAGTCACATGAGATATGATTGATAAAGCTATTATCTACCTAATTTAAGTTTAGTTGGTTTGCTAAGCTAACTCAAGATCAAATATATTTGAATAGGATCCTTACCTTCTAGAAGATTAAAGTAATCTTTCCGAATAGTAGTAAAGGCTATTAGTTCGAATAAAATAGTGAGAGTAAGCAAATATATGATTAAAGTCCTAATCTCATTTGGTAGTCATTGTATATAATTGATCACTTGCTTTTTTTACATTTATATTTTATTCTGAGTGGAATTTACCTTATTTAGTATAGTTGGTACTAAGAGTTAGTGAACTAAATTTCTTGGACATAATATTATGTTTGAGAAGAGTTCTCAAAGTTAGAAAACAAAAATTGTATGCCCATTATGCAAATTTTCTATTAATCCTTGTTGAAAATTTGATGTTAAAGTTGTAAAAGATATGTCAAAATCATATAGATGACAAAATGTATTGACAATGTTAAAATCATATAAATGACAAAATGTATTGACATTTTGAGTTAACTAATATCTTATAAACTTTGCTGACATGTAAGATGTGCATCAATATCATGATAGTAAGATGCAAAATGTTACATAGAGTAGAGTTGAGAGTTATAGTACCTTGTTAAAATTGCTCCACTTAATTTAACCTACTAAAAGCATAATTGTGGACTACAATTAAAGGCTTTGTTATAGTATGATTGCATGATTTTTCTTACCTATATGAGATATGATAGAAATCTATGTATTTCTAGTTAATGCTTATGAGTATTTGATGCTGAATTTAGATTCAAAATTATTATAATGTTTCATACATGACAAGAAATAGATTGTTGAATAAAAGTAGTTGATCCAAGTTTATACAAATAGTTTGTATGTGTTGGATCAAAGAAGACTTATGCTTAACATAAGTGGCAAGAATACAAAGTTAGATAACAGAGACTATCCTTTTATTCAATGTTGGTTAAATCACCAAAATGAGACTCATAAAGTTACATACAAAGATATGTGTATCCTTATGATTATGAATCATACGAAACTTGTGAAACTTGTCAAGTTGAAGAATAACCAAATCAACCTTTGATGAAAGGATGATGATGGTATTGAATTGTTAAATCTTATATATGTGATGTATTGGATGGAGTAAAAATTCATAAAAGGATAATACTTATATTTCATAATATCACTAATGACTTTATTTGATATATTTATAAGTATTAAATGACATAATGATTTAAAATTTTGAAAAGTTTAAATTGTTTAAATCTAAGTAGAAATTTAGCATTGAAAATGCTGAAGTACTTCGATGAGATCATTGTGGCAAGTTTTAAATTTCCAATTATCTATAAGGAATAAGATTCTTTGGTGAATACCTTCACAACTAAATTCATAAAAGTAATGTAAGGTGGAAAATACAATATGAGATATTGTATGATATAATATTATTTTTTATATAGCTATACCTACTACAATGACGTACCTTCTATAGTTTTGATTGAATCAATTAGAAATATTTAATATTATATATGAAACACTAGGTCTTTGAAATGGTCAAAGATAATTATTCAAGGATGTTGTGTTTGGTTGAAGCATATATTATCCATTAAATTTATAAGTAAATTGGATAATAAAAGGTTATGAGATATCTAAAAAGTTTGATATAATCTTACAAACTTATTAAACAAATTGTTTGTTTCAATGCATGCTTATAGGAGAACGATTCTAAAGATAAGTAGTGGGAGTAAGATGTCATAACAATGCATCCAATTGTCCTCTTCAGTGGGAGTATGTGGAGATATAATACTCGCAGAGAATAACAATATTTCTAACTTTCAATTGTTGAAAATATAATTGTCCAAGAACAACTCTTATTGGATAACAAAAGGCAGCAACTTAATTATGAGAATTAGATCTATAGAGATAGATTAGATGTTGTTTACCTATTCTAAGTCTAAGTACATAGACAATGTACTAAAGGTGTTTAATATTTAAGATATCAGATACTTGTGAAGTATTAAAAATATCAATGATTCTATGTATGAGTTGATATTTGAGTTCAAGATGATGAAGATATAACTTTAGAAGTAATTCCTAATTAATGTTTATTTATTTAGAACAATATCATTGAAGAATGGAAAGGTTCTAACGTAGCAATGGTTGCTAATTAGGCCATAATACATTTTCCATTTAGTGGAAATGATTAACTGGATCAATATGTTCTTTAATGAACTAAATGTAATTCCTGACATTGTTTATGATAGTAATGTACTATAGAACATTTGAGCCATTGGGCATGCAAAAGGAACTAATGTCTTATCAAAGATCCAATGATGTATTTAGGCAATTTTTCTTAATTATGATGATAATTAAGAAGAAAGTTGTAAGATTTAAGTGCTCATTGTAGAGAATCTTAGAGAATTCTTTCATTAAGTCATTGTCCTAACAGTAGTATGATCGTCATATAATGATATGGTATATGATACTTAAATGATTGGCTTAGTGCAAGTGGAAGAATGTTGGATTATTCCCTACAGCTAATTGCTTTAGTTGTAATTTAGTGACAAACTATTTAAAGGCATTTTTTATCTTGTACATGTTTCGATATATATGATAAAGTCCATGGGATAATTGTATATTATAAATGAAATTATAATAAGATTATAATTATGAATTCATATTGCATTTTTTATATTATTCCTAAATTGTTTGTAATTATTGTTCCATTAAGATTGGACATTAATAAAATGCAAAATGAATAACACACATTATGTTTTTCTTTATAAAGGAAGTAGTTGATCTCATAAGCTAAAGTATAGAGATAGTTAAACAAACATGTGGCTACTTGTTAGATAACAAGTTCACTGAACATGTTCGATATAAGAAATTCATTTGGTATAGTTAAACAAACGTGTGAGTACTTGTTAGATAGCAAGTTCACTGAACGTACTTGATATAAGAAATTTATTTAGAACATTACTTGTGTATCTACAGAATTCTCATTGTGATGATTGTATAAATGATCATTTGATTTGAGGTCACCAAAGTTATCTTGTATAGGGATTGCTAAATTTTGATACTACTTATGATCTATTTAATCACAGAATGATAAGTCGATAGTTATTAGATATAGCATGACTATATGGAAATAGTTGTGTGATCAAGATAAAATTTATCACTTTATGATGATTCAGAAATCCTTGACTAAGGTGAAATAACATTTTGTAAATAATTTACAAAAGTCTTTATTTGAATCTATAACTAATGATAGAGAACTAATATGATTGGACTTAAAATAGAATAGACATTAATTTCATGCTCTATGTTTAATCGAAACATTATATGATGAAAAGATTTAATTATATAAAAAAATTATACACGAAAAGGTTAGTCAAAACTACTTTGATATACATAAATATTTAGGTGATTACGATTTGTTGCTAGACGTCAATCTTGATTTATAATTATAAATTGTTTAATTAGAGAATTAAAGATAAATTAAAAGAAATTTTAATTTATCTAATTTTAATTATAAATTAGAATTATATTTTATAATCATTACTAAGAATGACAAAATTGGCCTCGTCAAGCCCAACTTCGGCCTGCGTTGATCATACCATGGGCTAAAATTACTTAGCCCGACAAGGCTCGACTCGACGAGAAGTTATAAAATAACATCATTTTTTAGCCCACCCGTGACCCATCGGGCAGAGGCCTAGGCCATGGGCCGACCAACCCCTGACCAGTCAGGCCACAGGCTTAGCTTAGGCTAATGTCATCCCTATTTCCAATGTATTTGGAAACTTAATAAGTGTCACATATAAAATAAGTTGAAGAGAGCAAGTTATTTTAATCAAATTAGACTTGATTATAAAGCTTAAGAAACTTTATAATTAAATATGAAATATTTAATAAATAATGATCAATGTTAGATATTGATCTAGGTTGGGCATAACTGGTATTTAATTAGATTTTTTAATTCTAATTAAAGTTTAATTGAAATTAGAATTTAGTTTCAATTACAATAATGTCCAAAATATATTATAAATAGGTTTAAGCTCTAATGGAGCTAGTGCTTCTTGCTTAACCCTTTCTGTAAGAGTCACAAGGTTCTCTCAACCTATTCTGTGAATACTATTAGAAGCTAGATATTCGTAAAGTTACGATGGTTGAGTCAGATCAATTTTAGAAATAGTTCGAAGAATACGACCAAGATATAATCAAAATTCAGAGTAAAGTACAAATTATGATTTGGACTATGTTATGATTCATGTGTTAGTCATTTTATAAAATTAAAGAAATTTTGGTTTTTGAAAATCAATTTGCAAAAAAATATTCCAACAAGAGAGGGGTGATGACTCGACATTCTTGAGTTTAAGGAGGAAGAGAAACAAAGATTACGGGTAGGAAAAATATCACCTAGCATTTGTCTCTAAGAAGTCCTTAAAATTGGAGGGTGCTAAAGAACCAAGGTTATTGAGTTGATGAGGAGGAAAAACAGAGGGACCTAAATCAACACAGTTGACTACTATGGTAATGTGAGATGGACTGGCAAAGCTAAGGAGAGAAGGAGTGGGACTAGAAGAAAGAGTTGTTGAGATAAAGTGTGGGAAGCTTATAAGTGTGTTTAGAAGGGCACAACTGGTTGGACATTTTATTAAAGTCAGAAATGGTTAAGGCAAGGCTGAAAATTATTATTAATAATAGAAAAGGAGATGGACGAAAAAGGGAAGAAACTTGGAATAGAGCCAGAATCTTGGAATAAGAGGAGACTAAAAGAGAAGGCAAAAAATACCTGAGAAAGCAAAGAAATGGAGCTATTCATGAGAAACGAGAGTAATCAAGCTGGAAAAAGAGAGGATAAGACAAAAAAAGAAGGGAAAACTGAACAGCAACAAAGGGTAAAAAGCAGGAACTATACAAAATGGGGAAAGGTAACAGTGATGGTAGCTTGAAGAGGCAACAATGGAAGCACAAAATTGTCAGAGAGAAGATAGGATGAGAATAATTCATTTCTTGTTTATTTAACTACTGTTATAAACGCATGATTATTAGGTTTTATTAAGCAAACCTCAATCATTTTCAAACCCAAATTACGTCTTGTTTTGGGTGATATTAACCAATGAAATTTTGTGTCTATCTAGCACATCCACCTTCCCACCTCATATTTTCGTGATCCATCTAATACAAATTCCTTCACGGTATAATATGTACCTTGCAAAATGGAATCTGGACTGCAAAGAGGATCTTCGTATTCAAGAAAAAAGTCATTAGTTAGAAGAGCGGCAATGCAGCACTCGTGGTCGGTGAGTTTCTTTTTTGTTTGATTTAGAACATTGACCTTTTCCATCTCTGTTCCGACAATTGCACTTAATTTCGATCCCTTATCTACATGTTACATGATGCCCGAAGGCTATTATAGAACCCATCCCAAACTTTCGTTACGGTAAAACTAGATGAACCCTTCACTATCCAATTTTTTTTTTTTTAACACAAAAGACCCAATCAGGTGATGTCATGCTTGTTAATGTTGGCCAATTGGAGTCAATTTTTAATTAGTTTAAAAATTAAACTAACCTATTATAAAATAGATTTAATGGGCGGGTTAATCTATATATTCGGGTTAACCCGCCTATTAAATCTCGTTTCTATTAGTTAGATAACCCCACTCTTAACGATTCTAAATATTATCGTTGTAACTTCTAGCATTCTAGTCTGAGTAGGGTGGCGCCCATTAAACCTAGGTTATAAATGAAATCACCTCCCTTTCTTTTGTCAAAACTTACGCATTTATAGAATTGATCTGAAGAATACATTCATTCAATTATTAAGCTAAATTCATCAAAATTATTAGTTTATGATATTTATTTCTTTTTAGATGCTTTATCTTTCCAAATAAAGAACAAAGAAGAGAATCGTACTATAATCACACTGAAGACCGAAGGACGTCATCACTTATTACAATATAAGTACTTATAAGCATAATATAATTTTCTTATATTAATATCAAAAACTTTACCTACAAAATGCTCAAGTAACATATTTCTTTTCAACATCCTCTATTTTATTTGAATTGAAAACCATTATGTCTCTTACTTCTAGTTACACTCAACACCATCACCAATACGCATATTAAAGTACATTGATGAAACTTACAAACATAAACATATTAACTCTAAATTATTATCTGAATTATACTTTCATAAAATATTCGTTGCTCATAAATAAATATGAAAGAAATATATATACCTGGTTAGATATACATGTATTAATGCTAAACTCTGGATCTTAGTCAATACTTCTTCTATAAGGAAAAGATGCCAAATTAACTAATATTTCATAAAATTACAAGTTAATTTCTAATATTTTGAGGCATTTAAATGAATTCTAACATTTACAAACTGATTAAATTTGACCGCAAAAATTTAAATAGAGTAAAGCCTTGTCAAGATGATTTATGAAGAAAATATATTTATCACAATGAATGAATTAACAATATTTACTGATGGTCAGTTCATATCTTATTTTGATCATATTTAAGTTAAAATTATATTTTATTACAAGTTTACAATTGAAAATAATTTCATACATTACTAATTTATAATTTATTTTAATGCAGTAGAAAAAATTGATGAAAATACTTAAAATGAAAGCGTAGTTTATGAATCTTTAAATAGTGTTGGATAATTTACAGCTTTTGACGATGATGAGATACAACTTCTTTCAGAAATACAATTTTGATTTTTATTATTATTTTAATATTTATATTATACTTATATTTATTTATTATTAATTTATTATATAATAATAGATGTTGGTGTATTTTTATTTCAATAAAATATTTTATTTTTACTTATTCTTATAAGTTTTACTTCTTATTTATTATAAATCGGTTTTATAGCGGTTCACTACCGATTAAACCTCTAAACCTTAAACCTTTTCTTCGACCGGTTCAATGTCCGGTCTGGTTTTTAAAACATTGTATTTTACTATTTTTACTAAATTTTTTTGTCAGTTTAGTCTCTCTTCTCCTCCTTAAATGCTTAATCTCGAGATTTAAGTGTTTAATTGTTGGAAATTAGAACTAATAGGGTGTTTGGTTCACCTACATAAATAGATAAGAAATAGAATGATGATTCTTTAGAAATATAATAAATAAAGAATATATAAAATATGTATTATTTAGGTTGATTTATTCCTAAGAATTTCTAATAATGATGTGATGTCAATGTTTTGATTAAAAGCATAACTTTAGAATAATAAAGGAAAACAAAAAAAATCAAAATATTCATTATTGCATGGTAGTGAGAAATTCTGGATGGGAGTGACTCCCTTTGTCATGCCCGTGAACACTCCCTGTCATGGGTGTGAGCCACTCGCGTGACACTTGCCTAATATCTTGTTTTTTGTTTTTATATCTAAGTAATTATGTGGATTATTTAAAAAAATTTGTCCAATATGTCCTCATTTTTATTCCCATCTTTACATGGAATAAATAAAGATAAGGGGCTGAAGAGTTTAGGGGGTGTTTGGTTCATGAATTTGGAAGACATCTATGAGTATAAGGATGAAAAACGTTGATTAATTATATATTATCATTGCATGAACAATATTTTGATATTTGAGTTTTGATGATTGCACAATGCCCTCCAAATATGTATCGAATGAAAGTCATTCCTTTATACTTTTATTAGTAAAATAATATAATTAATTAAAATATATTAAATATAATTAATTAGAATATATTAAATATAATTAATTAAAATACATTAAAAATTAAATATAATTAATTAGAATATATTAAATTTCCATACAAAAATTAAAAAAAAATTATTTTCCCCTTATTTAGCAAAACAATATAATTAATTAAATATCATTAATTATAATATATTAAAATTAAATGTAATTAATTAGCATATATTAAAATTTGATATAAAATAAATTTTT
>JAOQMP010006598.1:0-13481 GCA_027563575.1 Erythroxylum pedicellare
ACTGAGTTTTTGACGAACTAAGTGATGTAGCACGCCACCCTCGCGGGGCACGGACTCGGATATCACCATCGATGTCGAGTTCGGGTCATGCGAGAATGGGGTGTTACATACATTCAGCAGAAGCAAAGAGAATGTTTGAGTCTCACCCAAAGGGAAATGACAGTGAGTGAATACGAGCGTCGATTTACATAGTTGGCCCGATATACAGCTGAGTTGATGATCAGTGAGGCGGTTAAATGCTGTAGGTTTGAATCGGGGTTGCATTTAGCAATCAAAGAGAAAGTGGTGGTGCAAAAGTTTTGTAATTTTCAACAGCTGGTTGAAGCAGGTCTGAGGGTTGAGAACATCGAGAATATAAAGAGCGCTGTGAGCACAAAGAGAAAAGGGAGAGAACAGTTTAAGAGGGGAGGTGGCACTTCTATGCCCGAGGGAAGTGCCAGGACTTTCCCCATACAATTTGAGGAGAGGAGTAGTGGAGTAAGAAGGCCTAAACCGATGAGGACTTCTATTGTTTCTCATTAAGCTTCAACAGTGGGAGGCGGTAGAAGGGGAGAAGGGGACAAGTCAGCCATCCCTAAGTGAAACCATTGTGGAAAGTTCCACAAAGGGGAATGCTACAGGCTAATTGGAGCCTGTTTCAAATGTGGATAGAAAGGACATATGGCAAGAGAGTGCCCTCATAATTCAAGACATGAGAGAAGTCAGATGCAAGTTTCAAAGAGAGTCGAGACAATGGGGCACAAGACTATAATAGAAGTGGGCAGTTCTAAGGCAACTAAGAGAGTGAATCCTCTAGGAAGACCAAGGGGCAAGTACTAGCTAAAGTATTTGCAATGACACGGGAGCATGCAGAGACCGCTTCAGAAATTGTGATAGGTATGATTAAATTATTTAATGATGGTACTATTATTTTTATTGATCTAGGTTCTACCCATTCTTTTGTTTCATCAGGTAGAACTATATATGGTAGAGATTTGAGCCCATTAGATACTCCTTTGATGGTGAGTACCCCAATAGGCAACTATATTGTAATTATTCAAATTTATAGAGATTGTGAGATACATATTGGTGGGGGACTCATAATGGTGGATTTGATGCCATTAAAGATGGAAGGATTGGATGTGATTTTGGGTATGGACGTCTTAGAGAAATACAAGGCCAACATAGATTGCAAACAGAAAACAGTGGAGTTTGAGCTGGATAGTGGAAGAAAGGTGATGTTTATGGGAGACAAAAAAATTTAGCTCATCGAGAATTGTTTCAGTTTTGGTGGCAGAGAAAATGATGAGAAAAGGGTGTGAAGCATTTTTGGCCTATGTGGTAGACACGAAGGTAAATGGAGGGAAGTTAGAAAAAATTCCAGTAGTCATGGAATTTTTGGATGTCTTTCTCGAAGAATTATCAAGACTGCCACCACCTAGGGAAATTGAATTTCCCATTAAACTTCTTCTAGGTACTGCACCGATCTCAAATCCGCCTTATAGAATGGCTCCAGTGGAATTAAAGGAGCTTAAGGAGCAATTGGAAGAGTTATTAGAGAAAGGTTGCACTAGGCCTAGCTCTTCAACTTGGGGAGCTTCGGTCCTTTTTGTAAAGAAGAAGGATGAATTGTTGCGAATGTGTGTGGATTATAAGAAGCTAAATCGGATCACTATCAAGAACAGATATCCGCTTCCACATATAGATGATTTGTTTGATCAGTTGCAAGGGGTAAAGGTCATTCTAAGATAGATTTGAGATCAGGTTACCATCAGTTGAGGATAAAGGAGTCTGATGTGTCAAAGACTACTTTTAGAACACGGTATGGCCATTTTGAATTCTTGGTCATACCTTTTGGGTTGACAAATGCACTTGCAGCTTTCATGGATTTAATGAATAGAGTCTTTAAGCCTTTCTTAGATCAATTTGTCATTGTCTTATAGTGATAAGGAGCATGAGGAACATTTAAGGATTTCTTTGGAGACATTGAGGAAGAATCAATTGTATGCCAAATTTGACAAATGTGAGTTTTTGCTAAAGGAAGTGACATTTCTTGGACATGTGATTTCAGAGTAAGGAGTGCATGTGGATCCGAGGAAGATAGAAGTGATTGTAAAATGGGAAGCACCCAAGAATGTAGCTGAAGTGAGAAGTTTCTTGGGATTAGTCGGGTATTACAGAAGGTTTGTGGAGGGCTTTTTCATAATAGCAGCTTCACTTTCTAAATTGACAAGAAAGAATCAGAAATTTATATGGACAGATGAGTGCCAGAGTAGTTTTGAGGAATTGAAGAACAGGCTTACAACTGCACCGGTTTTGACTTTATCTTTGGGTAGTGACGGATATACAATGTATAGTGATGCCTAAAGGAAGGGATTAGGCTGTGTGTTAATGCAAGGTGATAAAGTGATTGCTTATGCTTCTAGGCAATTAAAGCCCTATGAGATGAATTATCCTACGCATAATTTGGAGTTAGCTGCCATAATCTTTACGTTAAAGGTATGGAGACACTACTTATATGGAGTCACCACCAGGGTGTTTACAAACCACAAGAGTTTTAAGTATCTGATGATCTAAAAGGAGTTGAATTTGAGACAAAGAAGGTGGTTAGACATATTGAAAGATTATGACTTGATGATAGACTACCACCCAGGAAAAGCTAATGTAGTAGTGGATGCACCGAGTAGAAAGTCTACTATGGCACATATGGAGATAGTATACTTTCCTTTTTTAAAGGAATTAGCCAAACTTAATGTGACATTGAGGCAAGTCAAGTCTGATTGTGTATTGGCTAACTTTAGAGTGAGGCCAGTATTGAATGAGAAGATTAAGAAATTACAAGAACAAGATAAGTATTTGAGCAGGCTCCAAGAAGAGATTAAAAGTGGTAAACCTTCTGAAATAGAGATCAAAGAAGATGGATTGACGGTGGTAAGTAACAGATTGTGTATTCCTGACATGTTGGAGTTGAAAGATGAGATTCTAGATGAGGCACATAAAGCACCTTATGCTATACACCTAAGAAGCACGAGAATGTATAGAGATTTAAAAGAGCATTTTTGGTGGAAAGGAATTAAGAAAGAAGTTGCAGAATATGCTAAAAGATGCTTAGTGTGCCAACAAGTTAAAGCTAAACACCAAGCACCTTCAGGCAAGCTTAAACCTCTGCTGATTCTGGAATGAAAATGGGAGAAGATTACGATGGATTTCTTGATGGGATTATCAAGGACTAGCAAGAAGCATGATGTAATATAGGTGATTGTTGATAAGTTAACGAAGTCCACACATTTCTTGCCAATTAAGCAAATAGATTCTTTGAATGCCTTGGCCAAGAAATATGTAGATGAAATAATCCAACTTCATGGGATTCCAAGCTCTATAGATTCAGATAGAGACCCTAGGTTCACCTCTAGATTCTGGAAAAGCTTACAGGAGACTTTGGGAACCAAGTTACACTTTAGTACAACTTTCCATCCACAAACTGATGGTTAATCAGAAAGGACAATACGAACATTGGAGACAATGTTAAGCTTATGTTATGGACTTCAAAGGTTGATGAGATCATCATTTACCTTTAATCGAGTTTGCTTACAATAATTCCTATCACTCAGGAATTCAAATAGCACCTTATGAAGCTTTGTATGAGAGGAGGTGCAAAACTCCTATTTGTTGGGATGAGGAAGGTGAAAGGAGACTTGTAGGACCTGAGTTGGTACAAGTCACAATTGATAAGATTAAATTAGTGAAGTAGAGACTTAAAGTAGCTCAAGACAAAATGAAGAGCTATACGGATGCATATAGAAAGGAGATGGAATTTGAAGTTGGAGACAAAGTGTTTCTTAGAGCTTCTACATGGAAAGGAGTTTTGAGATTTAGTAAGAAGGGCAAGCTTAGTCCAAGATATATAGGCCCATATGAGATTATTGAGAAGATTGGGCCTTTAGCCTATAAGTTATCTTTGCCACCAGAGTTGTCTACGATTCATAATATTTTCCATATATCGATGTTGCGGAAGTACCGGTCTAATCCTTCACACATAGTTCAACTTTCAGAAGTTTAGTTAAGAGAGGATTTGACTTATGAAAAGTAACCAGTAAAGATTGTAGATTTAAAGGAAAAGGTTTTGAGAAACGAGACTGTGAAGCTGGTTAAAGTTCTGTGGAAGAACCATTCTACGGAAGGGGTCACGTGGGAACCCTTGGAGGCTATAACGAAGAAGTATCCCCACCTCTTCAATGTCACAGGTAAGAATTTTGAGGACGGAATTCTTTAAGGGGGAGAGTTATTGGATCCTAAAAAAATTTTCTTTAAGTTAAGCGTGATTTGAAATAGTTTTGAGGTTTAGATAGATTAAATTTTTGGGTTATAATTATGTCAAGGTTAGTAAGATTTATTAAATAGGTATGTGAAGTTAAAGTGTTAATGTAATAAGGATGTTCAAGCGTATTTTTGGGAGATCACTTAAGCATAAAAGAACATAAGCTTATAAGGAAAGGTAAGATGGACTTTTTGGGCTCATTAAGGGTAGAAATGGAAAAAGAATATGCCGTCTTGCTTATAAGAGGAGAAAATGGTGAATTGAAGAGGGAGGAGAATGAAAAATGAAAATAGGAGAAAAGAAGAGAGGTTTCGGTGAAAAAAGAAAAGAAGAGATATCAAGTTTGTTAAGGTAGGTCAACCTTTTTTTCCCCTTGCTTATTAAACGAATGTGTTATATTGAGTATGAAGGAGTTAGAGAAAAAAGAGGTTTGTGTGGGAAGAAGATGGATTAGGAGAACCTAATTGATTTTAGGGTTTCTAAACTAGATCTTAGGTTTTCTAACCTAGACGGATTATGGGTGGGTTAGATTTGAGTTTAATTTGTGTTTTTTGAAATTTTGTGATTTTTGAAATTTATGAATTTTATTGGAATGTTATTTTGAATGGAACCTTGGTTGTTTTAGGAAACCAAGGGAATCCTACCCAAGAGTAAGGGGAAAAGCAGGTTTGACTTGAATTTTTGCAAGCTAATTAGGTGGGTAATTTATTTATAGTTATTGTGTGATTAGGTAAATTCTTGCCTATGTGTGTATATGTGATTTCTCGAAATGGATTTGCTTAAAATTGAATTGTTGTGACTTGATTGAAAATGCATGCTGCATTTTGATTATGTTATACCTTGAAAGAGGTTATAACATTTTAAATTAAACGAAAAGAAGAAAAACCATAAAATTATGAGCATATGATACCACGATTTTGAGCATGATTATATTCTTTTGTTTGGGTGAGAGTGGAACCATTCTGTTCATCACATGCACATTGACAAGAGCCTCCTCCTGACTGCCCATTTATGGCATATAAGCTCCGAAATTGGACTTATTCTATTCATAGGGTAAACTTTGGTTTCTCCATTCTGTTTCCATAGAACTCTCAAGCCATTTATTGTGCATTGTATCTTTAATTTGTCATGTATGATGCATTTGAGTGTTATGTGCTATGAGTGTTAAAATAAATTGAAAAATGCTGAAATTATTGAATATACTCATATACATATACATATGCTTGAATTTGTAGTCAATTGCCAATGGCTATAAATATATTAGCCACTAAGCTGTGTAGCTCACCCCATTATTTCCTCCTCAGGTGCAGAAAGAGAAGGTTAGTAATCCTTGCAAGGCATCGGAAACTCCAAGATATTAGAAACTTTTGTAATTAAGTTAGTTCAACCACTTTTGGATAGCTTCATAAGCATTCTAAACATTGAGCATCCTATATTAGTGTTAATTCCTTGTTTATAATGTTATTATGTAATTAAAGTTATGCATGGGCTGTTGTTAATTTAACAAATGAGTTTAGAAGGGAAAAGTTCCCTAGGTGTATATGAATGTTTCTTTTGTAGTTGTACATTTTATAATTGAAGTCTTTCCTAGGTGTATAAATTGTGTACCGACTTCAAGGGAAGCAATTGGACTAATTTAGGCTAAATTTGTCAAAGTTGTTTTCAGAAAGTTCTAGCTTATCTTTCTAACTTTCCAACGGTATAAAGTATGTAATTTTTGGATATCGGAGTCAATAGTTATGGTCCTTATAAGTGGAGAGGCTCAAGAGTTTAGGACGTATCGTCTGATGATGTCATATCGTCTTGTGAAGAAGCTTCATCTTGTGAGGATGGATTGTTTTGCAAGGATGCTTTGTCTTGTGAGTGCGCTTCATCTAGTGAGTGCGTTTCGTCTGGTAAGGGCATTTCATTTGGTGCATTGTTCACCTGATCCTATCGTCTGGTCCCATTTTTTAACCTCTAGATGATAGAATTTGCCTTCGAGATCTTCATGAAAGTTGTATATCTAGAAATCCTCTTCTAAACTATTTAAAGAAAACATTAATTCAAAATCTCTAGTGAAAGTTATGCTAATTGTTTCAAGGTAGGTACAATGTGATTGAGGACATGAGCATTGTTGATTCTTTTGGCCATAACTTAATAACCTGACCTCCAAATTAAGTGATTATTAAAGCGATAGATTTTTGATACATTTTCCTATCTCTCAATAAAATTAGTAACTTTTGGGGTTGATTAAAAGAGATTGATAGAAGGAAAATGAGGGATCGGTCGGAGGGGTATAACTAGCTTATAAACACACTTTGGATTTTTAAGCATGACTTAAGCTATAGAGCTCCGAATGTGAAGGTTCTTTTTTCAATATAAACTAGAGGCATAGAGCTACAATTGGCTTGAAGAAGTCAAATTGTGATGTTGGTGATGGGGCTACCGTGGTCATGCCACCCTTGTGAGTTGACGACAAAGTGAGGGTTCATTAAAATATCCCTACAAGGAAACCCACTCAGACTTTTCAACTCTAGAATGATAGTTAGGCTCTGGAAATGGGGTTTAACAGTTAAATAGGCGCTCGATCACAAAAAGAAATAAAAATGGAAGTGGACTCTCATGTGCATTTGCATATACATATCTTATATATATTCTGAAAAATTATTGGAAAGAACCATTGATTTATGTTGAATAACGATATGAAATACTTTTGTATCTGTCAACGATATGAATGCTTAAGATAAGTGATGTGATAAATGA
This sequence comes from Erythroxylum pedicellare, assembly GCA_027563575.1. Lineage (NCBI taxonomy): Eukaryota > Viridiplantae > Streptophyta > Magnoliopsida > Malpighiales > Erythroxylaceae > Erythroxylum > Erythroxylum pedicellare. The sequence continues at coordinate 7,043 of JAOQMP010006598.1, forward strand.
GAATTGATTTTGAATAATGTGATATATTTGTTAAATTGGTTCTATACTCATGATATTTTTGTTTTGAGATGAGTGAGCACATTGTTAATGATATGAAAAACTCATCAAAATTGTAACGTTGATTTTAGGTACTGTCGTAACTTAGCTTTTAAGGCAAACTGGTAACAGCCTAGTATTGTCCATTTTGGAACCAAGAATGGCCCAAAGGTCTGGCCAGCTGATTCTAAAGCATCTAGTTAGATTATTTTGATCTAGTACCCAGTTTTATATTATACACGTTGTATAAGGCTGTGAACTTTCACTTATTATATATATACATATATATATATATATATATTATAAACATGAATTTTGAGTGTAATGAATGTTTATATTTGTGAATCAAATGCAAAGAATCTTAGATCATTGGTGATGTAAATACATGGGTTATAGAATGTGATGACAACGTAAGCTTATGACAATGAATGAAATGAGGAAACCTAGTTCTTTGAAATGCTTATGCTCTATATGATGCCATGATAAGTTGATGTGACTATTCTAACATGCTGCTTCTATGGGATATGTGCTCATATATTCTCTGAAATGTCGGTATATGCCCTATGGGTGTGGTATGTTATAATTTTTAGTATCAGAGCATAGTTTGGCATCCCTAGGGACATATAGGAATAGTTTTACATGATATCTAGTAAGAAACTCGTATAGAAATGATAATTGTCTTCTTTTATAGGTCATCCTCCATAGGAGATCGTATCACAGAGTAAGCTAACCTCGAGTCAATAAGAGCCAACAGAGAGTCTCCTATGCCTCAGTCTAAGCCAATGCCTCAGAGAAAACCTGAGACGAGATAAAGGAGGTATGACAAATGTAGGAAGTAGGGGGTTGTGGACTTCTACAGAAGTACAAACCCTACCGAGGCAGAGAGTTGGTTAGAAAGGATATAGAGAATATTAGACTAGATGGATTGTGAATCAGATGAGAGGTTTCATTATGTCATCTCATTACTGTAAGGCTAAGACTTTTTGAGGATCTTCAAGGATAATTACAAGCCAAAGATCTACCTAGACCAAAAAATGAAGCAGTTCCTTGATTTGAAATAGGGGAGCCTCACTATAGCTAAGTATGAAGTGTAGTTTAATGAATTGATGGGGTATGCTACAGCCTTGATCGCAACTGAAGAGGAAAAATGCAGATGATTTGAAGATGGCTTATGGAAATCTGAACGAGACTGGCAATTACCAATTTGAGCAGCTACACTGAGCTGAGAGCTACTTCGATCAGAATTTAGTAGTTACTAAAGGATGAATAGGGTGAGTATAGCAAGAGTTCAGAATTAAGAGGCCTGAAAAATTTTAAGTTGATTCTGGTAAAAGATTTAGTAAATGCTAGAGTAAATAGTCACGATCACAGTTGAGATTGGGACAGTTAGGTTTTAGGCCGAGATGCAGCTTTGGTTATTTTGGTGGAGGTCAGGCATCTAGATTGTAACTACGACAGATGCCTAGTTGTGAGCACTATAGAAAGAGGCATGGTGGTGAATGTTGGAAGCCATCCGAAGCTTGCCTACATTATGGCTCCTTCGAGCATCAAATCAAAGATTGTCCTATTATCATTGGAGCATAGTCAAGAATGAGAGGAGGAACAATAACTGAAATGACTATCCAGCAGAGTAGAGTCAGTAGAGTGGGAGAGAGAGGCAGAGGTAAAGGTAGAACAAGTTCTGCAGGTCCTAGTACTAGAATTGAGGTGCTAAGCAATCAATCGCAGTCTTAGGCTAGGATCTATTCCATTACCAGATAGGACGCCCAGGACTCTCTACATGTCGTTGCAGGTGATTTATATGTCTTTCATTTAAAGGCATTTACATTGCTACATCCAAGATCTATGCATTCATTCATCACATCACATCTGACATCCAGACTATATTGTAAGAGAGAAATATTGAAATATAGCCTAGTGGTGAGTACTCCAAAAGGCAATACTATAGTAATTGAGGAAATATGTAAATAATGTATTATTCAGATTGATCAGGCCAAGTTGAAAGCCGAACTGATAGTATTGTAGTTAAAAAAAATAGGTCTTGTCTTAGGTATAGATAGATCTTATCTTAGGTATGGACTGGTTTACTGTCGATAATGCAGTCATGAACTAGTACACTAAGGAGTTAATTATTGAATCTCCTAATCAGTCGAGAGTAATATTTCGAGGTGTTAGTCAAGCAGTATCAACAAGGATAATTTCATCAATAGGTGCTCTTAGATTGATTTAAGGAGATATGAGGCTTACTTAGCCTACGTAACTAATATCCGAACTGAGCAGACAATTCAAGATATTCCCATTGTTAGGGAATTTTTGGATGTGCTTCCTACTAAATTACCAAGATTACCTCCGGATAGGGAGACAGAGTTTACTATCGATCTTATTCTAGGTACTGCTCCTATATCAATTTCTCCATATAGGATGGCATCATTAGAACTTAAAGAACTCAAAACTTAGTTACAAGAGATATTAGATAAGGGCTTCATCAGACCTAGTGTATCATCTTGGGGAGCTTTAGTGTTGTTTTAAAAAAGAAAGATGTGACTTTGAGATTATTCATTGATTATAGACAATTGAATCAAGTGACAGTAAATAATAAGTACCCATTCCCAAGAATAGATGATCTACTAGATCAATTACAAGGAGCTCAGGTGTTCACTAAATTCGATCTGAGATCAGGGTACTATCAGTTGAAGATAGCAGAAGCTGATGTACCAAAAAGTTTATTCCAAACTAGATATGGGCATTTAGAGTTTTTAGTAATGCCTTTTGGATTGACGAATGCTCTAGTAGTTTTTATGGCACTAATGAATAACATATTTCAACCTTACCCAGATCACTTTATGATTTTATTTATTGATCACATTTTAGTGTATTCGAGGAGTAAAGAGGAGAATTTTGAACAATTGAGGCTAGTTCTACATATTATAAGGGAGAAACAGTTGTATGCTAAGTTCAGTAAGTGTGAATTTTGGCTTGATCAAGTGATATTTTTGGTTCATATAGTGTCTAGACAGGGTATTCAAGTAGACCCAAAAAAAGTTGAAGCAGTAATGAAATGGGAAGCACTGAGGAATGTATCAGAGATTTGGAGTTTTCTTGGTTTAGCAGGATGTTATAGGAGGTTTGTCGAGGGATTCTCATTGATCTCAGCCCCTTTAACAAGGCTTCTGAAGAAGAATGTACCCTTTAGATGGATTAATAAGTGTCATAGGAGTTTTGAGGAGTTAAGACACCGATTGACTATAACACTGGTGTTAGTTATTCCATCTGGAGTAGAAGGATATATAGTATACAGTGATGCTTCAAATCAAGGACTAGGGCATGTTTTGATGCAATATGGTAGAGAAATTACATATGCATCGAGACAGTTGAGACCTCATGAATTCAATTATCCTATTTATGATTTAAAACTTGCTGCAATAATATTTGATTTGAAAATTTAGAGACATTATCTGTATTGTGAGACATTTCAGATATTTACTGATCACAAAAGTTTAAAATATTTGTTGAGTCAAAAAGAGCTGAATAAGAGACAAAGGAGATGGATTGAGTTGCTAGAAGATTATGATGTACGATTGAGTATCACCTTAGTAAAGCTAATGTTATGGTTAATGCCTTAAGGTAGAAATCTAATAGTACTGTGGCACAGATTCAAACCTCGAGATTACTGAATCTAGTCTACTCGAGAGCCTTGAATGATGAGTTAAATTTGGGGCAAAATGAGGGATTATTAGCTACACTGAGACTTAGGTCGTTATTACATAAAAGAATCAAGAAAGCTCAAAATAAAGTTCTAGAATTTGAGAAGCTTATTGAGAAGTTAAAACAAAACTTAAATTCTAAGTTTGAATTGGGAGATAATAATTTGTGGTTGAAATAGAGATTATGTGTTCCTAACGTTGATGATTTGAGGAGAGAGATTTTGGAGGAAGCTCATTTACCAGCTTCTGTGGATGATTTATGGAGAGAGATTTTGGAGGTAGCTCACTTAGCAGCTTATGTTATGCATCGTAATACTACTAAGATGTACAATATGCTGAAACAACATTCCTCGTGGCCAGAGATGAAAAAGAAAATAGTATAGTACTTTTTTAAGTGTTTAGTTTCTCAACAGATTAAAGCTGAACATCAATCTCTGGTCAGAAAGTTATAGTTATTACGTATTCTAGGTGGAAATAGGAGACATTCGCTATGGATTTCATCATGGGTTTACCGAGAAATCTGAGGCAACATGATGCCATATGGGTTATTGTTGATAGATTGACAAAATCATCCCATTTCTTACCTGTGTGAGAGAATAATATACTAGATCAATTAGCTTGGAGGTATGTTAATAAGGTAGTGAGGTTGCATGGTGTTCCATTGTTCCATTGTCTATCTGTCTCATCGAGATCCTATATTTACCTCTAGATTCTGGGGTAGTTTACAGATAGCATTGGGTATGAAGTTATATTTTAGTACAACTTTTCATCCTCAAATAGACAGACAGAGTGAGAGGACTATGAAGACTGCCGAGGATATGCTTAGGGATTATGTTTTGGAGTTTCAATGAGCATGGGATCAATATGTAACCCTTATTGAATTTGCTTATAGCAATCATTACCACAGTAGCATCAGTATGGCTCCTTATGAAGCCTTATATGGTAGGAAATGTTAGTCACCATTGTATTGGGATGAAGAGGGATAAAGAACTATCAGAAGCCTAGTGTTGATTTAGGACATAGTTGTTAAGGTGAAATTGATCCGTAGTAGAATTAAAGCAACCCAAGATAGACAAAGAAGTTATGCAGATCAACACTGGAGAGACACAGAGTACCAAGTGGGAGATAAAGTATTTTTGAGAGAATCACCTTGAGGAGGAGTGTTGAGATTTGGTAAAAATGGGTAAGTTGAGCCCTAGATACATTGGTTCATAAGGGATTTTTTAGAAAAAAAGACCATTGGCATACCTATTAGCATTACTAACAGAAATGGCTCTGATTCATAATGCATTCCATGTTAGCATGCTTAGAAGATACCGATTAGATCCGACCCATATGATACTTACACAGGAAGTAGAGATTTTAAGTAATTTGAGTTATGTAGAAGAACTAGCCAAGATAATGGGATAACAAGCTAAACAATTAAGAAATCGAGTAATCCTATTGGTTAAGGTTCCTTTGAGGAACCATTTGAGAGAAGAAGCCATATGGGAGACTGAGGAGAACATGAGGAAATAGTACCACCATCAGTTTGATCAATCAAGTAAGAATTTTGAGGACGAAATTTCTTAAAGGGGGGAGAATTGTAATAGCCTGTTTCTACACTCAGGGATTAGGCTAGCTACATAAATCATATTCTATGAGAATACATGAAATGAATTACATGGTCATGCATTATATATTTGCATACATACATGAACCGTGATTTAGAGACATTGTAAAAATAGTATATGCACTCATTTGACATATTTTGGGGTATGAAAGATCTTAAATGATTATGATGTAATTGTGTGTTGATTATGTCTTAAATTTTGTTTTGGAGGGATTATAATTAATGAATTGGTAATTTATTGTTACAATTGAGTGATGGATAAGGTGATATATGCATCTAGTCTAAGAAAAATGTTAAAAGATAAGATAAAATGATACATGGGAATATAGGTTGAATGAACCTTTGAAATGGTGACATGTGGCATTATTAATAAAGTGAAAAATGGATTAAATAAATAAATAACAAATGGTGGTATAGTTGCATGACATATGACCTAGTGATTAAATGACAAGTGGACTAATTATGGAGTGACAATTGGGAGTGTAAGAGAAAGACACATGACATGGCTCTTAACATGGCAAGTGTTATGTCAAGTGTCCATCTTCTTCACCACACACCTCACCCACGTCTCGTACACTTTCAAGACCACCTTCTTCCATATTTTTGGTCTTACATTCTATCCTTCATCTCCTCACCGACGACATCCCCATATAACCCCCCAAAAATCTTGAGTTTTGTCAAATAGCCTTCATCTTGTATTTAGAAACCCTTCTCATTCCATCTTGTTCTTGGAGTATCTTTGAATGTTAGAGAGGTTTGCTTAGCTTGTTAATTTAGGAGACTTTGGGTTCAGCAAGTAAGTAATTGATTACCTTATTATATTATATATGAGCATAACATGCATGGAGATTGATTAGGGGTGAATTGAGATGAATTGCATATAGGGTTGATGATGAGATGTGCTTAAAACTTGATGAGTGAATTGGTTTTGTTCTTAATACTTGGAAACAATAAGTTATAGATTGTTTTAGGGATGAATTGATAAGGAATTTAAGTGGTCTTAAGGTATAAATTGAGGTGAAATTGATGAACTATCATAAATGTGTCAAAATTTGAAAGAAAAGTTAAAGAGATGAAGGTGAAATTT
>JAOQMP010006639.1:0-13478 GCA_027563575.1 Erythroxylum pedicellare
TGCAAAGGTAGAAAGGTGGTGTTTATGGGAGATAGAAAAGTGAGTCTGACTAGAATGATTTAGGCTTTAACAACAGAAAACTGATAAGGAAAGGATGTGATGCATATTTGACTTATGTGATGGACACAAAGGCAGATGGAGGGAAGTTAGCAGAAATACCTGTGGTCATGGAATTCCCGGATGTCTTTCCCAAGGATTTACTAGGACTACCAACACTTAGGGAAATTGAATTTTCCATTGAGCTTCTTCCGGGCACGATGCCAATATCGATTCCGCCTTATCGAATGGCTCCAGCTGAATTGAAGGAGCTTAAGGAGTAGCTAGAAGATTTATTGGAGAAAGGTTATATAAGGCTGAGCTCTTCGCCTTGGAGAGCTCCGATCCTTTTTGTGAAGAAGAAAGATAGGTTATTGCGGATGTGTGTGGACTACTGGAAACTCAATCAGGTTACAATCAAGAATAGATATCCGCTCTCGCACATAGATGATTTGTTTGACCAGTTGCAAGGAGAAAGAGTCTTTTCTAAAATAGATTTAAGATCGGGTTACCACCAGTTGATGATAAAGGAGTCTGATGTGTCGATTTAGAACACAGTATGGCCACTTTGATTTCTTGGTTATGCCTTTTGGGTTAACGAAGGCACTTGTAGCTTTCATAGACTTAATGAATAGAGTCTTCAAGCCTTTCTTAGACCAGTTTGTCATAGTCTTTGTTGACGACATATTGGTTTATTCTAAGAGTGACAAGGAGCATGAGGAACATTTGAGGCTTGTTTTGAAGAATTTGAGGAAGGAAGAATTATATGTCAAATTGGATAAATGTGAATTTTTGCTAAAGGAAGTGGTGTTCCTTAGACATGTAGTTTCAGAAAAAGGAGTGCATGTGGATCCGAGAAAAATAGAGGTAGTTGTGAAATAGGAAGCACCTAAGATGTAGCTGAGGTGAGGAGCTTCTTGGGTCTAGCTAGATATTACAGGAGGTTTATGGAGAGCTTTTCCATGATAGCAGCTCCACTTACCAAATTGACCAAGAAGAATCAGAAGTTTGTGTGGACAGATGAATGTCAAAAAAACTTTGAGGAACTTAAGTACAAATTGACAAGTGCACCGATTTTGACTTTGCCTTCAGGTAATGATGGATACATAGTGTATAGTGATGCCTCGAGGAAGGGATTAGGGTGTGTATTGATACAAGGAGATAAGGTGATTGCCTATGCTTCTAGGCAGTTGAAATCTTATGAGATGAATTATCCGACACATAACTTAGAGTTAGCTGCCATATTCTTTGCTTTGAAAATATGGAGGCATTATCTTTATGGAGTCACCACTAGGGTATTTAGGAATCACAAAAGTCTTAAATATTTGATGAGCCAAAAAGAGTTGAACTTAAGACAAAGAAGATGGTTAGAGCTACTAAAAGATTATGACTTAATGATAGAATACCACCTGGGGAAAGCTAATGTAGTAATGGATGCACTGAGTAGAAAATCGACTATGGCATATGTGGAGACAGTGTATCTTCCTCTGTTGAAGGAATTAGCCAAACTCAAGGTGACATTGAGACAAGCTGAATTTGATTGTATAGTGGCTAACTTTAGAGTAAGGCCAGTATTGAACAAAAAGATTAAGGAATTGCAGGAACAGGATGAGTATTTGAGCAGGCTCAGAGAGCAAATAAAAAGTTGTAAACCTTCTGAAATAGAGGTACGGGAAGATGGATTGATGGTGGTAGGAAACAAACTATGTATTCCTGATATGGAAAAGTTGAAAGACGAAATTCTTGATGAGGCACATAATGCTCCTTATGCAATACACCCGGGAAGTACCAGAATGTATAGAGATTTGAAGGAGCATTTCTGGTGGAAAGGAATGAAGAAAGAAGTTGCAGAATATGTTAAACGATGCTTAGTGTGCCAGCAAGTCAAGGCTGAGCACCAAGCACCTTCAGGTAAGCTTAAACCTTTGTAGATTCCGGAATGGAAATGGGAGAAGATTATAATGGATTTCTTGATGGGATTGCCAAAGACTAGTAGAAAACATGATGTAATATGGGTGATCGTTGATAGGCTAACTAAGTCAACACATTTCTTACCAATTAGAAAGACGGATTCTGTGAATGCTTTGGCCAAGAAATACATAAATGAGATAATCAGACTTTATGGGATTCCAAGTTCGATAGTCTCGGATAGAGATTCCAGGTTCACCTCTAGGTTTTGGGAAAGCTTACAGAAGGCTTTGGGAACTAAGTTGCACTTCAGTACAACTTTCCATCCACAGACTGATGGACAATCAGAGAGAACAATCCGGACTCTGGAGGCAATGTTAAGAGCTTGTGTTATGAATTTCAAAGGCTTATGGGATGATCATTTACCTTTAATAGAATTTGCTTATAATAATTCCTATCACTCAGAAATTCAGATGGCACCTTATGAAGCTTTGTATGGTAGGAGGTGCAGAACTCCTATTTGCTGGGATGTGGAAGGTGAAAGGAGGCTTTTTGGGCCTGAATTGGTACAAATTACAGTCGATAAGATTAAATTGGTAAAACAGAGACTTAAACTAGCTCAAGATAGGATGAAGAGCTACACAGATGCGCATAGAAAAGAGATGGAATTTGAAGTTGGAGACAAAGTGTTTCTTAGGGCTTCTCCATGGAAAGGAATTTTGAGATTTGGTAAGAAGGGCAAGCTTAGTCCAAGATACATAGGCCCTTATGAGATCATTGAGAAAATTGGGCCTTTAGCCTATAAGTTAGCCTTGCCATCGGAATTATCTAAGATTCACAATGTTTTTCACGTGTCGATGTTGAGGAAGTATCGATCAGATCCTTCACATATAGTTCAACCTTTAGAGGTTTAGTTGAGGGAGGATTTGACATATGAGGAGCAACCAGTGAAGATTTTAGATTCAAAGGAAAAGGTTCTGAGAAAACAAGATTGTAAAGCTGGTTAAAGTCTTATGGAGGAACCATTCGATAGAAGAGGCTACATAGGAGCCTTTGGAAGCAATGAGGGAGAAGTATTCGAACCTCTTCAATGACTTAGGTAAGAATTTCGAGGGCGAAATTCTTTTAAAGGGGGGAGAGTTATTGGACCCTGATTTTCTTCTAAATTCTTACTAATCATCTAGTTATTTATTTTTGTTTTGTTTGTTCGTTTAATTAATTAATTAATTAATTATTTTTGATTTGGGTCATTAATTAGAAATTGTAGGAAGGACTAGAAATTTGAAATTGGAATGAAGTGTTAGAAATTAGTAGGCTTGTGTTAAGTGGATTAAAGAAGTAGAGCCATAAAAGACAAAGGAGGGGCAAAATGGGAAAGGCTAAGTAAGTGAGGGGCATAATTGGATGAAAGAGCTAAGGACGAGTCTTAAAATTTGAAGAAGAGTGGGAGATGTCGTGAACAACCAAGGAGGAGAAGAAAAGAGAGAAAATGTGTGTGTGTGAGAGAGAGAGAGAGAGAGAAAAAGGAGAAGAAAATTTAAAAAGCTAGAGAAGGAGGAGGAAAATCGTGGAAAGAAGAGAAGAATCAAGATTTTTAAGGTAAGTTTATCATCTTCTTCTTGCTTTAGTAAAGAACTGGGTTGTTGTGTTGTGAAGGAAGAAGTTTAGAGAAAGAAAGGGGTTTTGTGTTGGGAATGATTGGAGGAAGTAGATGGGTTTCTAAGTTAGGTTTTAGGTTCCTAACTTAGATGGACTATGGGTAGGTTAAGTTTGAGCTTGATTTATGTTAATTTCAATTATGGTAGTTTTGAAGTTTTAGGGATTTATTGTGATTATGGAAATTGGGGGATTTCCATTTGAATTGAAATTGAATGGAAATTTTGGTTGTGTTAGGAAATGAAGAACAACCTACCCAAGAGCAAGAGGAAGGGCTCAATTGAATTTGAATTTTCAAAAGTTTTAAGGTGGGTATTTTATTTATAGTTATTGTGTAATGGGCAAATGTCTTGTGTGTGTATGGTGTGTTAAAATGACTTGCTTGAAATGTGTGAAGTTGAAATTGCATTATGATGTATGAACATGTTATGCCATTGCATTGAGTCATGGCATTTTGTATAAAGAAAAGCATGAGAATATGAGATTGTGAATGATTGAATTAAGCATGAAATTTATTGTGTTTGTGCGAGAGAGGAACCGCTTCGTAGTCACGTGCACATCGACATAAAGCCTTCTCCCAGCTGCCCGCTTGTGGCCCACGAGATCTGACAAATGCACTCATTTCGTTCACGGAGTAAACTTCGGTTTCTCTGCTTTGTTCCACAGAACCCTCAAGCCAAATTGTGTGTGCATTCGCATTTTGAGTGTGTTGATTCACGATGACTTTTGAGTGCTTTGCTTAGATGTGAATTCCATCCAATATGTTCTATGAGATGTATCTTTGAAGTGTGAATGTTGCGATTCATTGTTGGCCTATATAGAAAATTGTATATGTTTGATTGTGTGGCTCATTGCCAATATCTATAAATATCTTAGCCACTGAGCTGTGTAGCTCAACCCAAAACTTTTCCCACTCCACAGGTGTAGATCGAGAAGATTAGTGATCCTTGCAAGGCAATTGGATAAATTCCAAGATAGTTAGCTTTTGTACTAAGTTAGTGGCCAGACTTTTGAATAGCTTTATAAGCATATTGAACATTGAGTATCCAATGTATTTTTGTAACTGGGGTTAAGAATTGATGCAATGTCGATATGTAATTAAAGCTATGTATGGAAGCTATGTGTGAACTTCATGTTGATTTGGAAATGAACTGAGTATTGAATAAGTTCTATTGTGGATGTGCTTATTATATGGTAGTGTACATTTCATTCTTTAAGTTTTCCATAGGGATAGAATTATGTATGGACTTCGGAGAAAAATCTGGAACAATCTAGGTAGAAATAGTAAAAATAGTCTTCTTGTAAGTTGTAGATGATCTTTCCAGCTTTCTAACGATATAAAGTTTGTAAATTTTGGATATCTTATTGGGAAGTTATGATCTTTACAATTGGTGATGTTGCATAGGATATGGGTATGTGTCAGCTATGGAAATTCATGTACTGACTTCAAGGATATTTTTGGTTTTATATGAGCTGATTTATCATAATATCCTTCTTCAGAGTTGTATATCGTTCTTTTAGCTTTCCAACGGTATAAAGTTTGTAAATTTTAGATATCGGTGTTGAAAGATACGAGCATTACAAGTTGTAATGTCGCATCGTCGAAGTTACTGTACAAAGTAAGACCAAGCAAAGTAAGACGAAGTTACTGTACAAAGTAAGATGAAGCAAAGTAAGACAAAGTTACTATACGACGTAAGATGAAGTAAAGTAAGACGAAGTTACTACCCAAAGTAAGACGAGGCAAACTAAGACGAAGTTACTGTACAAAGTAAGACGAAGTTACTGTTCATCGTCTTAGCTTGTATCGTCATCTTCTGTCCTATTTCTGATCCTTTTTTTAGGCAGAATTCCATTTTATAGTCTTCATGAAAGTTGTAGATATAGAAGTTTTCTTTCAAATGATCTAAGAACGAACTCAATATGACCTTTGTATAAAATGTTATGGCAATTGCGCCAAGAGAGGTACAAATTGTTTAAGGACATAAACATGTTGGATTCTTTTAGCTATAACTTTGTCGTCCAACCTCAAAAAGAGGTGGTTCTTGGAGCAATAGATTTCTATTGAATTTTCCTACCTTTACACGAAAATTGGTAGCTTTTGGTATTGAATTGAAAAAGAGTGATGGAAATAAAATTAGGGATCGGTTGGAAGAGCACAACCGGGTTATGACACATACTTGAGTTCTTAGGCATGTCTTGAGTTACAAAGCTCTGAATGAGGTGGTTCTCATTTCTAAGTGAATGAGAGACATAAAGCTTTAATTGTCATGAATAAGTCAGATTTTTGGGCTGGTATGGGAATGCCACTTCTGTGAGAGGTCGGTTAATGTGGGTTTATTGAAATAACCCTTAAAGGAAACCTGCTCACGCTTTATGACTCCGGATGGATCGTTGGGCTCCGAAAATGGGGTCCTACATCTTGTGGTATCTAAACTTAGGTTTTTCCTAGGCTTAGAATGCATAGTAGGATGAATTGTGTGCTATGTGATAAATGGTTGGCATTATTAAATTGATTGTTTGTATTAAATGACATGCATATCATGCATACATGTAGGAAATAGGATTAAGATAAAATGTGAGTTAATTGTTAGTGTTTCTATTGAAGGAGTAAAATGCCACCTCATAGAAGGACACGAGGAATATTGCAAGGATCGATTGCACCTGACTCTCTGCTAAAAGAGGAGAGCACTGATGAGTCAGTAGCCCCAGGAAATGCTAAGGCTTCCATAGGGCCGAGTAGTGAGCCCTCTCGGTCACAGACGCAGGAGTCACCTGTTCAGCTAGAACAAGTGCCTCCTTTAGACCCAAGATTGTTTCAGGCATTTACTCAGGCCTTTGCCCAAGTTATGGGACAGATGCTGTAGACTTCTGCTCTGGCCTCGGTTAAGAAGGGGAAGCAGCTCGATAAGCTGAGAAAGTATGGGGCAGTGGACTTCTATGGAACCACTGATCCTGAAGAGGCTGAGACTTGGATGCGAAAGACCGAGAGGATACTGGATCAAATGGATTGTGAGGATGATGAGAAGGTTGTGTATGCTACTAGCTTGCTTCAGGGAGATGCTTTGCATTGGTGGTAGAGTGTGCCAGGGAGTCAGATGAGACCATCAGTGCTTGCATAGAAAGATTTCCTAGCAGTGTATAAGAAGAAGTACCTGTCTGAAGTGTACATTCAACAGAAGCAGAGAGAATTCCTGAGTCTCACCCAGAGGGAGATGACGGTGAGTGAATATGAGCACCGGTTATCCCGATATGCAGCAGAGATGATGCTGAGTGAGACAGCTAAGTGTCGTTGCTTTGAATCAGGACTACACCTATCCATCATGGAAAAAGTGGTGGTGCAGAACTTCAGTGACTTTCAACAGTTGGTTAAAGCAGCACTAAGGGTTGAAAATATTGAAAACATAAAGAGTGTCGTCAGTAAAAAGAGGAAAGGTAGAGAACAGTCTAAGAGGGGAGGCGGTGCTCCTATGTCAGAGAAGAGTGCCAGGACTTTCCCTGCACAGTTTGCGGAAAGGAGCAGTGGACAGTTTGCGGAAAGGAGCAGTGGAGCAAATAAGCTTAGACAGATAAAAAACATCAAGCTTCAACGGATGGAGGCAGCAGGAGGAGAGATGGAGATAAGCCACCCCTTCCTAAATGTGAACACTGCGGAAGATTTCATAGATGAGAATGTTACCGACTGACTGGAGCATGCTTTAATTGTGGGGAGAAGGGACATATGGCTAGAGAGTGCCCTCAGAATCTAAGACATGAGAGAAGTCAGATGCAAGCTCTAAAGAGGACTGAGACAGTGGGACACAGGACAGTAATGGAAGTGGGCAGTAGAAGTTCTGGCGCAGTAAGGAAAGTGAACCCTCCAGGGAGACCGAAGGGACAAGCACCAGCTAGAGTGTTTGCTATGACGAAGGAGGATGCAGAGATAGCCCCAGAAGTCGTAACCGTATGATTAAGTTATTTGATGATGATGTTATCGTCTTGATTGATCTGGGTTCTACTCATTCGTTTGTATCATTGAGTAGAACTGTGAATGGTAGAGAATTGAGCCCATTGGATGCTCCTTTGATGGTGAGTACTCCAATCGGCCAATGTATTATTATTAGTCAAGTATATAGAGACTGTGAGATATTTATTAGAGGGGAACAATTAGTGATGGATATAATGCCATTAAAGATGAAAGGATTATAGGTGATCTTGGGAATAGACACCTTGGAGAAATATAATGCTAACCTGGATTGCAAACAGAAGATCGTGGAATTTGAAATTTGAAAAGGTAGAAAAGTGGTGTTTATGGGAGATAGGAAAATGAGCCTGACTAGAATGGTTTCAGCTTTAACAGCAAAAAAACTGATAAGGAAAGGATGCGAAGCATATTTGGCCTATGTGATGGACACAAAGGCAGATGGAGGGAAGTTAGAAGAAATACCTGTGGTCATGGAATTCCCAGATGTCTTTCCCAAAGAATTACCAGGACTACCCCACTTAGGGAAATTGAATTTCCCATTGAGCTTCTTCCAGGCACGATGCCAATATCGATTTTGCCTTATCCAATGGCTCCGGTGGAATTGAAGGAGCTTAAGGAGCAGTTGGAAGATTTATTAGAGAAAGGTTATATAAGGCCGAGCTCTTCACCTTGGGGAGCTCTGGTCCTTTTGTGAAAAAGAAATATGGGTCATTGAGGATGTGTGTGGACTACCAGAAACTCAATTAAGTTACTATCAAGAATAGATATCCACTCCCGCGCATAGATGATTTGTTTGACCAATTGTAAGGGGCAAGTGTCTTTTCTAAAATATATTTAAGATCGGGTTACCACCAGTTGAGGATAAACGAGTTTGATGTGCCAAAGACCGCTTTTAGAACACGGTATGGCCACTTTGAGTTCTTGGTCATGCCTTTTAGGTTAACGAATGCACCTACAGCTTTCATGGACTTAATGAATCGAGTCTTTAAGTCCTTTTTAAACCAATTTATCATTGTCTTTATTGATGATATATTGGTTTATTCTAAGAGTGACAAGGTGCATGAGGAACATTTAACGGTTGCGTTGGAGACATTGAGGAAGAATGAGTTGTATGCTAAATTCGACAAATGTGAATTTTGGCTAAAGGAAGTGACATTTCTTAGACATGTGATTTCAGAGCAAAGAGTATATGTAGATCCGAGAAAAATAGAGACAGTCGTGAAATAGGAAACACCTAAGAATATAGCTGAAGTGAGGAGTTTCTTGGGTTTGGCTGGATATTACAGAAGGTTTGTGGAGGGCTTTTCTATGATAGCAGTTCCACTTTCCAAACTGATAAGAAAGAATCAAAATTTTATATGGACAGAGGAGTGCCAGAGCAGTTTTGAGGAATTGAAGAACAAACTTACAACTGCACCGGTTTTGACTTTGCCTTCGCGTAGTGATGGATATATAGTGTATAATGATGCCTCAAGGAAAGGACTGGGTTGTGTGTTGATGCAAGGTGATAAATTGATTGTTTACGCTTATAGGCAATTAAAGCCCTCTAAGATGAATTATCCTACGCATGATTTGGAGTTGGCTGCCATAATTTTTGTGTTGAAGGTATGGAGGCACTACTTATATGGAGTCACTACCAGGGTGTTTATAGACCACAAGAGTCCTAACTATCTGATAAGCCAAAAAGAGTTGAATTTGAGACAAAGAAGGTGGTTAGAGCTATTGAAAGATTATGATTTGATGATAGACTACCACCCGGGAAAAGCTAATGTAGTAGCAGATGCACTGAGCAGAAAATCCACTATGGCATATGTGGAGACAGTATATCTTCCTTTATTGACGAAATTAGCCAAACTTAAGGTGACATTGAGGCAAGTCGAGTCTAATTATGTATTGGCTAACTTTAGAGTAAGGCCAATATTGAATAAGAAGATTAAGGAATTGCAGGAACAAGATGAGTATTTGAGTAGGCTCCAAGAAGAGAATAAAAATGGTAAACCTTCTGAAATAAAGATCAGAGAAGATGGACTGATGGTGGTAGGTAACAGATTGTGTATTGCTAACATGTTGGAGTTGAAAGAAGAGATTCTAGATGAGGTATACAATGCACCTTATGCAATGCACCCAGGAAGTGCGAGAATGTATAGAGATTTGAAAGAGTATTTCTGGTGGAAACGTATGAAGAAAGAAGTTTTGAAATATGCTAAAAGATGCTTAGTGTGCCAGCAAGTTAAAGCTGAACACCAGGAACCTTCAAGTAAGCTTAAACCTATGTCGATTCTGGAGTGGAAATGGGAAAAGATTATGATGGATTTCTTTATGGGATTGCCTAGGACTAGCAGGAAGCATAATGTAATATGGGTGATTGTGGATAGGTTAACCAAGTCCACACATTTCTTGCCAATTAAACAGACAGATTCTTTGAATATTTTGGCCAAGACATACGTGGATGAAATAATCTGACTTCATAGGATTCTAAGCTCTATAGTTTCAGATAGAGACCCCAGGTTCACCTCCAGATTTTGGGAAAGCTTACAGGAGGCTTTGGGAACCAAGTTGTACTTTAATACAGCTTTCCATCCACAAACTAATGGTCAATCAAAAAGGACAATATAGATATTGGAGGCAATGTTAAGAGCTTATGTTATAGGCTTCAAAGGTTCATGGGATGATCACTTACCTTTAATAAAGTTTGCTTATAATAATTCCTATCACTCAAGAATTCAAATGGAACTTTACGAAGCTTTGTATGGTAGGAGGTGTAAAACTCCTATTTGTTGGGATGAGGAAGGTGAAAGGAGACTAGTAGAACCTTAGTTGGTACAAGTCACAGTTGATAAGATTAAATTAGTGAAGTTGAGACTTAAAGCAGCTCAAGACAGAATAGAGCTATATGGATGCACATAGAAAGGAGATGGAATTTGAAGTTGGAGACAAAGTATTTCTTAGAGTTTCTCCATGGAAAGGAGTTTTGAGATTTGGTAAGAAGGCCCAACTTAGTCCAAGATACATAGACCTATATGAGATCATTGAGAAGATTGGGCCTTTAGCTTATAAGTTAGCTTTGCCATCGAAGTTGTCTAAGATTTATAATGTTTTCCATGTATCAATGTTGCGGAAGTACCGGTCTGATCCTTCACACATAGTTCAACCTTCAAAAGTTCAGTTAAGAGAGGATCTGAACTATGAAGAACAACCAGTAGAGATCGTAGATTCAAAGGAAAAGGTTTTGAGAAATAAGACTGTGAAGCTAGTTAAAGTTTTGTGGAAGAACCATTCTACGAAAGAGGCCACGTGGGAACCCTTGGAGGCCATGAGGGAGAAGTATCCATACCTCTTCAATGTCTTAAGTAAGAATTTCGAGGACAAAATTCTTTAAGGGGGAGAGTTGTTAGACCCTGAAATTTTTTCGTTAAGTTAAACATGATTTGAAATAATTTTGAGGTTTCGATATATTAAATTTTGGAGTTATAATTATGTCAAAGTAAGTGGGATTTATTGAATGGGTAAGTGGAATTAAAGTGTTAATGTAATAAGGATGTTCAAGGGTTTTTTTGGGAGATCACATAAGCATAAAAGAACATAAGCTTATAAGGAAGGATAAGATGGACTTTTTGGGCTCCTTAAGGGTACAAATGGAAAAAGAATACGTTGTCTTGCTTATAAGAGGAGAAAAACGTGAATTGAAGAGGTAGGAGAGTGAAAAACGAAAATAGGAGAGAAGAAGAGAGGTTTCGGTGAAAAAAGAAAAGAAGAGAAATCAAGTTTGTTAAGGTAGGTTAATCATCTTTTCTTCTTGCTTTATTAAAGGCATATGTTGTATTAAGGATGAAGGAGTTAGAGAGGAAAGAGGTTTGTGTAGGAAGAAGATGGATTAAGAGAACCCAATTGATTTTAGGGTTTCTAAACTAGATCTTAAGTTTTCTAACCTAGATGGACTATGGGTAAGTTAGATTTGAGTTTAATTTATGTTTGTTGAAATTTTGTGATTTTTAAAGTTTATGAATTTTATTGGAATGTTGTTTTGAATGAAACCTTGGTTGTTTTAGGAAACCAAGGGAATCCTGCCCAAGAGCAAAGGGAAAGGCAAGCTTGACTTGGATTTTTCGTAAACAAATTAGGTGGGTAACATATTTATGGTTATAGTGCAATCGGGCAAATTTTTGCCTATGTGTGTATGTTGAAATTGACTTGTTTGTAAATGTTGAAAATGCATGATGAAATATGACTATGTTATATCTCAAAAGAGGTCATGGCATTTTGTATTAAATGAAAAGAAGACAAAGCATAAAAGTATGAGCATATAAGAAAACGATTATGTGCTTTTGTTTGGACAAGAGTGAAACCATTCTGTTTGTCATGTGCACATTGACAAGAGCTTTCTCTCGGCTGCCTGCTTGTGATATATGAGCTTCGAAATTGGACTCATTCTGTTCAGGGGGTAAACTTTGGTTTCTCCATTCTATTTCTATGGAACCCTCGAACCATTTATTATGCATTGCATCTTTAATTTGTCACGTATGATGCATTTGAGTGTTATATGCTATGGTTGTTAAGTTAAATTGAGGAATGCTTGAATTACTATATATATATATATATATATATATATATATATATTTGCTTGAATTTGTGGTCAATTTCCTATGGCTATAAATATGTTAGTCACTGAGCTATGTAGCTCACCCCAACATTCTCTCCTCATGTGCAGAACGAGAAGGTTAACAATCCTTGCAAGGCATTGGAAACTCCAAAATATTAGGAACTTTTGTAACTAAGTTAGTTCGACCACTTTTGTATAGCTTCATAAGTATGTTAAACATTGAGCATCCTATATATGTTGTATTTTGTGTTAAGCCCTTGTTTATAATGTTATTATGCAATTAAAGTTATGTATGAGCTTCTGTTAATTTGGTAAATGAGTTTAGAATTGAAAAGTTTCCCAGGCGTATGTGCATGTTTCTTTTATAGTTGTACATTTCATAATCTAAGTCTGTCATAGGTGTATAAATTGTGTACTAACTTCAGGGGAAGCAACTGAACTAATTTAGGCTAAATTAGTAGAAGTTGTCTTCTGGAAAGCTTTAGCTTATCTTTCTAGCTTTCCAACGGTATAAAGTATGAAATTTTTAGATATCGGAGTCAAAAGTTATGGTCCTTATAAGTGGAGATGCTCAGGAGTATAAGATGTATCGTTTAATGATGACGTGTCATCTGGTGAGGAGGTATCGTTTGGTGAGGACGGATCGTCTGGTGAGGATGTTTCGTCTGGTGAGAACGGATCGTCTTATAAGGATGCATTGTCTGGTGAAGATGCTTCATTTGGTGAGGACGGATCATCTTGTGAGGACGCTTCGTTTGGTGAGGATGGATCGTCATATGAGGACGCTTCGTCTGGTGAGGATGTATCGTCTGGTGAGGACGTATCGTCTGATAATGTCATATTGTCTGGTGCAGTGTTCATCTAATTATATCGTATAGTCCCATTTTGACCCTATAGATGATATAATTTGCCTTCTAGGTCTTCATGGAAGTTGTAGATTTGGAAGTCCTCTTCGAAACCATTCAAAGAAAACCTTAATCTGAAATCTCTAATGAAAGTTATACTAATTGTTATGAGATAGGTACAACATGATTGAGGACATGAGCATGGTTGATTCTTTTGGCCATAACTTTATAACCCGACCTCCAAATTAAGTGATTCTTGAAGCAATAGATTCCCGACACATTTTACAATCTCTCAATAAAATTTTACCTTTTTTGGTCCATTTAAAAGAGATTTATGGAAGGAAAATGAGGGATCGGTCCGAGGGGCATAACTAAGTTATGAACACGTTTGGGATTTTTAAGCATATCTTGAGCTATAGAGCTTCGAATGAGAAGGTTCTTATTTCAAAATAAACTAGAGGTATAGAAC
>JAOQMP010006647.1:0-13478 GCA_027563575.1 Erythroxylum pedicellare
CTTAGGCCTTCATCAAAGGTTTAAGAATATTGCCATTAGAAGAGCTAGTTAGATGACTCATTACTTATAATATGTATATGAATGAATTGTACGAAGAGGAATTAGCTCCAAATATAAAATGTATGGTGTTTAAGACCTTTAGGATAAGAAAATTTACAATGATGATAATTTCACAAGTGAAACTAATGAGGATGATATAATGGTCATCACAAAAATTGAAGTTCATAAAAATAATTAGTATGATTTTTTGAATGAGAAAGAGACATTAAATAAGGAGATCAATATTCTCAAAGAATCATTGTCAAGATTTAGTATAAATAGTTTTTAAATTTAAATAGCATCCTTAGAGCCTAAGATAATTTTTCTAAAGACAATTATGTTTATAATTATAAGCGACTACCTTAATTATCACATAGGTATATAACATTTGATATGAAAACTTAAATGCTCATGCATTATCTTCTAGGTATGAAAGAAAAGATTTTGTACTTTTATGTATAGTTTACTTTCTAAACTTAGAAAACAAGGTTTAAAAGCCAAAAATCGGTATAACTTTCATTTAAGATCCTACCAAAAGCGCATGCAATATTCTTTTTATTCATATAATCGTCTTTATCATCAAAATGACATGATACAGGCTTATTATCATCCTAGGCCCTATAAGAAAAAAAGAAGAAAAAAAATCACCATAGGTTATATTTTATAAAAAAGAAGTATGTAATATGTTACATCTTTTGTTAAGACTCATTGTCACATAATAGCAATAGCGCCTAATAGTTCTTTAAAATTTGATAATGGTTTTGCATTTTGTAAATGCATAAGGATGGTTACAAATATGTTCTAAGTTAAGAGATGATACATATAGATGGGAGCCTATTTTTAAAAAGTAGTTATATGTACATTCTTGAAAATACTAAGGATACTCTATTATGGAAAGACTTCTAGGATACATCCCCAAACATGAAGTAGAGTACTTTGTCATTTGGTTAAGAAATAGTTCTAACTCGTTCAAAAACCAATGTATGGAATTATCATAAAAGTCATCAAATAATACTTTGGACAAGTTAGTATGGTACACCAACAATCTCCTAAAGGCTGCCATCATCCTTTGGTTAACAATAAAACTCCTAACTAAAGATAGATTCAATATTGGCTTCACCAACAACCTCTCCTACATTTCTCTAATTAAGAGAATGAAATTCTAAAACATTTATTTTTTAAAAGTCTATAGAGTTGACAATTGTGCACTAAGTAAATAAGCTTTATCTCTATCTATCCAATAAAAATAGTTAGAAAACTTAATGGTTTAAGGGGGGTTCAATATGAAGTCCTAACATTATTGATTTGTCTTGACTAATTTCGTTGTTTTGTTTTTTGTTATAGTTTAATTAATGAAGACTTATTTCTTAGGTTATCAGTTAATTAAGGTTAATAAACATAATGACATATAGTTTGGAGACTTAAATTGAGTTGTGATTACTAGTGAATATAGAAGTGGAATTTTATTGCAAGAATGACTCTTTTTTGAAAAGGGAGGATGTCCATTTTATAAGGGAAATGCTGTCGAATTTTCAATAGACTTCTCTTACAGCTCATGACTTTGAATTATTATAATATTTCATGGCAATTGTTTTAATATATCCCAGTTTGTATAATGTGAGTGTTTTTTGGGAATAAGTTGTAGGATATCAATTGTTTGTAATATTGATATTTTCAACGAGATTGAAGAGAAGCTTTACCAGGTATTAAAATGACATTCATATTCTTATAAGTCTGGATTTGAAGAATGATTCTAACACATGTTGAAAAATAACATTTGTATCTGTTTGTATATTTCTCATTCTAGGTCTGCCTCTCATCATCTTTCTTCATGTACTTCGGCAAGATCATTTTACCATTTGGTTGAGGTTAGTGATTTAGTTTCTTACTACGTTTTCTTGAACTTACGTTTATTTGGGTATTTCTTTACTTTTCATGTGCAAATTATTACACGTATATCTTTTTAAAATTGTATATGTTAAAACAATGTATTAAAATAAGTATTCATATTGTTATGAATACTTATGAAATTTGAGACTAGTACATATTTTCAGAGTACTACATATTTAATATAAGAGTTTTAACATTCATTATCTTCAAACATATATGATATCAAACATATATGTTAGATGTTAAGTTTACAATTGTTTTAGATCTCAACCCATATATCTTAACCCATAACTTTTGATCCATAGTAATGAGAATTTGTTATCTTTGTTCACATGTCTTATGTCAGATATTGTGAAATTTATTGTGAGACAATGATCGAATACTAACTATGGATTCACTGTTTTAAATTAACAGTTGTCCAAAATTGAGTTTTCAGGATAGATCTTGGATGTATAGATGAAAAAATGCTGATTTTTTCATTAATCCTGAATTTGTTAAGGGAGTAGAAGCTTTTATTCATTATACGTGTTCTCAACCTGCATTTATGGATGAGGCAAAGATCAGATGTCCATGTGAAAAGTGCAATCATAAATTTTTCCTTACTATTGATGAAGTTTATGGGCATTTGCTGAAAAAAGGATTTATTCCTAATTATTTTGAGTGGACATAACATGGGGAACCAAGCATTTCTAGCACCTCAAAGGGTAATCAACTTGAATCGTCTGTCAACCTGAATGAGTATAAATGGGGGATTGGATTTTGAACAAATTATGTGGAACAAACGAAAAATCCGTAAATGCAAATGGTTTATGATGGGGTCGGTTATACCTTTAAGGAAAATAGGGAAATTCTTGAAGAAGAACCTAACTCACAAGCAAAATAGTTTTTTGACTTATTACAATCAATTGACCGAGAATTATGACCAAATTGTGAGATAATGACCCAATTGGTTTAGGTAACTCAGTTCCTACTAGTAGTTTATCTAGAGAGTTAGTCTTTCATACTAAGACCGACGACGCATTAAGTGTATCCTCAACAAGTTTACCATTAGCAAAAACAATGTTGCAAGAAGGAGTTTAAAAGTGTACACCTGAGGGAAGAAGTATCACTGTTTTAATTGGTGCGTTGAACAGGCCAGGATACTTCTCGGGAATCTAGACATCGGGAACTCATTTACCTTGACCGAATCCCGTGTCACATGGAATCAAACAAAATAATTATATCATTTTAATTTATCGTTGCAATATAGTACATAAGCAACGGAACATTGATATATTGTTGTATGTGTAAGATTTGTCTTATGCTCTATTGAATGAGGGTTGTTATTGTTTTTGTTATACAATTGTTAACTATCATTTTCGTCATTTGTACTTGGATATGACATTAAACAAATTTACTTTTCCATATATTGTATCAAATATTGAATTCAAATTATTATATAAGTAGAAAATTCGATCAACAATGATTGTCAGGTTTGTCTTATGGGACCAAAGAGACAGCGTGAGGTAATGCGGCCCAGGTTTACAGGCTTGATTGACGACACTTATTATATAGGTGGATCGTCACATTCTGTAGCTCCCAGGAGCTCACCTCCTCCCCCTCTCGAACCTACAGCTACAGATGAGGCATCACCTACTGGAAGACATACTACACCATCCGTATCCCCATCCCCAAATCATATATCGTCCAATACCGCTTTATCGGAAGGCGGAGACATCCGCAAGCTTGGAGATTAGGGACCAGACTGAAGAAAGTACATAGTAATTGATGGCCCTCTATAAGTGAAATCACATTAATGACTACTTCTTTATAATTAAGTTATAGGTTTATCAGTTTTGACATTTTATCAAATTGCTTTTTATATTAGGTTGCTTCTATCTGGATCGTGTTCCAGAAATATGACTTCTAAATTTAAAGAACGAATTGATCCTGAGGGTTATATCTGGAAGAATATATCTCAGGCAATAAAGAAATTTTACTTTCAGGAGTTTTAGGTACAATAAACAATTACTTTTGTTTTATATTGCTTTTATATACACTAATTACATAAATATTATGACATGGTATTACTTTAAATGTTTTCTTTCTTATTTCAGAAAGAATTTTTCTGGGATTTTGGTTTGGATGCCAACATATATAGACAATGGGAGAGCAGAGCTCGTACACATTATCGCAACTTTATTGGTGCAATACGGAGGGATGGTGTACGACCGCGTTTTATTTCAGAGCAAATATGGAGTCGATGGTAGGAGTATTGGACAAGCCCTATGGCAATGACAATCTCAGGGCGTAACTCGACCAACAGACGTGGAGGCCTAGGAGGAGAGAGTCTTCCCATACATACGGGAGGATCAATAACCCACCATGAGCATGCACAGAGACTTGTAAGTATCTAAACCTCACACTTATTATGTACATGTTTATCTTTGTTGTATTATAGATAATGGTATTGGTATAAATGCCCGGTGCCATATATGACTGTGTTGAATTTTTTTTATTTGTTTAACAGGGGGCATATGGCATATCATAAAATTAGGGAAAACTCTGCTGAAATTTTATTAAATATAGTTCACATCTAAACATTTAGGTTAAATATGCAGGAAAAGTCTTTGGGTCTTCCTCATACACATACTCAGTCGTTTTTGTATACTCACACCAAGAAGCATGACAGTGTGACATTCGTTAACAGTCGATGTAGAGAACTTAATGTATGTGAACTTAATGCCTTATTATTATTTCTTTTATAATCATTTAGTTTTGTAATTATGAATAAGCTCTTACTAACGTAAACATTAGTTTTTAATAAGACCAAATACAATCAACCATTCAGCGCTAGTCTCAGGAGGAACAATCTGTTGATAAGACTCGGACGTATTTTGATATTGTTGGTGGTAGGGACCGTCGTGGACGAATATACGGGCTAGGTTCATTTATGAATACTTGTTATTCATAATCTTTTATGTCTAGTATAACAACGTCTACCAAACAACCACAATCGTCGGAAGTCACAGAGCTTCGGGCCACATTGGATAAGGTGATAGAGAAGATGAGTCATATGCAAAAGAAGATGGACTGGATGACTCACTTCTAAGAGTAAATGGAGCATATGGCTCAACTGAGACAGGAGATTGAGTAGCTGAAGGGGAAGGGTAGCACCTCTGAGCACCCTCCATCACCAGGACATTAGAATTGTTGTAGTCATTTGCTTTGAAATACAAAGATATGTTATGTAAACTTCAATGAAGGGTAGCACCTCTGAGCACCCTCCATCACCGGGACATTAGGATTGTTATTGTCATTTGCTTTGAAATACAAAGATATGTTATGTAAACTTCAATGCTTTATTATCACTGAACAAATTTTGAACTTTTTATTACCAATTAATTTCTTTTTCAATAAATTTCATATATACACAAATTAAATTAATATGCACAGATAATTCACAACTGTTTAAATTATGCATTTTTAATAAGATCATTAAACAAATTTTAATGCCATAATTTTTTTTAAAAATTCAAACAACCAATTACCGACAGATTTTTGAAAACTATTGGCAAACATGTTAACATATTACTGACGGAATAAGGACGCCGTCAGAAAACATGTACACATATTACTGACGGAAATTCGTTTACCATCGGTAACCTATTCGTTTAATTTACCAATTGATTCTGTTAATCCGTCAGTATATTTACGTCTATTTACCGACAGACAAATTCTGTTGTTAAATTTAACTATGCTTTGATTATCGATAACTTTGCCGGTCATTAGTTTCTGTCAGTAATTTTTGACACTGACGAAATATTTAGATTTACCGACGATTTTCTCCATCGGTAAATCCATACATTCTTATAGTGAACGAAGATTTTACAGTTTTCTCTCTATAAGGTTTTTAGAGATTTAACTTCTGCTTCTCAGTTTTTTCTTTCCTTTTTTTCCATGAAAGTAGTATATATGTATTTAGTAAAACGAGCCTAGGAGTGTGAAAAACTAACCCGGAACTCACCAAAATTTGTCATTTTTTAGCAAGGACGATAGGGATCATTGCACACGCGCCTGACGACTTATAGTACTACCCTGAGGGGCAGTATGACTTGCACGAGGTCGACACGTGGGTGGTCGCACCACGTGTTGCACGTGCACCGCATGCGCCATCGGATAAGCGTGTGTGGATGTGTGTCTGGCGCATATTGCATACACACCTTTCACTGTTGAGGAGTGTCCCAGTGTGTGTATCACACGCGCCGCACCTCTCCACTTACAGCTGACGATAGCGCTACAGTGCATTGACGTCATTGTTACAATTCACTGGCGCACTACTAATGTTAGCAGCTACAATAATTTAAAAAAACACAAAAAATTCATATTTTCCATAAGGGTGCCTAGAGGCGTTTTGTGTCAGTTTGTAGGTTCAGGAAATTTATAAAGTGAAAATTTCCACTTTTCTAGATTTATTACATTAGTAATAAATTAAAGTTTAACTCCAAGAAAAGGAATGAAGACATTTTGAATCCAATTTTGAGTGAATTTTCATGCTTTGGACATCACATGAGGGAGATACTTCAAGTTTTTGTATCTCAGGTCTTATGTTCAATGTTCAAGATTGCATGATAGTTACTCGAAAAAGGTTTTAAGACATTATAAAGTCATTGTTGATTGAATTTTTGTGCAACGAACTTACCGTAAGGGAGATACATAAGGTTATTGTGTCTCGGGTGATCAGTTTAGTGTCTAGTGATGTATGATAGTCGCTCTACTGAGATTTTTCCTTTGCAAAAGTCTCAAATGAAGTTTTCATAAAATGTCTTCAGGACGAGTGTGTGGCAACGAGATTGTGCATTCGAATTTTTGCATTTATTGATGTTACATTGTCACATACCATATGCTCATAAAGAATGTGAGGATAATATAAAGATATATCCTTTGTGTTTGTGGACTTTTTGAGTGTTGATGAGGATGTAATCATCAAAGTGACCTTTCAAGTCAGTATTTTGAATTGTTCTGCTTGCATGTTGGGGGGATGTCTCTGATTTTATGTTTGGTTATTCTGTCAAAAGGTATGGGCCTTATATAACATTTTGAGATATGCATAAAGGCATTGATGGAGGAAAGTTGTTGCTTAAGTGATCTATTCACCCAAAGGTGATAGTGTCATAAGAGTTAATAGTTTGTACTTAGATCGCTTTTGTGTGGAGGTCTAATTGCATATATTATGTATTCAGCCCAAAGGTGTTTCATAATATGAGTGATCAGATTTTCAGTAAAGATACTATTCAATGACTTTGAGTATTGCTGTTATCCTACATTTCTGCTGATTTAAACATTGTTATTTTATAGTCACCTTTTCGGTCAATAAAATCAGTGTCACCATTGAAATCTTGACTGGTTTCAATATAAAGAACTGGACAGAGGATGTACTGAATGCTATGGAGATGATTGAGGTTGATATGACCATACGGATAGATAGGCCATCTCCACCTACATCCATAAGCTTGAGAGTTCATAAAGTAGCCAATGAAACCTGAGATCGATCTAATAGATTATGTCTGATAACCATTAAGAGATCCATACCTGACTATCTACTTAGTGGACTTCCAAACACAAACATAGTGAAGGAGTTTCTTGGTATTATCTCCCAGAGGTACACGGTCTCACCTAATGTTGAGACAAGTGCCTTGATGAAAGAATTATTCTCCATAAGGTACATAGGAGAAGGGAGAGTAATGGCGTACATATCAAGAATGATTCATTTTCACAGTAGACTGAAGATGTTAAACATTCCTCTTCCTGATGTCTTCATAGTTTACTAGACTCTGAATATACTCCCTCTAGAGTTTAGTAATATAGTGATGACATATTACTCACTGGATGAGGAATGGAACTTCAATGCTTTAATGGTCCATTGCGTTATTGAGGAGGAGAAACTCAAGTTTGCTACTCCTACAGCCCTCGAAGCAACTAAAGGGATGACAAAGATGAAGCCCGCTAAGTTGAAAGGTAAAAAGTTCAAATCTTCTCCATATGCTGATGTTGGTTAAACCAGTGCTAGCAAAGGTCCGCCTGACATAAAGAAGCCAATAGTATAAGGCCTAGAAGGAAAGACTGTGACCATCAGGTAACTCCTTGGCTTATTAATTTATGAATCTAATTTGTGATAATCTCATAAAGTATTTGGTGGCTATATAGTGGAGCATCTGATCAAGGTGCTTCTACGATGCAGGGGTTCATACCTAGGATAAAGCTAAATAAAAGGAAGGAGAAACTAATAGTTCACAACAATAAAGAAGTATAAGTAATATCTATGGGGAATGTAAGTACTGAACCTTGTTGTAAGGTTCATTTGGTTTTATACGACACATTTTATATGTGATCTTTTGATCAATTTTGGGCAAAAAAGGTTAATGTTTTGTATTTAATGCTTCTGTTGTATAATTGTTGTTTAATGCAAAACATACTGGTATAACTTTCTTATCATATAGTTTGTATATGATGTGTCTTACCCTGAATTAGATATATGTTTCTTTGTATCTTGCTAATCAAGTTATGAAATGAAGAACCTTGGTGAATGAGAAGTTATACATGGTGTAACATAAAAGTTTAAGCTACATTTCCATAGCTAGGGTTGAAAGATTGATCAAGGAAAGCATTTCTCAATTCTAGATTATGATGATTTGGGAACATGTGCTGACTGTTGCAAAGACAAGTTGACTAATAAAGATATTAAGATCAACTCATGCTTTTGACTTATTGAGTCTGATACATAAAGATATCAGTAGACCTTATACAGTTGCATTGTGCAATTCTAAATGTATTCTGACATTTGTTGGTGATTATTCCCATTACAATTATGTGTTCTTACTTAAAGACTGAAGGTTAAGAACCAACTGGCAAAATTCGTCAAGATAGTCAGATTTTACCAAGGAGGAGAATATCATGACAAACATGTGTTTCAATACTTTAAAAGGTCCATTTGCTAGATATTTGGAATCAGTTGGAATAGTGACTTAATTCACTATAACAAGTAGTTTTGATTAAAATGATGTGTTGCTGAAAGACATAACTGCATCCTAAAGGACTTGAAAAAGTTGATACAGAACATGGCTATTCTACCTGATTATCTAGAAGTTTGGAAACCAGCCTAGCACACATTTGTATGTAGGGTTACCCTACTGAGATAGTATAAACCTTATAAAGAAAAATTGCATGCTCGTTCCGCTAATTGTTATTTAATAAGATATCTCAACTTTAAGGCTATAGCTTTTACTATATAGAAGAGGGACTAGAATAGTGGAATCATAAACAGCTACGTTTCTGGAGTGCAATGTCTATAATGATGGTGGACCCTTTGACCCTTCAGATGATAGCAGGGCAGATACTACAGTTATCATATACCTGCTACTTATATAGTTAGATCCAGTGAATTAGGGTCTCTATATCGTGCTTGTATAAGAATAGGAATCCATACTTGTACACACAGTGGTTCCTGGGGGTACAAGATTTAATGCAGTTAGGTAAATCCATAAGAGTGAGACGACCTACTATGTCATCTGATTACATAGTCTATCAGGTGTACAAAAATATGACATTAGACATGTTTCGAATCCAGTTACTTTTACAAAAGCTATTTCTGGACCCAATGCAAATGTGTGGTGGGATGCAATGAATGACAAGATGCAATCCATAAAGTATAGTAAGGATTAGGAGCTAGTTGATTTACAATGGAACTGTAAACGTGTTAGTTGTAAATGAAGATTAAACCTAAAGGATTTTAGGATAGAGTTCAACGATTTATAGGCTAACTTAGTTGCCTAATGGTTCACTCAGGGAGAAAGGTTAACTTTATGTTACCTTTTTCTCTCGTATTCTTATAGGATACATTTTGAGTAATTGAAGCAATTATAGCTCATGATGATATCGAGTTACATCAGATGACTATCAAAATTGCTTTCTTGAGTAAAGACCCTTATAAAGAGGTATGTATAGTATAACTTGAAGGATTTCATAATCCAAAAAAAATGGACATGGTTTGCATGTTATGTAGATTAATATATGGTTTACAAAGAACCTTCTGAAAGTAATACCTTACAGTTGATGAGGTTATGATCTCTTTCAGCTTCATTGAAAATAAAGTTAAAAGATGCTTGTACAATGGGGTCAATGGGAGCAAAATTATCTTTATATTACTGTATATGGATGATATATTGTTGACATCAAATTACTTGACCATGTTGTATAAAGTTAAGTAATTTTTGGTCAAAAACTTTAACATGAAGGGCCTTAACGAAACATCTTTTGTCCTAAGTATTCAGATTCATCGAGACAGATCTCAACACTTATCAAGCCTCTTAAAGAGTGCATACATTGAGTATGTGCTACAAATGTTTAATACGGTTAACAGTAAACCTATCGTAGCATTATCTCTTATAGTGGGAGATGATCTTTGGCACGGTATCCAAAGAATAAAGTAAAGAGAGAGGTTATAAAGAATGCTTCATATATTAATACAGTTGATAGCTTGATGTATGCTTGGCTATGTGATAGGTAGGATATTGCATTGACTGTTTGGTCAGTATTTGGCTAACCAAGGAGTAGATCATTGGAATGCAGTCTACCAGATGCTGAGATAATTAAAGGGAACTAAGGATTATATATTGACATATAGAAAAGTCAACAGACTAAATCTCACATGAAATTTAGATTTAAATTTAACTATGTGTCCGAATGATCGAAAGTTCACTTAAAGTTACATTTTTAAGTTTGCAGATGGTACAATGTCGTGGAAGAGTGTCAAATAAACACGAATGACTTCCTCTTCCATGCATGCAGAGTAAGGAGCTGCTTTGCGGACGGTTTACTTAGACTAATATGTTTTGATTAGGAACATATGTTTTGATAATATGTTCTGATTAGAAACATAATTCACTAGTACGTTTCATAAACTTAGAACTTATTACGTTTTGATTAGAAAACCAAATATACCTAAGCGGCGGAAAGACACATACAATAAATACATACACAATCATTTTTTTATTTACATTAGAAACTAGAAACCGAATAAGGATGACAGGAGATGGAATTCATGTCATATTAAAAATATAAATAATTGACTTTGACAGAAAATAAAAAAAGGAAAAAAAAAGATCTCCGTCCAGCCACCTATCAATTTCTGAACGATCACGTGAACCCTGTAATTTCGAGTCATTAATTACTCATAAGCCCCTACGCGTATCTGACATGGCAAGAGATAGTTTGTTGGAAATGCTCGAACATGTCCTGAAATGGCAATCCACGTGTAGAAATTCATGTATAAAGCGTTCGATTTCCATCTTGCCTACATACTTATATATGGAACAAGGAAGCAGAACTTGAACCATAAGATCATCAAAACTCCGAATCCCATCTTCTATTTTCTTATATTCTTCTCCGGTCATATATTGTCACTGATTATATCAAAGGAATATGGATATGGAGGTAGTGAATATTAGTCCACATTAATTCATTTTCATTATTATTACATTACATGGATGTCTGCACGTCATCTGGTGTTCGCGTTTTCTTGTTTTCTCGACATGTCTCCTCTCCTCTTTGTTCTTGTATAGATTAACGAGATTGAATAACTATTTCTGATACACATGCCAGAAGACCACAACGTCTTAATAAAACTGTTTATTACTGTTAATTAACCGAAATTTCTGGACTAGTTTTGATCTTTTCTCGTTCTATCAAATCCACGAAAAGCTTATAAGTTTAAATGGTATGCAAAGTGAGCTTCAGACTGAGATTTGGTTTGCAGCTTGACTAAGATTGTTGGGGCATTTATTAGAATTTCAAAGTTTATAAGTTACAAGGAAGAAGACGTTTCAAGTTCATGTATATAGATCTAAAACAAGAACTAATGAGGCTTTCATTTTTATTTAATTAGGGTTTTCTTTTCTCTACTGTTCCCGTGATCGCATTTTGTATATAATAAGTAAGCTAACTGAAGGTTTGAAGTTCTCAGTGTCTGCGATTATCTATTATTTTTTATTGCACATTTTTGGTAAATTTATTTTGCTTTTCGGTGATACGTTTCCACTTTCCACTACTTTAAGGATTGCGTTAGGTACATTTAAGTATGTAAATATCAATTAGCCGAAGCACTAAATTTGACGATGCTCAGAAACTCATAATGGTGGCTTGGATATGGAATGTGGTTCAAGTGCCATGGATGATCATGAGTTACTAGTCTGACCTCCATGGTATTTGCAAAATCAGATACTTGCCTACTCTTTTCTTTTCATTAAGGAAAGCGGAGTAAGATTTCCGTTTCAAACCACCTTAAATGGCGGACTCCCGCATTAAGGCCCGCATCTTTTCACTACCACGGCTTATCATGTTTATTATATTTATTGCACGCGCTAGTCAATTAGTTACTCCATGAACCATAATTGGGTGGGAGATTAAAATAAAGAAAAATATTAAATACGAAAATTTATCTTTAAAATCTGAGCAGTGCATGCTTATTTGACTGGGTTAACTCAGAATGTTGGAGTGGTAGAATAGTTTTGTACAAGAGAGAAAATATACACCATTGTCAGTTCGTGCACTTTCTGAATTTCAAATTTTAAAATATGTAAAGTTACTCGTTTTTCTATTATTTCAGCTGCTGATGTTGATTCATTTGATCAAGTCAATTGCCTTTGCTATTTGACAACTACATGATTATCCAACCTTTTCTTTTATCACTCCCCGTTCATTGCATCTCTTATAAATAACAGTATGTTTTTGAATAATATATTAGAAACTATAGATGATATAGCGACACAGATAGTTAATACAAGTTAGAAAATTGATGATGCTAATAGACTTTTGGTTATGTTATCGAAAGCCTATATCATGTCACCTAAAACTAGAATAAGGAGGTCCTTTGCCCTAATTAGTATTAGTTCTCGGTATTTCCTCTAGCAAAGTTATCTGTACGAGGTACTTTGGTGTGAAGAAATTGTGGAATCAATCAATTAACGAATAATATAGAATTAAAAGTTGTAAAACACCAAGTGTTTGCTTTGGACTTCAAGTTTATAATAGTACATTAATGTGTTGAAATGTTATAATTTATAGAATTAGATTTTAGAATTGCAAAGTTTAAAACATTGATATAGTTCTAATAAGCTTAGAAGATCCTCAAAGGTGTCAAGATTGAATCCAAGATATATCGCCATGTAAGATTTATGGGCTAGGTGGCAGGTGCTGAAATAGACAGGTGCTGGAATTTATGTTGTTATAGTTATGCTTGCTTAAGAATCGATCTTGCAGTAGTTATTTTTAGTTGTTGCTACTTTAGTGTACTAGTTGTTATGGGTCTTTTTTTAGAGACGCTGTTATCATTTCATTTGTATTATAAGTAAGCTTATTACAATTAAAAAAATTTGTGGTTGTTCTCACATAAAAGTAAAACGTCATTTCTTCTATTTTCAACAAGCTTTGAATGAGACCTATCAATTTGGTATCAAACCTTGCACAATGTTGACCATCAAAGAACGAATTAAAAATCTTGAATCTAGGCTAGG
>JAOQMP010006707.1:0-13474 GCA_027563575.1 Erythroxylum pedicellare
TAAATAAGTGGTAATAGAATTAACTGTCAAATGGTAGTGGAATTTTGCTAAATGACTTTGGGATTTATTGATAAGTGTCATTAAAAATTCGGAGACAATTGGAGAAGGAATTGGAATTGATTGGACTGGTTAAATAAGAGAACCTAGATAAATCCATAGAAATTGGACATGTGGCGAGTGATAAGTGTCACTTACCAAGCCAAGCATTTTAACTCACAATTTTTTTAATTTGAAAGACCAAGTTATTATTTTGTTCTTACCTTCTTCATCTTCTTCGTGGCTTTCTCTTCTTCTTAACGATTTTGATTCAGCAAACCTTCATCAACATTACACCTTACTTTCATCTATCAATTGCTACTTCCATCTTGTTTTCACTTCCATTGGACAAAAGAAAACCTAACCTAATCCGCCTTTAATATGATGATTGTGTGACATGGGAAGTTAGGGCTTCTTAGTGTTTTTGAAGAACTTGAAGTTTCATCAAGTAAGTTATGCTTTAATCTTCATAGGTAGTGTTAAATGAAACATTTATGATGAGTAATTTGAAATTGAATGATCATGATCATGAATTTACATATATGTTATAACGTAGCTGTAAAAATAAAGATTGGTCTTTCTTTTTTAGTGAATTAATGACATTCTTCGGCTGGCTAAATGAATGCATTTGTAATGATCATTATAATGGTGTTTAAATGAGTTCAGTAAATTGATGAATGAATGGACATGTTTCATATTTTGTTTTGTGGTTATGATTAATGTAGGAAGTTATAAAAATCTGGAAAATTGGAAGAGAGTGGTTAGAATATTTTAACTATAGTGTTTCCACTGGATATGCATTTGTATTTTAGCTATAACTTGATTTTTAGATATCAAAATAGGATTATTTTTTATTTGGATTAAATTAAAAACATATAGATACATTTTTCATGCAGATGTCGAATTTAAATTCTGTCTTTAAGAGTTTTAAAATTAGACTTGAAGTTGAGTACTAGGTGTAGTAAATTGGTGGATGAATAAATGTGTTTGTTTTCTGTTTTGAGAATATGAAAACCATGAGTGATGAGTTTTTACATAGATGTTATTAGTTGGGAATTGAGGGTTTAATGGAAGTGAAATCCAGGTTAACCAAGATGTTAAGTTATGTTCTTGAAACGATATGAATTAAGGTAATAGTTAGGAATAAAATGAAGGTGAAAAATGAAGTGGAACATGTGCATCCAATGTTTGATGAAAGCGTATAAGAATATGTTCTATTTTGGTGTTTATGATCGAACATGAATTTTGATTTATGTATGGATGATAATGAACTAAAATGGAAGTATACATGAAGAAGTTATCAACTTGAAATGATGAACTTTGAATATGAATTGTTTAATACTTATGAATGAGATATATTATGGAAAAAGGATAGGATTTTATAAATGATGAGATTTAGTTAGATGTGATCAATCAAGTGAGTAGAGGTTTGAGAGTTTAATGAAATCAATTTGGTAGTTGCATTAGTGTAAAATGATGTTACATTAGAAAAGGTGAATTCGGGAAATTTTGAAGTGAAGGTGATGTTAGAATATATGTAGAAACCATTGGAAATGCTCTTGAGTAAGTTGTGTTTCTCCCTTATCCGTTGGATGGTCTTTAGGTCTTATGAATGGACCTTCTCAGGTTTGGAAAACTTCCCATCCTTGTTTATGTTCGTTGGATGGACTTTAGGTCTGCTGAACGGACCTTCTCGGGTCTAAAAAACTTCCTAGCCCTGTTTATGTCAGTTTGGAGGGACATATGTCCTCTGAGCAGTCATTCACGGTATACTATCACAAATTTGCGATTTTTGGCCCTCTAGACAGCAAAATCTCTCTCCAAGTCTTCAAGAAAGTTGTAGATCTTGAAGTCCTCTCCGAAAGTGTCCTAGAATGACATTAATCTAACATCTATAGTAAAAGTAATGTCTTTTGTCCCAAGATATGTTTATTTATAGATGATTGACTTATTAATGATTTGCCATGAGATATTTAGGCTTGATTGTGATCTTGAATAAGCCTAGTTGATATTAGATTGAGTGATTAATGTAAGGAAAGTGTATTAGGTGTTAAGGAATGATTCAAAGATCATGTTAATTAGTTATTAGACGCACATTAAGGAAATGTACATAGGATTGTCATCGAACATGCATTGTACATATTTCATATATACATTTTTCCATAAATGAACACTTATGATTATGAAAAGTTGTGATATATATAAATGTGTATGTACTGCATGATTTAGAAGAGCATATTGACCATTAACATCCAGACGTTGTCGGGACTTCAAGACAATAGCTTTCTAGAGCAGACTGTGAGTAACCTAAACGGTCTCACTTAATTTAATTGTTTTTTAAATTATGTATTGGATTATTTTGTCAATGTGATTGAGTTGACTCCAAACTTTGAAAGTCTGAGGTGTTTGTTGCATGAATAAGATATTGGAAGTGATCCTTATATGTGAATTTGATTGAAATAAGTTTACTCAACATTTTTTTTAATGCTAGACCAAGGTCTAATGATAAATGTATTATGAATGTGAAACTAAAATCTGATGAATGTTTAAAATATGTAAATATAATCCATTTCATTACATAAATGCATAAAAGATAAAGGCAGTTGTGATCAGAGTCACTAGTATAAGAGCTTAAAGCTCAAAATGTGATAATAGGCTCCGGCTCAGTTGTGAATGTACCCGGTATCTACTAAAGGATATGGGACATTAGCTGAAACAAACGTAGTATCCAAAAGGTATATGGGCTAGTAAAAATGCACTCGCTCACAACAAGGTAATAAATGAAAGTGAGTCTTATGTGCGTTGCATTTATTACTAATATGTGAATTTTAAATGATTGAAATGATCGGTTTGACTGCTCTGAATGTGATATGTGATGTTATATGATAAATGAAATTATGTGAATTATATGATTATATATGTTAATGTGTTGTATGAATTGAGTGAACTATTGAGGATGGTTACCTTACTGAGTTTGCAAAACTCACCAAATTTGCAATGTTGATATTTCAGGACCGAGAGAGGACAACAGGGACAGAGAGACTCAACAAGAAGCATAGTTCTTATACTTTTAGATAGAAGAAATGGCTCAAAGGTTGGTCAGTTGAGACTGAAGGATCTAGTTAGAAATTTTTTTGTAATTCCTTATGTATGCAGTGTGTTCTATAATTAGTCTTGATAATGAACATATTTGGATGATTTTGTCAAGCTACAATGTATATTTGATTTTTATGAAATGAAATGAGGAAATTTTGGATATTAAAATATTGTGTATTTCTTTATGATTCCTTATAAGAGAATATGAGTGCTCTAGCATGCCACCCTTATGGGGTATGTATTCGGATATCACTTAGGATGTCGGGTACGTGTCTTGCAAGAGTGGGGTGCTACAAATTATTGGTATAAGAGCATGATTAGCATATGAGGACATATAGGAATATTAGACATAAATATCATGAGAAATGCGGATAGTAATCGAAATTATTGTCTATTATAGATCATCCACCATAGGTGATCAAATGGGACAGTCAACTGACCTAGAATCAATAGGATCCATTAAAGAGTCTTCTGTATATCGACCAGAGAGAATGCCTCCCAGAATTCCTGAGAGAAGGGAAAGGAGGTATCAATGGTGGAAGACTGTTCTAGGTAGTACCCCAGGCCTTGTAATATGAAATGGGGAGACTTTCTGAGGGTCTTTAGGGAGAACTACATGCCCAAGATCTACCTGGACAAAAAGATGAAGGAGTTTTTGGATTTGAAATAGGGAAAATTATTAGTAGTAGAGTATGAGATAAAGTTTAATGAGTTGATGGAGTATGCTAATACCTTGACTCTTATTAAAGAAGATAAGTGTAGAAGATTTGAAGATGGGCTGAACATAGAGACCAGGACAAAGATAGCAATCACCAACTTGAGCAATTTCACTGAGTTGAGAGATGCTTCAATTAGAATTAAGCAGATATTAAGTGAGGGACAAGTAGAGTATGGGTAAGGGTCTAGAATGAAGAGGCTTAGTAAATTTTAGGGTAGTTCTGGTAGAAGGTTTAGTAAGCAATAGAATAGATCCTTTTGACAAATGGCTAGATCAAGACAGTCGGGGTTCTGATATAGGGGTAGCTTCACATAGTCTAGTAATGGAAGAGGTGTCGCGTCGGGCAGTTACCCAATTGTGACCATTGTGGGAAGAAGCACAGTGATGAGTGCTGGAGACTATCTAGGGCTTGCCTTAAATGCAGCTCTTTTGACCATCAGATTAGAGATTGTCCTATCGTTATTAGAGCCCAATCTAGTATGAGAGGGGAAACAATGAGTGAAGCTACTATTTAGTAGGGTCGAGCTAGTGGATCTGGATAGAGAGGACGTGGTAGACACAGAGTGAGTTCTGGAAGCCCTACTATCAGGACCAAGGGGCAGAGTAACCGACCGTAGTCTTCAGCCAGAGTTTATACCATGACTGGATAGGAGGCTCAGGATTTTCCAGATGTTATTGCAAGTGATTTACTTATTTTTTATTTTGAAGCATCTGTATTGCTAAATCCTGGATTTAAACATTCTTTTATCGCACCGCATCTAGCATCTCGGTTGCATCATGATAAAGAGTATTTGAAATATGGATTAGAGGTGAGTACACTGATAGGTAGTACCACAGTTATAGGAGAAGTCTATAAGAGGTGTTTGAATCGAATTGATTAGGTAGAATTGGAGATAGACTTGATCGTACTACAGTTAAGGGAGATAGACATTATCCTAGGCATGGATTGGCTCACTATTTATAGGGCTATCACGAACTGTTGTACTAAGGAGGTGGTATTAGAATCTCCTAATCAACCGAGAGCAATTTTTTGAGGTATTAGTCAAGTAATGCCAGCCAGGTTGATCTCATTCATGAGTGCTTTAAGGTTGATGCAAGGGGGATGTGAGGCTTATTTGGCCATCATCATCGATACCTAAGTTGAGCAGAATGTACAGTACATTCCTATTATTAAGGAATTCCTGGATGTGTTTCCCACCGAGTTATCTGATTTACCTCCAAACCGGGAAACAAAGTTTGTGATCGATTTAGTTCCAAGTGTTGCTCCTATATCTATTCCTCCATATAGGATGGCACCTATGGAACTAAAGGAGTTGAAGGCTCAATTACAGGAGTTGCTGGAAAAGGGTTTCGTTAGACCCATTGTATCACCATGGGGAGCTCCATTCTTATTTGTGAAGAAGAAAGATGGAACTTTGAGACTGTGCATCGATTATAGGCAACTAAATCAGGTAATAGTGAAGAATAAGTACCCGTTGCCCAGAATTGACGTTTGATCAATTGCAAGGAGCTCAGGTGTTCACTAAGTTGGATTTGAGATCTGGGTACTATCAGTTGAAGAAAGTTAAGGCTGATGTATTGAAAAGTGCATTCAAGAGCAGGTGTGGCCATTTTGAGTTCTTAGGAATGCCATTTGGGTTAACTAATGCCCCAACTGCATTTATGGCTTTGATGAATAAGGTGTTTCATCCTTACCTAGATTGTTTTGTAATTGTGTTTATCAATGATATCCTAATGTACTCAAAAAGTATAGAAAAACATGCTGAGCATTTGAGAGTGATCTTACAGATTATGAGGGAGAAATAGCTATATCTCAAATTCAATAAATGTGAATTTTGGTTCAATCAAGTAGTATTTTTGGATCATATAGTGACTGGACAAGGCATACAAGTGGATCCAAAGATGATAAAGGCAGTGATCAAGTGGGAAGCTCTGAAGAATGCATAAAAAATCTAAAGTTTCTTAGGATTAGTCGGATATTACTGGAGGTTTATCGAGGGGTTGTTGTTGATCTCAGCCCCTCTGAATAAGCTTCTAAGGAAGAATGTAGTCTTTAGATGGAATGACGATCGTCAGAAAAGTTTTGAGGAGTTGAAACACTAGTTGACTTTGGCTCCGGTGTTAACTATTCCATCAGAAACTGGAGGATATGTAGTATACAGTGATACTTCGCATCAAAGATTGTGACGTGTGTTAATGCAGCATGGCAAAGGGATAACCTACATATCGAGACAATTAAAGTCTCAAGAGATAAATTATCTGGTACATAATTTAGAGCTTATTGCAGTTATTTTTGCTCTAAAGATATGAAGACACTATCATTATGGAGAGACATTCTAGATATATACCAATCACAAGAGCTTGAGGTATCTGTTGTGTCAAAAGGAATTCAATATGAGATAGAGGAGATGGATATATTTGTTAAAAGACTATGACTATACGATTGAGTATCATCTGGGAAAAGATAATGTGGTGGTAGATGCTTTGACTAGAAAGTTAAATAGCAATGTAGCTCAGATTCAATTATCGAGGTTACCGAGCTTAATTCAATTGAGAGCTCTAAATATGGAGTTGAATCCGGAGCAGAATGAGACATTAATTGCTACATTGAAGTTAAGGTCGATGATGTATGTTAGAATCAGAAAGGTACAGAGTAAAGATCCCAAAATGGTGAAGGTTGCTGAGAGATTGAAAATGAATCTAGATTTTGAATTTGAACTAAGGGATGAGACAATGTAGCTTAAGCAAAGGCTACATGTGCCTAATGTGGATAATTTGATAAAAGAAATTATAGAGGAAGCTCATGTGACTGCTTATGCTATGCATCCTGGTACCACTAAGATGTATAATATGCTGAAGCAGCATTTTTGGTGGCCCAGAATGAAGAAGTAAGTAGCAGAGTATATTGCTAAGTGTATAACATGCCAGCAGGTTAAGGCTGAGCATAAGGCTGTTAGGAAGTTACATCGTTACCTATTCCGGAGTGGAAATGGAAACAAATCACTATGGACTTCATTATAGGATTGCCAAAGACTTCAAGGCAGAATGACACTATATGGGTTGTGGTGGACCGATTGACTAAGTCAGCCCATTTCTTACTAGTAAGAGAGAAAAAATCACTAGACCAATTAGCCCAGAGGTATGTAAACGAGATAGTTAGACTGTATGGGGTTTCGGTGTCCAGTGTATTGGACAGGGATCTTAGATTTACTTCGAGATTTTAGAAGAGCTTGCAGTCAGCTATAGGTACAAAGTTAAACTTCAATACTACATTTCATCCTCAAACAGATGGACAGAGTGAGAGGACAATCAAAATTGTTGAGGATATGCTTAAGACACATGTATTGGAGTTTCAAGGAGCTTGGGATTATTATATAGCATTGATTGAATTTGCTTACAACAACCATTATCACAATAGTATCGGAATTGCATCATATGAGGCATTGTATGGCAGAAAGTGTTGATCGCCTTTATATTGGGATGAAGAGGGCTTGAGAATGGTTGAAGGCCTAGAATTGATACAAGATATTGTGGATAAGGTGATTCTGGTCTGAAGCCAAATTAAAGCAGCTCAAGATAGACCAAAGAGCTATATGGATCAGCACCGAAAGGATATGGAATACAATGTAGGAGATAAAGTGTTTCTGAGAGTATCACCTTGACGAGGAGTGATAAGATTCGAGAAAAAGGGCAAACTGAGCCCTAGGTACATTATTCCTTATGATATCATTGAGAGGATAGGACCATTGGTATACAAGTTAGCTTTATCGAAT
The DNA here is from genome assembly GCA_027563575.1 of Erythroxylum pedicellare. NCBI lineage: Eukaryota > Viridiplantae > Streptophyta > Magnoliopsida > Malpighiales > Erythroxylaceae > Erythroxylum > Erythroxylum pedicellare. Next base: position 7,624 of record JAOQMP010006707.1, read on the forward strand.
AATATGTCTTAGTTACACAATGTATTTCATGTGAGTATGCTCAGAAGATACCGATCTGATCTAATGCATGTGTTACTAGCTCAAGAGATTAAAGTTGCTAGTAATTTAAGTTATGTTAAGGAGCCGATCAAGATAATGAGATCTTAGATAAAACAGTTGAGAAATTGAGTGATTCCATTAGTGAAAGTCCTTTGGAGGAATCACTCAACTAAGGAAGCAACTTAGGAAATGGAGGAACACATGCAGAGATAATATCCCCACTTGTTTGAACAATCAGGTAAGAATTTTAAGCACGAAATTTCTTAAGGAGGGAAGAATTGTAACATCCTGTTATCCCATGTTAAGGTTAGAACCCTAGAATAGTGTAAACGAGAGATTATTGAGAAGTTAGAAAGCGCATTTCATACTCATGCATAATATAGCATACACACACACGTGAATATTGATTTTTGCACATTAAAATGATTACACATTCATTCATTGACATTTTCCAAGTATAAGTGATTATATAAACGTTATTATATTGAGAATTTTGGTTTTTATGTGTTGAAAATAGATTTGGAGAGTATATGTATTGATTTAGAATTTTTAGTGAAATTTGGGAAATTTTTTACTTTTTGGGTATTTTTGAACTAGGAAGAATATCAAGTGGTAAAACAATTGATAAATGTAGTAGAATTAACTGTCAAATGGTAGTGGAATTTTGCTAAATGACTTTGGGATTTATTGATAAGTGTTATTGAAAATTTGGAGACAATTAGAGAAGGAATTGGAATTGATTGGACTGGTTAAATAAGAGAACCTAGTTAAATCCATAGAAATTCGACATGTGGCAAGTGATAAGTGTCACTTTCCAAGCCAAGCATTTTAACTCACAATTCTTATAATTTGAAATACCAAGTTATTATTTTGTTCTTACCTTCTTCATCGTCTTCGTGGCTTTCTCTTCTTCTTCACGATTTTGATTCACTAAACCTTCATCAACATTACACATTGCTTTAATCTATCAAATACTACTTCCAGCTTGTTTTCTCTTCCATTGGCCACAAGAAAACCTAACCTAATCCACCTTCAAGATGATGATTGTGTGACATAGGAAGTTAGGGCCTCTTGGTGTTTTTGAAGAACCTAGAGTTTCATCAAGTAAATTATGTTTTAATCTTCATGGGTAGTGTTAAATGAAACATTTATGATGAGTAATTTGAATGATCATGATCATAAAGTTACATATATGTTGTAACATAGCTATAAAAATAAAGAGGTTTATGGTCTTTCCTTTTAGTGTATTAATGACATTCTTAGGTGTTTGGATGAGTGCAGTAAATTGATGAATGAATGGACATGTTTGATGTTCTGTTTTGTGGTTATGATTAATAATCTTTTATGACTTATTTTGTGAATGTTTTGAGTTGTATGTTAAGGTGAGAATGAAGAGGAAAGGAAGTAGAAAAAATGATATATGTACAAGATGTATTTGATGTAAAACGTAGGAAGTTATAAAAATCTAGAAAATTGGAAGAGAGTGGTTGGAATATTTTAACTATAGTGTTTCCACTGGATATGCATCTTTATTGTAGCCATAACTTTATTTTTAGATAACCAAATGAGATGATTTTTTATTTGGATTAAATTAGAGACATATGGATACATTTTTCATGAAGACATCAAATTCAAATTCGGTCTTGTTAAAACTAATGCAAAATGAGTGGCTGTGAGAGAGAGGTGAGCTGAGACACCCATAACTTCAGAGAGAACTGGTAAGTTTTGCCTCCCTCCTTGGCTTCTTCTGCTTTTCTAACCCAAACTCGAAATCCTCTTGATCCCCTTGACCCATTTTCTGTCCATTCACCTAGCTCCTATAATAACCCCTCTTTCTCTAACCCTAATTGAAACCAAAACAAAAACCCTCCCTCGACTATTGCTTCATCTCCCAAATTGCCCCTTGTACCCTTAACCCAATGACAAAAACCCCTTTAGCCTAACAGACCTCAGTACCAGAAACTTCCACCTACCCCCCAAAGGTTAAAGCTTTGGAGAGCATCAGAATATGGAAGTTTATAGTTTTGGAAGGAATAGAGGAGTCCTCGCAAGATAAAGATCTGATCTACTATCCTCCGGAGATCAAGGAGGACCAGATCTACATCATACCCCCTCTAGAGTTAGTGAAGAAGGGATCAGTGCTATTTAGAAAAACTCTGATAAGCTTCTTCATTGGTAAGCATCCTGCTTTTCCTGTGGTTCAGCAAGCACTAGCAAAGCCTTGGGCAAAGTATGGGCTCAAAGAAATTTTAATAACAAGCTCCAATAATTTCCTACTTAAATTCAACTTTAAGATAGGACTGAATAGGGTTCTATAAAAAGGTCCTTAGCATATCCAAGGTAAACCATTATTTTTGAGAAAATGATGTTTGAATGGTGGGGAGTAAGAAGAGGTTAGGTTAGCTCCAATATAGGCAAGATTTTAAAATATACTTGTTGAATATTGGAACACAGAAGGGTTGGGACAAATAGCAAGTGATGTAGGACATCCTTTACTCATGGATACTCAAACTGCTGGGATGTCTAGAATAGTGTATGCTAGAATGTCTGTGGAGTTAGAATTATAGAGGAGTTGGCCTTCCTCTTTCCAACTGACCATATACAATGAAGAAGGAAAGTTAAACTTTAAGGAAATTAAGATTGAATATGAATGGAGTACCAAGCACAGAAGAAGGAATGGGCACCTACAGGGAGGTTATTTAAGACAGGATTGCAATAAGAGTTAGTGAAAAAAGAAGGAGACAATACCACAAAGTACAAATCAGCAAAGGAAGGAGCAGGATTTAACCTTAGAGAAGATAATTCAAAGTCCTAAGGAGACAACAATTCCTAAGATTCATATTAAGCAAAGTTTGGACCAAGGATCCCAACAGATGGACCATGTGGCAGAGAAGGAAAAACAAGGTGATAAGGATGCTAGTACTTCATATGGAAGTATCCAATTAAGAGAGGATCACCGAAAGGAAGATGCATCGAGTGGAGACCTTGAGGATCAAAACCTTTCTACTGTTAATCACGTAGGTACAACTCCTTCCTCTCATAATTCTAAATTGTTTCTTAGTAGTCCTGGTCTTAAAAGAGGGGCAGAGGGGGATTTCACTATAAGAACAAGAACGAAATCCAGAATGAAATAGAAGTAGGAGTCTATTGTGGTCATATTTATGTTATGGATTGAGTTTTTGGAATGTTAGGGGGCTTAATAGCCCTAAAAAAACAATTAGCTGTGAAAGCTTGTTTTAAGAGATTATCAGTTTCTTTTGTTTGTTTGATTGAATCCAAAATAAGGTATCCTTCTATTCTGAATAATGTTTGCTCCTTAATATTTCCTAGATGTATTTATTACAGTAATGTAGATCATGTTTTAAATGCAAAGATAGTGTTAGCTTGGAACCCAAACTGCTTCTTATGTTCTATGCTTAGCTCAAATGATCAATTGATTCACTTAAAGGCCGCTCCCATAAACTGTTCATTTTCTTTCTTTGTGACATGTGTTTATGGGTCAAATAATCTCAATCATAGGAAGAATCTTTAGTCTGCTTTGTCAAATATTAAATTAACTATTAGCAATCAACCTTGGATTATAGCAGGTGACTTCAATACAATTATGTTCTCTCATGAGGCAAAACCTATCGGTTCCTCGACTATGTACTGAATTAGTAATTTTAGGAAATGTGTAGAGGACTGTGCCTTATTTGATCAAAATGCTAGTAGTCCAAGTTTTACATAGAACAAAAAGCAAAGTGGTGATCTCTTTATTGCTAGGAAGCTAGACAGAATTTTCATAAATTCGGTGTGGAGCTCTAGCCGTCCCAGTTCTTATAGTGTCATTCATAATCCAAACATATTAGGTTCGGGTACTCCAAACATATCAGACACTACACAAAACCTTTGCCCCATCAGGTTCAGGTGCTCCAATGTTTTGTGTAGTGTCTAAGCTTAAGTTGGTCAAAAAAAGCCCTTAAATCTTTGAATTCTAACCAAGTAGGTGATGTGAATGACAGAGTTGAGAGATGTCAAGCTACCCTCAACAACATTCAAGATCAAATGAGAATTTTTCCCAAGTCTTCCCTTTTGAAGGCTAAGGAGTTTAAAGTCAATAATAAATTAATTAGAGCTCTAGATGATTAGGAATCTTTCTTTAAACAATCTTCTCGTATTAAATGGATAAGAGAAGGGAATAAGAACTATTGGCCCCTCTAATTTTTTTGAGGAACAAACATGATTTAAATAAATTATGAGGTCCTTATGGGATTATTTTGTGGGGTTAATTATTACGTTAATGTAGGTAAGATTTTATGACATAGGTTAATTGAATTGAAGTATTAAAGTAGTAAGAGTTTATATATAAGGGCATCTTTGGAAGATTACTTAAGTTCATAAGGCTATAAGGTTTAAAGGAAGGGCAAAATAGATTTTGCACATTAAGTGAAGGGTAAAATGGGAAAGACTAGTTACATGAGGGGTAAAATGGGAAGGCCAAGAAAATGTGTCTTGAATTAGAAGAAAAGTAAGAAATCGTAGAAAGAAGAAAAGAGAGGAGAGAAAAATGTAGAGAAGAAAGAAGAAGAGAAAATCATGGTAGAAGAGTGGGAGAAGAAGAAGAAGAGAAATCAACTTGTTCAAGGTAAGTTCTATCACCTTTTCTTCTTATTTGGATAGAAAAGCAAAGGGATTAGAGAGAGAAATGGGCTTGTGTTGGAAGAATGAAACTAAACCCTAGATGGATGTTTATGGATTTCTAAACTAGGTTAAGTTTTTTAATCTAGGCAAACTTTGGGTATGGTTAAATGAAGCATTTATGATGATTGTTAGAGGTTAAATGACATAAAAAGGTGTTTTGTGTTTGATGAATGTGAATGATGAATAGATGATTTAAATGTCTTGTTTTTGTATTTGTTAATAATATTGAGTTGAAATGGAGTAGAGAATGAAGTGTAAATGAAGTAGAAAGGATGATTTTCTGTATAAGATGGGTTACATGTGAAATGTTGGAAGTGAAAACCTGGGAAAATGTAGTTAAAGTATGTTCTACATTTGTTTCTGTCAAAGTTCACTGTGGCCCACTCAATGGTCACCATGGTGAACTTGGAAGTTTTCAAGAAAACTTTTCCTCTCTAGAAAAGACAATCTTTTCTGGATCGCTGCGGTGAACTTTCTAGCACAGAGCATGCATAGGTATTTTGGGCATAACTTTTTTTTAGTGATAAAAATGTAGTGATTTTTGATTTGGAGTAAACTAGAGAAATACGAACACAAATTGTATGATGAAATCTAGTTCTAATTCAGTCTATAAGAATCTCAAAGTTTGGATGGAAGTTGAGCATAGAAAATTCTTTCAACATAAGAACAATCCAAAAATTTTTGGGGTATAACGTTCAAATTACTTAACCAAATTGAATGATTTTGGTGTCAATAGAAACTTAAGCCAATGATGAACATGTTTTTAGAAGGAAGTGTTTCCAAATTGCATCTTTTACCTAATCAGAATGATCATGGAAAATTAACCCGAATGTTTGGATTTTTGGAAGAGTTTTGAGTATTTAGAATTTATCTTAGTGAACATGATATATATGGGCCCTCAAATTATCTTCCTATTGAATGGAATTTTTGGCTATTGTTAAAGGAAATCAAGGAAAGCAAGAGGAGCAAAGGGTGAGGCACCTTTGAGAAAGTTTTTAAGCAAGGAATTCAAGGTGGGTTACATATTTATAATAGAGTAAATAAGCCACTAATGTTTTCTCTGAATCAAAGAAGTTAAATGTTTTCAATTGCATCATAAATGTTGCATTTATTGCTTTTGAATGATTTGAGA
>JAOQMP010006716.1:0-28672 GCA_027563575.1 Erythroxylum pedicellare
AGCCCAAAAACAACTGCCAATAATTCTTTTTCTATTGTTGAATAGTTTTTCTAGGGGTCATTTAGCATTACAGAAGCATAGTAAATTACATGTGGCGCTTTGTTCATCCTTTGCCCCATAACAACTCCTAACACATAGTCGCTTGTATCGCACATTAACTCAAATGGAAGACTCCAATCCGGGGGCTGTATTATTGGAGTAAAAATTAGCTTCTCTTTTAATTTGTCAAATGCTTTCCTACATGCTTCGTCAAACTTAAACTCTACATCTTTTTGAAGTAACTTACATAAGGGTTGAGTTGTCTTCGAAAAGTCTTTGATAAAGCGTTAATAGAAACCTGCATGTCCAAGAAAAGAACGAACTTCCAGTACACTAACGAGGTAAGAAAGAGATTTAATGGTTTTTATTTTAGCCTTATCAACCTCAATTCCCCTAGAAGACACTATATGGCCTAAGATTATCCCTTGATCAACCATAAAATGACATTTTTCATAATTTAGAATCAAGTTATTTTCAATGCAACGTTTTAAAATTTTTGTAAGGTTAATCAAGCAAGTATCAAAAGAATCACCATAAACTGTAAAGTCATCCATAAAAACTTCAATACACTAATCCACATATTCAGAGAAAATACTTACTATATACCTTTGGAACATGGTGGGAGCATTACATAGTCCAAATGACATTCTTCGATAAGCAAAGATGCCAAAAGGACATGTGAAAGTCATTTTGTCTTGGTCCTCTGATGTAATAGAAATTTGATGATAACCTGAATAACCATCTAAATAACAATAATGGGTTTTCCCTGCAGGTTTTTTAGGTATTTGGTCAATAAAAGGAGGTGGAAAATGATCTTTACGAGTAAAAGAATTTAACTTCCTGTAATCTATACAAACCCTCCACCCATTTTGCACACGAGTGGACATCAATTCACCTGAAGTGTTCTCCACTACGGTTACTCCAGTTTTCTTAGGAACCACCTATACTAGGCTTACCCATTTACCGTTTGAATTGGATAGATTATCTTAGCGTCGAGGAGCTTTAGAGTCTCCTTCTTGACTGCCTCCATCATTGGTGGATTCAATCTTCGTTGGGGTTATCTTATTTCCTTAGCTTCATCTTCCAATAGAATATGGTGCATACAAATGGATGGGCTAATCCCTTTCAAATTAGCCACAGTCCATCCAAAAGCATCTTTGTAATTTTTCAACATACCCAATAATTATGTTTCCTGCTTAGTTTGCTCCAAATAATAAGAAGAAGAGTTTCATGCTCACATAAATACACATATTTCAAATTACCTGAAAGAGCCTTCAACTCCAATTTTGGTGGTTGCATAAAAGATAGCAACAACTTCGAATTATTTCTAGTTAGCTCTAGAAAACATACTTGGTCATCCAAGTTTTTGCTTCACTCTAAAATCTAGATAATGGTATCCAGCTCCTTAGGAATGGCAAGATAATTGGCTAGTGTTTTTCCTTCTTGAATATCCTAGTTATTTTTCAATGCAGTCTATAATTTATCTAGTCCTTCCAAACGAAATATCTATTATACTAAAGTATCAAGAAAACTCATAGAAACAGAAGATTGATCATCATTAGGAAATTTCATGGCATCTTAATCACATCACCATCAAACTCCATAGTTAAAAACCCATTATAGACATCATTCTCACCCAATCACACCTTTTCGTTGGCACTTAACTTTCTCTTTGAGGTACAGAATTCCTTAAGAAATTTAGCATAACGAGGAATTTATTTAATAGCATCAAGTAAAGGCATATTGACTTGTACCTTGCGAAAAGTTTCCAGAATTTTTTTCTCTTGCTCCTCCTTCTTTTGCTTGGCAAAATAACTAAGAAAAGGAGGTTGTACACTGACAATGTGAGAATCACTCTCCTTTTTCTCCTGTGAATGCTTTGGAACTTCTTTCTCTACTTCTTCTTCAACCTCTAGCCTAAAAACCTTTGGGATAGCTTCTTTTAACTCTTTACCACTTCGAAGTGTGATAGCACAAGCACTCTTCTTTGGATTCATCTCAGGTTGAGAAGGGAGCTTTCCTGAATTTTGTGCCTCTAACCTATTGATGGCAATCGCCATTTGGCTCATTTGAGTTCCATGATTCTATATGCTGGCTTGCTAAAATTTCATGATATTATGTTGAAAGTTCACAGTATTTGTGGTCAATGTCTTGACTATGTCCTCCAAAGAATTATTTTCACTAGAACTTTGTCCCATTCACTGCTACTTTCTAAGCACATAAGGTTGTTTATATGGCTGAAAATTAGAACTTACTTGTTGTCCCTGATTGTTTCCATAATGGAGGTTTGGATGATCTTCCCGGATTATATGTGTTTGAAAAATGGGTCATACTTCTTTTGAGGTTGTCCCAAATAACCACCCATTACCTTGGCTTCTTCAATATGGTCTTCTTGTAGAGTGGGACATATATCTGTAGGATGGCCAACCATAGAACAAATACCACAAGTCTTGACTTCCTCTTTCCTAGATACCACAAGTTGACGCACCAAAGAAGTCAAATCATCTAATTTTCTTTCAAACGATGAAACTCCCATCTCATTAACATGTCTTGAACCATAATCATTCCGAGCTCCAAATTGTTGAGAGTTAGAAGCCCTAGTTGAGATCAAATCCCATGCAGCTGCTGATGTTTTATCAACTAGCACTCCTCCACTTGCAGCATCTATCAAACTCCTCTCAGTTGATGAAAGGCCTTCATAAAAGTATTGAATCAACAGTTTCTCGTTGATTTGATGATGGGGGCAACTTGCACACAACTTTTTAAATCTCTCCTAATATTCATTTAATGACTCCCTGGTGTTTTGTCAAATGCCACAGATTTCTTTTCTGATATTGGCGGCCCTAGCAGCTGGGAAAAACTTCTCTAAAAATAACTTCTTCATCTCTACCTATGTTTGAATATTTTCAGCAGGTAAATAATATAATCAATCTTAGGCATCGTCCTTCAAAGAAAAGGGAAAAGCCTTCAGCTTTATTTGCCCTCCAGTGACATTAGTAGGCTTCATCCCCATACAAACAACATCAAACTCCTTCAATTGTTTATAAGGATCTTCTCCCAATGTGCCTCGGAAGTGGATAATAAGTGAATCAATCCTGACTTCAGCTCAAAATTATTATTATCACCTAAATTCGAAAAATTAATGCAGTGAAGCTATCGGTCCTCAGTTGGAGCAGCCAGTTGGCGTAGAGTGCGATTTGCATCCATGTTCTTTTCCATCTATCGTTCTTCTCTCAGTACTTATTGTATTTCTTTCGTCTGCTTTCTTAATGCCTTTGCTGTTTTCTCAATTTCAGGATTGTACTGCAAATTTTTAGACTGATTCGAATGCATAACGTACATAAACTATCAAAAATTTCCCAACAACGGCATCAAAATTGGCTAAATGTTATCGCCTGCAACCAAATATAAAAAGAAACTAACTTCCTGCAACACAAATTATTATAGTAGTGGAAAGTAGGGATCGTTCCTATGAAGAATTCAGACGTTAGTAGTTACGCAATAAAGGGGGTTTGTAATTATGAATTAAATAGAATTTAATTGGAAATTGAAATTGAAAAGTAACTAATAATAAATAATGAGAATTTAACAATCAATAAAAACAAATCTTAGTTTCCAGTCACCTTCATTGTTGAACTCGCATTGATCATAGATACTAAAAATAACCAATTTATTAGTTCAGCATTCATCGTGGTAAATTTCATTACCTTTTTTCTCATACGTTTAGTTAACCAAAATATGTATTTGAATTAACCCTTATTAATTAATAACCTAGATATGATCTTAGAGTTAATTAATTAATAGCTTTACGAATTAAGAAAATCAACGAACTAGACAACATACATATGATGTATATTTAGCTTAGACAATTATTTTTCTTATAATCATGTCCCTAATGTAGTAGACAAAAATCCTAGTCGCTACTTTTGATTAAAAGAATTGAACGTCAACCTATTTAATATAGTGATTGATTGAATAAAATCACAAACTAGTTGCGCACCTAGTTATAAAATCAAATAATCAAATAATGACCCAGAAAAATAATTAATACTTGACTAATAAATCGATTGAATAAAAAACAAAATTCTCATAATATGCAAAGTTCAATAACTAGGATTTCGTAAACAAAAAAAATAAAATTTTAGATACCCAACATCATGATTTTCCTAACTATTCGACTATCACTGACATTGGGACTGTCATAGGCGTTGCTCTTCTTGTTATGCCGTCGAAACTCTTCTCTAATTGCTTCTTATGCAGCCCTCCTCTCTATTTAACGTGGCCCCTAGCCTCCTTAATTTTTCTAAGCCTCCACTCACTATTGATTGATTTGACGAATAAAGTCTTGAGGGTTTTTTAATTCACGCCACTTTCACCTTCTCTTCTATCTGCCGTCGCACTTTATTCTCTCCTCTCTACTGTTCTGTGATTTTTTTTTACGAATTAAGAGGTTAGGGTTTATTCCACACAAGCCACTTCACGCACTCTAAACCCTCCAGCCTTCCAAATGTCTACGTTTTGTGCTGTGGTTTTATATTCTTCTGCCCCTTATGTGCTGCTTGATGTAACTTTAATGAGTGGCCAAACGTCTACATTTTAGGCTGAGTTTCTACTCCTTACACTCTTGTGCTACATCGTTTGTTGTATTTTTTTTCCGCCTGCTGCATTTCATGCTTCCGGTTGTTTCACGAGGCTATGACTAATTAGGGTCAATGTCTAGTTCAGCTCTTTTATCCCAAAATCATTGCGGTTCTTTCTATTTAGTTCCAAAATACACCTTGACATAAAACAAGATTAATTCTCATTAAGTATAACTTCAAACCTCAAGAATAAAGAAAATTAACACACAAAAGGATAGAAAATAAAGACACTAACACCAAGTGATGCTATAGGGTTCAGGGACAGGCTCGATTGACAACTTTAACTTCTTGACCATTGGTTTACTAATGATATTCTCTTAGCTACCTCCATTAATGATCACCTTACAAAGATTTTTTTGTGCTATGCCTCTTTAACAACGTAGCTCTGATACCAATAAAGGATTTTGAGGGGGCCTGGGGAGAATTTTGATTGGATCTGAGTGAGTCCGTATACAATCAGGACATCATATTTCAACTCAAAATCTTAAGGCAATGGGTTATGAGTCCTATCTTTGTATATAACTCACTTTATTCTTATGTCTTTTTTCGATGTGGGATGACTTCACTTGTGAATTTCCAACACTTCTTCAGTTAGAAACAATTTATAATGTTTACTTATCCTTTTCTGGATTATTCTTTTTTGGATTGTCTTTTAATATCTTAATTTGAAAGCCTCGAGTATGAAATTAAAAGACATCATTAGTGTAAATTAACCAAGAAATTATTGTATGAATGACATTATGTGATGTAAGCAATAAGATGTATCTTATTAATTTGTATACTCTTTTATGGTAGAAAATACACAATATATAATTACTTATTGTTGATTTTGAATTAATTATGATGGTTAAATTTCTATAATAGTTCAAAGTAATTAATTTCTAAATCCTCCTTTTGGATTAAATCATTAATTTTGTGTATAAGATTCATATAACTTACTCAACATATTGTTTACTATAATTTGTAATGATGTAGCATCTATACCTATAATAATTAAAAAAATTCAAATATAATAACAAACCTTATTGATTAAACAGTAAAATAAATATCACTAAATTTGAGTTAAAACATTTCAATGTTTAAAAATAATAAACATCACATATAAAGATATGAATAATCATTTTTATAATTTAAGTAATCCTTAACAAATGTTTACATTACTAACTTATTATATGATATTTAGGAAAATTTGATTGCACAAAGGTTTTGTTAGAAGATGAATTTTCTTAATGCTTAACTACTAATCAAGGAAAATATGTTTAACTTGAAAATTTGTTATGTAAGTTTCTTCTCTCTACCTTCAATGAATATGTTTTCATGCTTCATTTAGAGATTTTGGCTCAGGCCTAACCTGATCTCTATTTCTATTTTTTCAAAAACATTTCAAAAATGACATCGTTTGTTCATTGCCCATTGGGCTTTAGGCCGGGGCAATTGCTAACCCTAGCTTCATTTCTCACATAAATTCTGACTATAATACAATATTGACTTTTTCCATATTTATAAACTAACTATCTTATTGTTTCTTCACGCTTGACATTGTGAATTTTAGATGGAACAAAAGATTATAAGACTCGGAATAAAAAAGGATAAGAATTTTCTCACCAATTCTCAAAGACCTGTCCGTCTTCTTCTTTTAGAGCACAATATGAGAATATGACATTCTTCTTCTAAAGTAGAATATGAGAATATGTAATCAGATCATATATCGTGATTTTGGCCATATCATTTGATATAAAAGTTAATTTAATCGAATAACATAAGAATATTTGAAATCTTTTTAGAGAAATCTTTGTTGGATATATTAGATTAATTTAATAACCATAAAGTGTGATCCATATTACTTTATTTGATTCTAATATATGGTAATTGATACAATGGTCACCTTTGGGACTTGAACTTTCACCGAAGTCTATCACCAACACCCTTTGCACGACAGTCACATTTAGATCTATTTAAGAAAGACTCAGCTTTCAACGACCCTCGAAGTGTTTACCTCACACGCACTCGAAGAAACAATGCTATGAAAGAAATAAGAACAAAGGTAACAAGGAAACATAGAGATGCGTTTAAAAACTAACTTTATATACTTTCCCTCAATAAAATAATACAAAAAATGCTCTCTCTGATTGAATGAGAAGAGCAAAGCTCGAATGAGATCTATATAAGCATCCTAACTTGCCTTCTAAGTTACATTCAAAATCCCACTCAATTTAAACTACCTAAGATCATGCTAAAATCACGTCTATCCTTATCATATTACATCACGTGGACCAATTAGATGACACCCCCATCTAAATAGGACTTTAACTGATAAAATAAGATAAGATAAGATAACAATAAGATAGAGTTTACATTCAACTAGGAAGCTAGCATCCTTATCCTCGAAGATCTACACTATCTTCGGATGTTCAGTTCCACTGTAACTCTAACTCCCATTCATCGCCACATCATCCAAGATCTTCCCACAATCTTTATTCGTTGATGACGCAGTGTGATCTTGCTAAAGCCCACTAGCATCTTGGCCTAATCCAATGCTTCCCACAACAAGTCCGTTAGTCATGATCCATCCATCCAAGCATGGGTTAAGGCCCTAGTCCATCAAGCCCTTAGCCTGGGTTGAGTCAATCTCCACAAAGTCTGAGATTTTACCAAAATTCGCACTAAGTCCGATCCCATTCACCCATCTTTGCCTTAGTGTTTTTGCATGCCTCCCTCATGCGTGAATCCAGCTAACCTTTCTCCTAAGACTCCCCATGAAGGTCACTGAGAAGTGCTCTGGAACTTAGGGATCTAACAAACCACCCCCACCAGATGGATTTGAATCCCTCGTTGAATTAGTCTGAAGGTAGGCGTTCACCTGATCCTCAAACCGCCACAAGGTCATATCTTTCTCCCACGTAGCTTTCACGACAGGTTTACTTTTCCACTGAATTAAGAACTTGGTCTGTCAGTTCTTCTTATGTTGACCCATTGTCTGGTGATCTAGGATCTTCTCCACTTGATCCTCGAACTATTTTCTAACAACTGGAAAAGCACGCTTCACCTAGTTCTTATTCGGATTTGATGCATCCTTATAGTAAGGCTTGAGAAAACTAACATGAAAAGTATGGTGTACCTTTAACTGCTCAAGCAACTTCAATCGGTATGCCACATTCCCCACTTTATGTAACACTTCAAATGATCGATCTTACTTCTGTACCAAACCCCTATGAAATTTCTTACTCAATATCTTCTTACAAATCTGTGGGGTTAGTTTCAATAATACCTTATCTCCCACGTCAAACTCTAATGGTCTCCTCCGAAGATCCGCTTGCTTCTTCATCCATCGAGAAGCTTTCCGAAGACTATCCCTCACCTCATCCAACTGTTCTTACTTCTCCATCTCAAACTTATGTGCCACAGGAAACTTGCCACCTGTCCTTTGTTGAGCAATCTTTAATAGTGTAAGAGACTGTTGTTCCAACACAATCTCAAAGGGACTTTTCTCTGTATCCGAAGATCTATGCAAGTTATAGAAAAACTGTGCAGTATTAAGTAAACTTAACCAATTATGTTGACTTGCACTTACATAATGCCGCACATACTCCTCCAACAAACCATTGATTTGTTCAGTTTGACCATCCGTCTGTGGGTGATTTGTCATTGAAAACTTCAAATCGTAACCCATCATATTGAAAAGGGACTTTCAAAATCAGCCTGTAAATCTAGTGTCTTGGTCGCTCACAATATTAGTTGGTACTTTAAAATATTTGACCACGTTTTTGTAGAACAACTCGGCCGCAACATTCAAGGGACAAGTTATAGGAGTCGGTATAAAGATCGTATACTTGGAGAATCTGTCAACCACCACCATGATTGATGCCATATTGTCCACCTTTGGAAACCCACTAATAAAATCCATTAAAACCGACATCCACGATCTCTCCGAGATGATAGGAGTTGTAACAAACTAACTTCCTTCTTTCTCTCCGGCTTATCCAATTGACACACAAGGCGCTTCTTGATGTAACATTACACATCATTCTCCATCTTCGGTCAAAAGTAGGAATGAGACAGGAACGCTAGCATCCGTTGGACTCTTGGGTGACCAGCCAACTGCGAGTTATGTATCTCCTTCAATAACAGTTTCTGCAATCCACCAAAGCTTGGCACATACACCTGACTACTCTTAGTCATCAACAGCCCTTTATCATTGAGCCAAAACTTGGATACGACACCTTCCTTAACTTGAGAAATCAACTTACAGTACATTGTGTCTAGTGGAGCAGTCGCCTTTATTTGCTCTAATGGGTTAGACTCCACCCTCGTGATTGAATAAAGGGACGCAAATACCTCTTTCCTACTTAAGGCATCTACCACGTTGTTATGCCTCCCTAGTTTATGCTCTCACTTAAAGTCATATTCGACAAGAAACTCCTACCACCAGGCTTATTTTGCAAATAACTTCTTCTGGGTTCTGAAAAACATGTTAGCTACATTATCCATTTGCACAACGAACTTGGTTCTTAGTAAATACACTCGCCATGTCTCGAGACAATGCACCACCGCAAGCATCTCCTTCTCATATGTCGAGTAACGCTACTCTGCATTATTAAGCTTTCGACTCTCAAATGTAACCAAATAACCCTCATGTACAAGGAATCTACCAATGGCTTTGTCCGAAGCATCAGTAGGTACCTCAACGAAAGACACGGGCAACTTTAGTACAAGTTCGATTGAGATAGCATTTTTAAGTCTCTCGAATGCCTCCTCATATGTACTCGACCAATACCACTCTTGCTTCTTCTTCAGCAAGTCCGTTAATAGCAACGCTTTCTTGGAATATCACACAATAAACTGCCTATATTAGTTCACCAGGTTGAGAAAACTCGACAACTCTTGTACTATCGTGGGAGCTTTCCACTCAACTATCGCTTTCACTTTCCTCGGATCCATTGAGTCCTGACCCTTGCTCACCACGTGACCCAAGAATCTGATTTATAACTAAGCAAACTCACTCTTCTCCATCTTCACATAGAGCTTGTGTTGCCTCAGTCTCTTAAACACTCACCTCAAGTGTTCCACATATTCAACCATGCTAGTTCTATACACCACGATGTCATCTAAGTAGACCACAACAAACTCATCCAAAAAGTCGTACAACATATCATTCATAAGGTTGCAAAATTTCAAAGGGGCGTTAGTTAATCCAAATGGCATAACTAAAAATTTGTAGGATCCATACAGAGTTATGCACGTTGTCTTTTGCTCCTCACCCTTGGCTATTCGCACTTGCCAATACCCACTCTGAAGATCCAGCTTAGTGAACACCTCAACCCTTGATAACCTGTCCATCAAATCCTGAACCAAAGGTACCAGATACTTGTTTTTTATCGTTAGCTTGTTCAACGCTCGATAGTCCACACACATCCAAAGTGTACTGTCTTGCTTCCTATAAAACAATACCAGGGCGCCATATAGAGCTTTGGAAAGTTGGATGAACACTGCCTCCAACAACTCACCAAGTTGTTTCCGAAGTTCCCCTCGTTCCATCGGGGACATTCTATATGGGGCACTCGTAGGTGGGATCACTCCATGAACTAACTTGATCCTGTGATCTATCTCTCGATGAGGGGAAGAGTTTTCAGCAACTCTTTCGGCATCACCTCCTAAAACTCCCTTAACACCACGTGGTCTTCACTGATCTTCCATATGACAGCGAGATAGGTCTTCATACCTTTCTTCAACCCTTTCTCGATGCTCATAGCTGAAACATATCCTACTAACGTTGTAGCATCCATTGTTCTACTATTGAACCTACGACAATTCATGTAGAAGGAATTTTGTTCATTCATCAATGTCATACCTCCCAAAGTCAGATACAACACCACCTTTGCTGCTTTAAGGAAATCGACTCCCAATATCATCTCGAAATCCTCTATTGGTAGGATGATGAATTTCATCTTGGCATGCTTACTTCTGATTGGGACGTTGTAAGTAATTCTAGCAATTACTTGTGCCTTCCCCGTGAGGGTTTTGATTCTCATCGGGGCCTTGGACACCCTTTTTTCCAACTTCTGAACCATCTTTTTCGCTAGGAAACTGTAGGTTGCTCCCATATCCACCATCGCAGTCACATCCTTTTCCTTAACTTGTACACCTACGTACATTAGTTTATCAAAGGAAACCGACTCACCACTAACTGCATTTAGCAAAGCGATTAGATTTAGCACCACATCATCTGAAGAATCACCATCTCCTTCGGCAATTAGTGCATGCAACTTCTCTTTCCTTGGGCACTCTCTAGAAAAGTGTGTACTGCCACATAAGTAACAAGCAATCTTGCCCTTCTTCGAGGACGTCTCCCCGTTCTACAAGCCACCATTCTACTTGCCCTTGCCTTTGAAACCCTTCTTGAAGTCTTTCTTTTTCTTCCCCTCGGTCTTCTCTTATTAGGCGTGGCCTTTTCCCTTGGAAGAATTTAAGGAGCTTGCTTTAAAGTCTTTCACCATACAAAAATCCACCAAGGCATCGGCAGCTACAATTACACCAACCACTTCCTTCATATTCTGCCTTTATAACTCCATTTGATCCCACAGTTGTAACCCATATAGGAAATTGAAGAGCTTGTCCTCATCTGACATTTTCTCAATATCCATCATTTGAGAACTAAAAGATTTCACATAATCTCTTATCGATCCATCTTGCTTTAGCTTCTTCAAGGTATCTCGCGAGTGAAGAAGTATTCATAGGAAGGAACTGATCTTTGAGCTCCTTCTTCATTTACACCCACGTTTCCATGAGAGTTCTACCCGTGCTGATCTCTACAGAGGTCCTCTTCCTCCATCAGAGCTTGGCATCCCCATACAAGTACATGCCCATCACATTGACCTTTTCAGCATCAGATACCCTAGTAGCCACAAAGTATTGCTCCATATCCCACAAGAAGTTCTCCAACAGCTTAGCGTCTCGCACGCTTTCAAGCACCCTAGGTTCACGTACCTTCATAGAAGAAAGTTGTGGTGTTAAGCTTTCACCTCGTTCAACATCAGTCGTTGTAACGGTAAACCTCAGCACAGTGATCTCGAACTAGGACTCCTTTTAAGCCTTCAACAAATCCACCATCTGTTATTACAACTGTTGGATCCTCACCTCTAACATCTTGAAACGAGTATTGTGAGATGTGACTTCTTCCTCCCCTTGAGGAATATGTCCAATAAGTGCCTCCACCCTAGACACTTGTTCTGTCAAGTCGCCTACTGCCATTTCGAACTTTGGCTCTGATACTAGTTGATACAAAGGTCACCTTTAGGACTTGAACTTTCATCGAAGTCTATCGCCAACACCCTTTGCATAACAGTCTTACTTAGATCCATTTAAGCAAGACTTAGTCTTCAACGACCCTCGAAGTGTTTACCTTGCACACACTCAAAAAAACAATTTTATGCAAGTAATAAGAATAAAGACAACAAGGAAACATAGAGATATGGTTAAAAACCAACTTCATATACTTTCCCTCAACAAAAGAATAAAAAGAATGCTCTCTCTGATTGAATGAGAAGAGCAAAGCTCGAATGAGCTATATATAGGCATCCTAACTTGCCTTTCAAGTTACATTTAGAATCTTAATCAATCTGAACTGCCTAAGATTATGCTAAGATCACGTCTATCCTTATCATATTACATCACATGGACTAATTAGACGATACCTCTATTTAAATAAGGCTCTAACTAATAAGATAAGATAAGATAAGATAACAATAAGATAGAGTTTACATTCAACTAGGAAACTAACATCCTTATCTTCGAAGATCTCTACTATCTTCAGATGTTCAGTTCCACTGCAACTCTAACTCCTAGTCATCGCCATATCATGCAAGATCTCCCCACGATCTCTATCCACTGATGATGTAGTGTGATCTCGTCGAAGCCTACTAGCCCACTAGTCTGATCCAATGCTTCCCACAACAAGTCTGTTAGTCGTGGTCCATCCATTCGAGCATGGGCTAGGTCCTTAGTCTATTAAGTCCTTAGCCTGGTTCGAGTCAATCTCCACAAGGTTCGAGACTCTACCAAAATTTACACCAAGTCCAATCCCACTCGCCCACATTTGCCTCAGTGTTTTCGAATGCCTCCCTCATGCGTGAAACTAGCTAACCTTCCTCTGAAGGCTCCCTATGAAGGTTGCTGAGAAGTACTCCAAAACTTAAGGGTCTAATAATAGGCCCAAATAATAATTATTAGGCTTGTAAAGGAAATTAGAGTCATTAGGGTTAATTAACAAAGCCCTTCTCTCTCATTTAGTCAAGTAACGTTAAAAAATATCAAAGAAACATATGTTCTTGCACTATTAAAAAGAATGAAGAAAGGGAAGAAGGTGAGAGTGGATAAAGCTTTTGCGTAGAGAAGTATTTGTGATTAAGAAAGAATTACACATATTGAGCATAAATCAAGGTTATTGTTTCTTTCTTTTATTTATAGCATAAATCTTAGGGTTTGAAGGTGTTGAATCAATTATGTCATAGATCATCATGAGTTAATTTTATACTTGAAATATTGTTTAGAATATTAAATATTAAAATTTACATGTTATATTAGAGCAAATTATGACACTTTGCATTAGAGTTAACCCTAAAATTCATAGTAGTAATTAATATTACTTTACGATTATAGAAAAATTATGATATTACTTTCCCTATAATCTCTCAACGTAAGTTATCTTGTTTCTTGACTTATGTGAGTTGTTGAATCGATTAAAATTTTTAATAAAGATGATCCCTTAATAATAATTATGTCAGAGATTGCGTAGGTTCTTGTCTTACATGTCTATTTTGGAATGTGTGTGCTTCGTTGCATCAAATAGATGCTATCACATTAAAAGATGGACTTAACCGCCTTGAATGGATTGGGGACTTGGGATTTTTTGAATCCAACAAAAAGTCTCTGCGTATGAGATTGTGCATGGGGCCTACCATTGTTATTATAAAGCATAAGTTTTACTGAACAATGTATGAGACAATTTTGATTTTGTAGGATATTTTCAGCATCCATTGATCTTTGAAGAAAGGTTTTCATGGGACCCACCATTAAGGTGTTGAATTTGTGTTGCAATTTATCACTTTTGTATGAAATCTAGAAAATGTTATTCATGTTGGTAGGCCTTACCATAGAACGCTTTAAATGTTATAAAACATAACAGTCAATCTAATTGCAAGTTTTGCACCTATTCTATCTTTTATATTCTTGTAACAGTAGAGAACAGATAGAGAGATATCAAAGA
This sequence comes from Erythroxylum pedicellare, assembly GCA_027563575.1. Classification (NCBI taxonomy): domain Eukaryota; kingdom Viridiplantae; phylum Streptophyta; class Magnoliopsida; order Malpighiales; family Erythroxylaceae; genus Erythroxylum; species Erythroxylum pedicellare. Next base: position 13,942 of record JAOQMP010006716.1, read on the forward strand.
TGATGTTGTAAGAAGTGGTTCTGCATAAGCATGACAATCTGTTGGGACTTACAGAATGATTTTGGGGTTAAAATGTGCGATTGTTTTATGTTTAAAAAAAGGTGAATATGCACGTAACCAATTACATTTTAGTTCTCTGGTAATAAATGAAAATGTATGTTAAAGTTTGTTTGGACTTCACAAAATCATCTTTCAACATTATAATTAATTTAAGAATTCATGTATGTTTATGTAATTAAATGTTTATTGTATAGAAAGCTTGTTAGTCACCAAAGTAACCTTGCTTAAAAAGATATTTAGATGCATTATTTCAATTGTTCATATTATATGATGCTAATAAATGATATAAAAGATGAATTAAACTATTGAGGTTATTAATTATAATGCTAAGAGATCCCCCAAAGGTGAATCATTACTTATAACTAATAATATTAAAGAGACTTATCGACATACTTAGTGAATATGTTTGTATATCCAAAGACAACATGCTTACTAACTTGAGTTGATTGACTATCTATTAAAATGTGTGTATATATTTTGTTGGCATCATTATGGATTTATGATACATATTTAATTATCACCCAAAGGTGAACTTAAATATATATAATTAATTGTACTCAAAGCATTAATGTGTGAGTTTGTTTTTATGTTTGTAGTTTTTAGTAATTTGTTAGCTATAAGAATGATTTGATCAAGTTCAATGGGCTAAACTATGCCGATTGGTCTGAGCAAATCCAATTTTAGTTGGGTGTTATGGATAAGGACCTTACATTAGTTATAGAGAAGCCTGCAACTATTACTGAGACTAGTACCTAAGTCGAAAAGACATATTTTAAGGCTTGGGAAAAGTCTAATATGTTGAGTCTAAACTTGATACAATTGAAAATGGTTCAAAATGTTAATTCATCAGTGCCTCATACAAACAATGCAACGGAATTTATGATAAAAATCAAAGAGTACTCACAATCAGATATAACTAACAAGTTTATTGTAGGAAGCTTGATTAGTCGAATTTAGCTGCAAAGTTGAAATCAATGGGCATAGATGTGAGTGAATCCTTCCTAGTACAAATCATCGTCAACTCATTTCATCATGAATTTGATCAGTTCCAAGTCAATTACAATAATCTGAAGGAAAAATGGAACTTTCAAGAAATCAAGGTCGTGTTAGTGAAGGAGGAAGGGAGATTAAAGAAAATAAAGGAACATTTTGTTCATATTACAGTACACAAAGAAGCTAGCAGCAGAAAGGGAAATTCAAGAAGGAAGAACAACAAGAAGGACAAAGCCTCATTGAATTTTAATGAGGGCCAAATCTATAAAGAGCATCGTTGTTTCTTCTGTAAGATTGTTGGTCACCTCAAGAAAGATTGCCCTAAGAGAAAGGCTTAGTTTGAAAAGAAAGGTAAGTATTATGTTTCAGTGTGTTTTGAATCAAATCTTATTGAGGTGCCCAAGAATACCTAGTGGTTAGATTAAGGTGCAACTACTCATGTGTCATATATTATGTAGAGATTCCTTTCGATCCAAACTATAAATGGAACTGAAGAGTTCCCCTATATGGGTAAAATAATGAAGGCAAAAATAGAAAGAATTGAGACGTACAAATTGATCCTAGACACTAGTTGTAGTCTAGATCTTAAAAAGTGTCTTTATGTTCCTAAATGCGCTAGGAATTTAGTTTCTGGTAGTAAGTTGGATAAGATAAGTTTTAATTTTAATGTTGGAAATTATATTTTTTTTCTTTGTATAAAAGACAATACTATTATGGTTCTGGTATATTAATAGATGGTTTATATCGTTTCCACCTTGATGTTAATTATTCTACATCTTTGTTTCATGCTGAACACAATATTGGTAATAAACATAGTGCACATAATGAACACTCTGCTTACTTGTGACATCAAAGGTTATGTCATATATTTAGAGAAAGGGTGATGAGATTAGTGAAAAGTGAAATCTTACCTCAACTAGATTTTACTGATTGGGATGTGTGTGTAGATTGCATTAAAGGCAAGCAAACCAAACACATATCTAAGATTTTAGCCATAAGAAGTACTGAGTTACTTAAATTAATGCACACTAATATACATGGTCCATTTCATATTCTATCTTGGGGAAGTGAAAAGTATTTTATCACCTTTATTGATGACTATTCACATTATTATTATCTGTATTTACTGCATGAAAACTCTCAATTAGTGGACATTCTTAAGGTGTTCATTAATGAGGTAGAAAGACAGTTAGATAGAAAAGTGAAAGTCGTCAGGTCTGATAAAGGTGGTGAATATTATAATAAATATGATGATACTAGATAGTGTACAAATCCATTTGAAAATTTTCTTCAAAGTTAAGGCATTTGTGCACAGTATATAATGCCCGATACACCATAACAGAATGGTGTAACTGAAAGGCAGAATCGTACTCTTATGAATATTGTTAGGAGTATGTTAAGTTACATGAATGTACCTTTATCTTTATAGATGTATGCATTAAAGACAACTACATACCTACTTAATAGGATTCCTAGTAAAGCAATTCATGCGACACCTTATGAATTGTGGACAGGTAAGAAACTAAGCTTGAGGCACCTGCATGTTTGATGTTGCCCAGCAGAAATAAGAATTTATAATCCTCATGAAAGAAAGCTTGATGTAGGAACCATTAGTGGTTACTTTATCAGTTATCCAGAACAGTCACAAAGGGTAATATTTTATTGTCCTAATCATAGTACAAGAATAGTTGAGTCTAGGAATGTTAGGTTCATTGAAAATGGACAAATCAGTGGGAATAGGGAACCATCAAAGGTTGATATTTAAGAGATTTAGGTGGAACATCCTTCACTTAGTGTCTCTTCTTAAGTTGTTATTCCTTTTGTTATATTACAGCCACCCAACATATCAAACAACAAGTTAATATTCCAAACCTATAAGAAGCAAATATAAATAATGAACTATTAAATAATGTGCAAGTCATAAATGATTAAGTGATACCACAAGAAATAGTATTGTGAAGGTCTATAAGGGATAAAAGGCCAACTATATCAAATGACTATGTGGTGTATTCACTTAAGCATAAGTATGACTTGAGCATTGATAAGGATCCAATCTTATTTTAAAAAGCTATGAAATATAATAATTTTAAAAAGTGGCTGAATGCTATGAAAGAAGAGTTAAAATCTATAGATGATAATCAAGTTTGTGAATTAGTTGAGTTAAAGGCTCAAAGCAAGTTGGTTGTAAATGAGTCTGTAACACCAAAAAGGACTCGAAAGGTAATATTGAAAGGTATAAAGCTAAACTTATAGCTAAAGGTTATACTTAAAAGGATGGCGTTGACCTTAAAGAGACCTTTTCTCCAGTTTCAAGGAAGGACTCTTGAAGAATTGCTATAGAATTAATAGCTCATTATAATTTAAAGCTTCAACAAATGGATGTAAAGACCACTTTTCTAAATGGTGACTTAGAAGGAGAAGTTTATATAGACCAACCGGAAGGATTTGTAACAACAAAAAAGGAAAATATGGTGTGTAAATTAAAGAAGTCAATATATGGTTTGAAACAAGCTTTTCGACAATGGTATCTTAAGTTTAATGATACCATTATCTCTTATGATTTTGTAGAGAACACTGTTGATAAATGTATCTATATGAAGGTCAGTAGGAGCAAGTTCACTATTTTGGTATTGTATGTTGACGATATTCTTTTGACTGCTAATGATTTGGGCTTGTTATATGATGTAAAATAATATCTCTCTAATAACTTTGAAATAAAAGATATAGGTGAGGCATCCAATGTAATTGGAATAAAAAATTCTATGATAAGACACAAGGATTGTTAGGGTTGTCTCTTAAAGGATGTATCAGTAAAGCAAAAGAGAGATTTAGGATGGAAAAATGCTCAGTATGGTTAATTCTAATTCAAAAGGGGATAAATTTAATGAAATTCAATGTCTCAAGAACATTTTGGAACAAAAGGAAATGGAATCTATTCCTTATGCATCTGTAGTTGGGAGTTTAATGTATATTTAGTCTTGTACTTAGGTAGATATCAGTTTTGTTGTTAGAATATTAGGTTGATATCAAATTAATCCTAGATTGGACCACTGTAAAGCTGCAAGAAAAGTTCTTAGGTATTTACAAGGTACCAAGGATTACATGCTCTCATAGAGGAAATCAGATCACTTAGAAGTGATTAGTTATTCAGATTCAGACTATGCTAGTTATGCAGACTCAAGAAAATCTACCTTTAGTTATCTATTCCAACTAGCAGGAGGAGCAATTTCTTGGAAGAGTGGAGAAAAGTTTATCATTGTTACTTCCACTATGGAGGCTAAATTTATAGCATGCTTTGAGGCCAATATTCAAGCATTGTGGTTGCAAAACTTTATCTTAGGGCTAGGTATTGTCGACAGTATAGCTAGACTACTAAGAATTTATTGTGATAATTCCGCAGCTATCTTCTTCTCTAGTATTCTAAGGGTGCTAAATGCATGAATTTGAAATACTTGTCAGTCAAAGAAGAAGTGAAAAAACACAATGTGTTAATTGAGCATATTGGAATTGATTTAATGGTAGCAAATCTGTTAACTAAAGGATTACCACCTAAAACATTTACTAGCCATGTTGAAAGGATGGGAATTATAAATAAGTTCTTATTAGCATGAGATTGTGTTATGTACGTATATATGTTTGGATATTTGCTATTATTGTTTTGGAACTTATGAATTCAATTAATGTTATGATTTTGCTTATTTGTTAGTTATCACATTATGTTGTGTACACGCATTGTTTTATTGTGAATGTTATGTACGTATATATGTTTGGATATTTGCTATTATTGTTTTGGCACTTATGAATTCAATTAATGTTATGATTTTGCTTATTTGTTAGTTGACACATTATGTTGTGTATACGCATTGTTTTATTGTGATGACAAATTATGTTTTGAGAAAATATTAAGTTAAGAATTACAGTGTTTCTTAATTATAGTTAATTTGAGTTAAGTTGATTGTGTAATACTTGAAAGGAATCATATCATTAGATGACTTATGACCGTCATGATCTAGCATTTCAATTCATTCAAGTTTGATGGCTTGATAGATTCAATATATGGTGCACACTTATTTTGTTAGATCATCAAGTCATAACATGAGCTAAGTGGAAGATTGTTAGATTAATTTAATAATCGTAAAGTGTGACCTATATTACTTTATTTGATTATAATATGAAGTGGGCCCAAAATAATGGTTATTGAGCTTGTAAAGGAAATTAGAATAATTAGGGTTAATCAATAAAACAATTCCCTCTTCTTTCAGTCAAGTAACATTAATAGATATCAAAGAAACATACATTCTTGCACCACTAAAAAGAATGAAGAAAGGGAAGAAGGCAAGAATGGATAAAGCTTTTGCGTAGAAAAATATTTATGATCAAGAAAGGAATTACACATTTTGAGCATAGATCAATGTTATTATTTCTTTTTTTTCTTTGTAACATAAATATTAGGATTTGAAGGTGTCGAATTAATTGTGTCATAGATCATCTTGGGCGAATTCTATGCTTGAAATATTGCTTAGAATTTAAAATGTTAAAGATTAAAATTGACAATACATTTACTAATTTCATCTTTTGTATTATTAAGTTGTTGTTTTTCTCTTATCCATACTATTGGGCTAGATATGGTAATTTTTCAGCTATTGTGATAAACATTTTAGATTTTTTACAATTATTAAAATTTAAAGGAAGTATTTGACTAGTATAAATAATTAAGGAAGGTCTTGGGTTGGGCTCAAAATTATGTGTTCAGATTTCTTGATCAAACTTGAAGCATAAGCGGGTTGGAGGTTGCACCGAGCCTGAGTCTGATCAGGTGCAATAAAATCTATTTTTTCATTTAAAAAATTAAAAATAACAATGTTTTATTTGAAACTTTTATGTTTAAGCTTGAAATTAAAATAAAATCCGGATAATCATATGAAATCTGATCAGATTCAAGCCAAACCATTGATTTTAGGCTAGATCGGGTTAGACCGAGCTAGTCCTTTTTTGTCATGCCTACTTCAAATTATTGTATAATTATAGGAATTTTTTCTTTTTTACCGATAAGATGAAATTCTATGGACTTTGAACTAACATTTGGAATATTCTTACAATAATTGAAACGGCGTGATAAGGTGACTTCTAGCTTGAGAAAGCAAATAAAGTCCTCCAAAGTCCCATGGAAAAAAACTTTCTGCTTCCCAATAGATTATTAACTAAATAAACAAACAAAGTTATGCATCCTAATAGATTATTAATTATGAAAAAAGGTATTTATATGGTCCTCGAAACACAAATTAGAGGCGACTTGTTTGCATTAGTAACCATTGTTGTCGGATTCCAAAATACTTTTGTACGACGAAAAAATGAAAGCAACCATTAAACTACACTAAAATTTAAGGAGAAAATCCCTATACATTGTTAGTGAAGTAGTCAGGAATCGATATACCTCTAATTTTTATCATTATACATTTAACTTCATTAATTACCAAGAGTTTGCAATGGGGTTTATAAGCTAACACCATTCCATTTGTTTCTTGTTCATCTTCATTCTTATAGCCTTGGTTTCTGAATCTACATCACGTACTCTGCAAGATGAACCAATATATCAAAGGTACGGCAGTGGATGAGTCGTTATAGACGTGTGTACAAAGACAGCAGCGAGAGTGTTGTTATTTTGTCTTGAAATTGTGGTGGATCCAAATGGTGACCTAATCCGATAAGCTTGCAGTACAACCCGAGTTGGATAAAAATAGAAATCTGTGTTGGCGGCCAAGCCCAAAGCCCAACACTAATTTCGATTTGCCCCCCACAGTATGGATCTGTTTTGATAAAAACATAAAACCTAGTTGTAAAAGGGATCTATTTGTATCGTTTTTCTTTATAGTGAAAATACTATCTCTGCTCTTACCTGATGAAGTAGGCATCATTGGCCGAACCTTATTAAATCTTTTTGTTGTTTTCTTTATTTTTGGTGCTTTTGTGATTGTGCGCGTGATTATTGTTGCAATTTGTCCTACAGAGAGGAAATGCGTTATAACATATTCAAGAAAATTGTCCAGCATATTGAAGCTTTCAATGCTACTGCGAACAAGCTTTACAAGCTAGTGGTCAATAAATTCGCAGACCTCACGAATGAAGAATTCAAAGCTACAAGAAACAAATTCAAGGGCCATATGTGTTCTGCACAATCAGGGCCCTTCAGGTATGAGAATTTAACTATTGTATCGTCTTCTATGGATTGGAGGAAGAAAGAAGTTGTGACACCTATTAAGGATCAGGGACAATGCAGTGATAATCTAATCTAATCTAAAGTCTAAATCTAAATATCACTAAAATCCTTGTATGCTTACTATACGAAAATCCTCGCAGGATCTTGTTGGGCATTTTCAACAGTTGCAGTCGTCGAGGGAATTACACAGCTAACAACTAAGAAACTAATCTCACTCTCTGAGCAAGAACTAGTAGATTTTAACACAAAGGGAGAGGATCAAGTTTGTGAAGGTGTCTAATAGATGACGGATTCAAATTCATCATAAAAAACCAGGGTTTGACAATTGAAGACAACTATCCCTACAAGGTAGCAGATGGAAGCTGTAACACCAATGCAATGGCCAACCATGCAGTTTAAATAACTGGCTATGAAGATGTACTAGCAAACATTAAAGCAGCATTACTAAAGGTTGTGGCAATGCAACCAGTATCAGTTGCCATTGATGCGGAGGCAATTTCCAGTTTTACGAGAATGGGATATTTACCGGAGATTATGAGATTGATCTAAACCATAGCGTGACAGTCGTCGGGTACGATGTTAGTAATGGTGTCAAGTATTGGATTGTGAGGAACTCATGGGGCACAGAATGGGGTTAAGAAGGATATGTAAGGATGCAGAGAGACATTGAAGCTAAGGAAGGATTTTGTGGAATAGCCATGTAAGCTTCTAATTCCACTGTTTGAACTCCTTTACTATAAATGTACCTAAGAACTATACATTAAGGGTATACCCAAGTTTGTGTATTGTTGTGTGTGTAAGGATCAGTTATGTATAAGATTAATTTTTTTAATGTTAAATATAACAAAAAATTTAACATATTATCAAATTTTTACTTCACCAAAATAGCTAGAAACGTATATATTATATATCATGAAATATAAGTTAATCTAGCATTTTTGTATGTTGTATGTCTTGGCCCCTCCAACAAGTCAAAAATTGTTAGCTATTGGTTGCATGCTTTGGCCTCCTCCACTAAGTCAAAAATAGATAACCACCATTTAGAATTTGTCATAGATACATTATTTTCTTTGTGTGAATGACATTATTGTCAATTGCTGAGATTGTGCATAAATTGAAGAAATTTTGGACAAAAGCTTGGGACTTCAGCTACAAATAGAAGGCATGATTTGAGACATTAATACACCATTCCTTCCTTTCCTTCAGTCACCAAAACAGCACAAATCCTCTCATCCTTTCTTTAGTTATTTTTGTATATTTTATGAGTTTTAAAAGCCTTTAGTTCCAGTCTTTGTACTTATAGACATTCTCCACATATTAGTAAAATTGCTTACCCTTTGGTAGTGGACGTAGGTCATATTGACCGAACCACGTAAACCTTTGTGTTCTGTCCCATTTTATTTTGTCTATTTTTATTTTCATTACTATTTTTCTGCTATTAAATTCAACCGATATTCGATCTAAGGGCATTTACCTTAACAAACTGGTACCAGAGCTTCTCCTGTTGGTCTAACTTACCGTATGCTCTGTGGTTGCCATTAAAGTGGACCCTCAATATCAGAAAGTAACTTAGATTTTTATTTTGAGTCTAAATGGGGCCCACTACCTCGTTTTTATCATGTGGGGTCCACCACCTTGGTTTTGTAAACAAAGTTCAGTTTTGCTTGTAGGGCCCACATTCTGACTTTGTTGTGAGGCTCGCATCTAGTGCTTTGGTGGGGTCCGTTTTCTCGGTTTCACGTGTAGGGCCCACCTGTAGAAAAATAGTCGAAATATCAAATTTTTTTGACATCATGATTATAACGAAGACATTTATTAAAAAATTTGACCAAAGTGTTAACTTCAGTATATGGCAGCTCAAGATGTAAGTCATTTTAATACAAGATAGGTGTGAGATTGCACTTGATGGAGTGAAGAAAAAGTCAGCAGATATGGCGTTAGATAAATTCACAGATTTAGATAAAAAGACGAGATCAGTCATTATGTTTGTAGCACCCCACTTTCGCAAGACACGTACCCGATATCCTGAGTGATATCCGAGTTCGTGCTCCACGATGGTTCCGTGCTAACATACTCCTTCCGATACGTAGACACTCGAAGCTCAGTACAATTTTTTTCACACGCGTACGCAAAAATCAATAATAAAAAATTCGGGCCCACTTTTATTCAGAAACATTTTCAATCGTAACAATACAATCATCATAATTTTAATAGCCATTTGGACCCATACTTCTATTTCATAAAACTCGAAATCACAATTATTTATTACACTTTGATCAATCTCTTTGTCAAAACATTTCCAATTGGAAAGTTATACACAACAAATATATTCAAATACACAAGATACAGTAATTGTGGAAGACTTAATTTGGTATAAAAATAAAGAAATATAATACAGACGCAAACTTATCCCGACCTCTACCTCTTACTTGAATTCAATAGGTATACTTCTGTTTGTCTAAACAGGTACTCTTTTGAACTTGAAAAATAATTGCAAATTTTGGGTGAGTTTTGCGAACTCAGTGAGTGACCATCCTCAATAACTCACTCAATCACATAACACATACAATTCACATATTCATATAATTTACATCATTCATTTATACCCATATTGAATCACATACAGTTGATCAGTCATTTCACACTTTTCATTCAACACATACTATATTCCGAAATCATTCAAACCATTATAATCATTCACATCTTATGCATATGTAATACTTATGAGCCTCGCTTTCCATTTTATTTCTTTATTATGACAAAGCGCCTAAAATTGTCCCTTATCTATTGTGGATACCGAGCTTATTAATAACTGTTTCATATCCGTTGGGGATACTGGGCTCATTTTAAATAGTGAGCCTTTGGCTCTTACTCACTTTCTAAACTCTAGGCTCTTTTTCGGTATCTACTCTGGTCACAACTGCCTTTATCTTTCACACATTCATGTAATGAAATGCATCAATCACATATGATTAACTTTTCACTTTCACATATCATCGGACATAAGTCCGACATTCAACATTCAAGTTGAGAATCATTCTTTTTCATTCATATACATGTTCACATTTTTCTTCAAAACTAGGTTCGGTACTTCACAATCAAGTCATGTATCACGTATTTCATCAAATTCACATACAAGGAGCACTTCAATATCTTATTCATACCTTACAATCATTGGACCTTCTGTCTGAAAATCAACACAATCAATCACATTCGCATGATCATTCAGTAGTCAATCAATACAAATTCAAAACAGAACAAACAATCAAATGTGACCATCTAGGTTAACTCACAGTATGCTCCAGATTAGCATTTGCTTCTAAGGTCTGGAAACGCCTGGATGATGGTGCTCTATATGTTCCTCTATATCATGCAAAACATACACACATCACAATTTTCATAATTGTATAAGTGTCTATTGATGCAAACATATGTATATCAAATATGTACAATGCATGTTCAATGACATTCCCGGGTGTATATCCTTAATACATGTCTCATAACTAATTATCAAGATCTTTGAATCATTCCTTAACACTTAAAACACTCTTCTTACATTAACAATTCAATCATACATCAATTTGGCTTATTTAATATCACTAACAAGCCTAAACATCTCATTGTACAACATTGATAAGTCAATCATTCATAAACAACCATCTCTTCGAAAAAATGCCATAACTTTTGATGTAGATCTTGGATTAATGTCATCTTTAGATAGTTTTGAAGAGGACTTCTATATATACAACTTTTATGAAGACTTAAAAATGAAAATTTGTCATTTGGAGGGTCAAAATACACGGCTGTGTGAATTTACACGGGTGGCCCGTGTTTCTTTCGGGTCTGGTGGTGTTTTTGCATCAAAAACACGCGGTCATGTCAATTTACATGGCCTAACCATGTAACCTTTGGGTTTACTCAATTATCATTCTCCAAAGCCCCTATAAGGGATCCTATACCCATTCTAACATCACTTCCACTCTTAATCTTCCCAAATTCACCTTTTTCTAATGCAATATCACTCCATAACCATTCAAACACTAATCAAATTTCATTCACTCTCAATTCTCAACTCATTTGATTCATCATCTCAAGTGGATAGCTTCTTCAAATATACCCAATTTCAACTCAAGATCATCCATACAAATTTCATATTCCCCACTTGATCATAAACAACCAAAATATAACACATTCTCATACACTTAAAACATAACACATCATATATATTCATCCAACAATGTATTGTACCCAGTTCTCAATTTCATATCAAATTTTGGGATTCTTAAAGACATAATTTAAATTTGATGTCTTCATGAAAAGTGAATCCCTATGTTTCTAGTTTAATCCAAATTAAGAATCATCATAATTGAACCACTATAGAAGAATTTATGGCTAAAAGACTGAAGCATACTCAGAGATCATATTACTGCAACATTTTCCAGCTCAACTACCAAATTTTGTTTCCAAATATTACCCTAACACAACTCATACCAAGATCACTTTTTCTACCCCAACACTCTTCATTCTCAACTCCATTTCAAATCCAAAACATTCACAAATCAATTCATGATCTATATTTGATCATTATCCAAAAACAAAACAGATTCACTAACCCATTCATAATTGATTTTTTACACTCATCCTAACACCATTATATAGATCATCCAACTTCCAAAACATCTCTATAACAAATCATAGGCAATTAATGATCATTCACAATTACAAAAACAAGACATTTACATAGATTTTTCACCATCCAAGTCACACAAATACAACTCACATGATCAAGTCATCAATCCCACATTTCTCATCATTTTAGTTTCATTTAACAATACCCATGACATTTAAAGAATAACTTACTTGGTTTCACTTTAGATTCTTAAAAAAAAACACTAGCCTTAGCTCCCAAGCATCACACGTTCATCATCATTTTAAGGTTAAAAGGCTTGGGTTTTTGGTGAGAATGAAAGAGAAAGCAAGGTGAAAAAGTAGCATGAAAGATGAGAGGGTTGGGTTTAACATGAATGGAGATTTGAAGACTAAAAAAGAAGAAGAAGAGAGGGAGAAGAGAAGCTGCGAAAATGGAGAGAACCAAAGCAAAGCACCAATTTCCCCTTTGTAGAGAGAAGCATCATGAAAGACAACAAAAAGAGGGGCCTTTTTAATTAAAAGAGTAGTGGGCTTAAGGCATTGTTTGGCAAGTGATATTTGTCACTTGCCACATGTCCAATTTCCAAAACATTTGATTGGTTCTTTCATTTAACTAGTCCCATGAATTTCAATTTCTACTCCAGTTGTTCCCCAATTTTCACTAGCACTTGTCAATAAATCCTAAAGTCATTGATCAAAAATTCCATTGCCATTGGACAATAATTTCTACTACTATTTAACAATTGTTTTGCCACTTGGCAATTTTTCCTAACTAAAATACCCAACAATTTCCAGAAATTTCTCAAAATTTTCCAAAAATTCTAAATCAACAGACACACTCTCAAAATCAATTTCCAACATATAAAAGCCATATTTCTCAATATAATTACAATTATAAACAATTATACCCATAAATTGTCAATGAATGCATGTACAATTGTTTTTATGCGCAAAGATTCAATATTCACATGTATGAGCATATCATGTAATGCATGAGCATGAAATGTGTTTCCTAATTTCTCAATAATCTTTCACATTTACTATTTTAGCCTTAACATGGGTAACAGGATGTTACAATGTTGAATCTCTTCGATAAGATTTTTGCAGGAGGTTGCTGGTGAAAGCACAACTAAAGGTATGTAAGACAAGTTGAAAGCTATGTATATGAAGAAGACAGTGGAAAATCGGCTTTATTTGAAACAGAAGTTGTACATGTTCAAGATGACAGAAAGTACATCTATTCTTTCACATCTAGATAAATTTGATTCTCTTATTTTGGATTTGAAGAATGTAAATGTAAAAATTGAGGATGAAGATCAAGTCATATTGTTGTTATGTTCCCTTCCCCAGTTCTTTAAATATTTTTGTCATACTATGATTTATGGGAAAGCATCAGTCTCATATAATAGTATTAAGACTACATTAAAGTCAAAAGAGCAGATTGATAGGGACATCACTGGGGAGACTAGTGGAAGTTAGGCAGAGGGACTATTCGTACGAGGTAGATCTGAAAATAGAGATTTTGAAAGAAGTAGATCTAAAGGCAAGTCAAAATCCAAACATAGAAATAAAGTTTGTAATTATTACAAGAAAAAGGGGCATATAAAGGCTAACTACTATAAATTGAAATATAAGGAGAAAAATAAAGTTAAGTAGAATAACAACAACACCGCTGAGGCTAGTGTAACGGTAAATGAGAATAAAGGAATTATCTTCATAGCCACAGAAGATAAAGTTTGGTCTAATAAGGAGTGGATTTTAGATTTGGGTTGCTCTTACCATATGAGTCCCGACAGGGAGTGTTTTTCTATATATGAGTTATTGAATGGTGGAATTGTTTAATGGGTAATAATACTGCCTGTAAAGTTAATAGTAAAGGTACAGTTTGGATCAAAATGTATGATGGTATCATTAAAACACTCAGTGATGTTAGACACATTCCTAATTTGAAGAAAAATCTCATCTCTTTAGGCACTCTCAATTCTCAAGGGTGCAAGTTCATCTGAAGGTGGAGTTTTGAAAATTTCTAACGGTCCTCTTGTATTGATGAAAGCTTGCAGGTCTGGTAGTTTGTATGTTTTGCAAGGATCTACAGTAACAGGTACTGTGGCAGTCTCTACTAATGGTGACATTACCAATTTGTGCCACATGCATTTGGGACACATGGGTTAGAAAAGTTTAATGTTGTTAAGCAAGAGAGGCCTACTTTGTGTTCAAAGTATTGGTAAGATGGACTTTTGTGAGCATTGTATCTTTGGGAAGCAGAAACGAGTGAGTCTTAGTTCTTCAGCTGTTCACAAAACTAAAGGTACTTTAGATTATATTCATTATGATCTTTGGGGGCCTCTTGTGTTCCATCTAAAGGTAGTACCCGCTATATGTTGACTTTTATTTATGATTATTTAAGGAAGGTTTGGGTGTATTTCTTGAAACATAAAAATGATGATTTCTTAACCTTTAAGCAATGGAAAGTTTTGATTGAAAAGCATATAGGAAAATATGTTAAGCGACTATGGATAGATAATGGTTTGGAATTTTGTGGAGGTGAATTCAATGAATTTTGGAAGAATGAAGGAATTGCTCAGCATCACACTGTCAGAATGACTCCACAATAAAATGGAGTTACCAAGCGTATGAACCAGACTCTTTTAGAAAGGGCTCGGTGTATGATCTCTAATGCAAGGTTAGCACTTGATTTTTGGGCAGAAGCCATTGCTATATCTTGCTACATTGTCAACCGCTCTCCTTATGCTCCTCTTAATTTCCAGACTCCAGAGGAAGTTTGGTTAGGTACTCCTGCTGATTACTCTA
>JAOQMP010006787.1:0-13465 GCA_027563575.1 Erythroxylum pedicellare
TTGTGCTTTGAATATTGTTTAATATACTTTAAATAATATTTATATGCATAAATAATTTTTATTTTGTTTTTTATTACAAAATAAAATAGTTAAAATTAAAAGTGCTTTTTATTTTTATGTTGCCAAACAACCTACTTTATAAAGTTCTTTCAAAAAGGCTCTTTTTTTAATTGATAGCCAAACAGTCAATTGGCTTCTTAGAAAAGCTCTTCTTAGAAAAGTTCTACTGACAAAAGCTTTACTGGTATACTTCTAAGCTTCACACCTTAGAGGCCTAATAACCTAAAAAATTTAAATCAAGATATAATTCACCTATTTATGGAGGTAGAGTCTTAATAAAATATTAATTAAACTTACAAGTTGAGATTTATTTATGTGCTTAGTATCCTCAATTTTACCTAGCTTGGTCATCAAAGTGTCTTGAACAAAAACAACCCTAACACGCTAACTAGTTAGTTTGGAAAAGAACAATGATCAGTTAGACAAAGTCTCACTACAAAAGACCTAAAGCATTTTAAATTGAGTATATGTCATACTTTTCTCAAAGCTAAGACCTTTGATACTTGAAATTATGACAATTCAATGCACTTTTTTATAGAAGGATTTCAAGCCTACAAGGATCTAATAAAGAACAGGTATAAAGGCTTTCCTTTTAATTTGTTTTAGGTAAATGATACACCTAAGAAGTCTTTTGGCAATGAAATTGAGCCTAAAGTGGAGAAAGATGACTTTGCAAAATAGGTTAGAGGAAGACAATTTAGCCTCTAGTAGCATTGGAGGTGAAGTAAGAAGAAATGAAGATGAAGCTATCTCCATTTTTTTTTAATATGGTAGATTGTATGTGTCCTTTCTTAAGTTTATCTTATAAAAGATGTAATTTTGCAACTATTTTCCTTAATGTATTCCTTTTTATTCAAATTTGGTTCCATTTATACCTTACACAAAATTTGATCATCTATTTTTTCATGTTACATATTACTAGGATTATAGGCATCTCATCTTTAAATTTTTCCTTATAAATTTTATTTTCAATTATTGTAATTTTATTATATTGTAAGTATGCCAAGTGTCATTTTAGAAAAAGAAAAGCAGTAGTAACAAGTGAGAAGCTCAAAATTTTCTCTAGGGATCCTACCTAATCTTAGTCAAATACTTTTTTACCTTTCCTATTTTAGTTAACTACTTTTTGAGCCTCTTCCCATCTCTTCTAACTAGTTGGTTCCGTATTATTTTTAGTATGAAAATAATCTTTATTCTCTCAAATGAGGCATCCAATGGCCACCATTAAGTTCCTTACTTCTCTTTCTCAAAGTTTCCATACCTCCTCAGCTCCAACCTGAACCATTTTAGCCCTTATCCTCGCACCACTGGTCTTGTACATAAACATAGTTCTTCTTTTATTTCTCTTTTATCTCTTAATGCAAATGCAAACTTGGTGTTAAGTAGTGTTAAAGTTAGTCATGTGGCTCTTACCTCCTCTACCATACTCAATCATGGCTCTTCCTTTTTCTACATTTGTAAAAATTTGGTGTAAAGTGTCAAGAGACCAAGCTTATTAAACTAAATCCATTTTATTCCTCAGTATCACTCTATAAGTACTCTCCATGTCTCTCTTCTACTGGAAATCTTTAAAGTTGGTGCTACTTTCTGGTCCTACACTCTAATTGGACTTTTCATAGATAAAAGACCCTTTTTTTTTTTCTCAAAGTGCAAGTTTGGGCTGAGGCCAAGTGGAGCAAGCTAGGATTGATGCAAGCATTAGGGACTAAAGAGGACTATTTTCTCTTTAGGTTCTCATAGGAAGGGAAAATGAAAAAAAGTTTTTAAGCAAGGACTATGACATGTTTATGGAAAATTACTTCTTCTCTAGAAATGGAGCTTGAGATTAACTATGGATAGATAAAAGCCACAAAGCATTATAATATAGGTAAATTTCCACAACATATCAATGATCTACTTTAGGGTCAGGCTACCTTACTAGCTCCTTAGTTAAACCTTTATGCCTAAATGAGCATACAAATAAAGTAAGGATGAATGATTTTGCCAAAGTTTATATTGAAGTAGATTTGCATAAAGATTTTCTAAGCACTAGAAAATCATAAGTTTAGGGAAAGAAGAAGAACTCAATGAAGCTGGCATTTCATTCATATTCTTAAAAGACTAACCTTCAACTTGAAGAAAAAAAAAGCCTAGAAGCCTACTATCAAAAAATTCATCCCAAGTACTCGGTAAAAGTTATTAGGAATAAACTCTAGTCATTTTGAACAAATAGATATCCTAGCGATGATAAAGGAAAATCTGTACCTCTTAATGAAGCAGTTATGGCTCAAACAGTAGTTTCAATATATAGAGACTGAAAGCTTAAGTCTAGAAGGCATAGCCCTCCTTACAAGAGAGCACCAAGAATCCTAATGTGTCCTCAATAGATCTTTAAGTTTCCCTAGTTGAAGCTAAGCTTCCAAAACCAAAAGTACCCCTAACTCATGTCCTACAAGTTTAATCTCAGGAAAATCAAAGTTCTTTTGATCCCATTCCTCTTAATTTTCTACCATACCTTAATAAGGAAACCCCCTTTATAGTTATTAGGAGATCATCTAGTATGAAACTGAATATTTCTTTCTCTAAACCTCCTTATTATTGTCTATTTTTATATAGAATGTCAAAAGTTTAAAGAAACTCAAATAGGCTATTCATTATCTTTTAATTACTAAAAGATCCTTTTTGATTAGCTTCCATAAGACCAAAATAAAGACCTCTTCCTTCAAAAAGGAATTATATTTTATTAAGAGAAAGTGTCAAATTATCTTTAACCATCACTACCACTTCAATGGTAAAATCAATGTAGCTTTTGATTTCTCCCATCAACAAAAGTTATGATCAGTTCATACATCTTTCTTCCTTATTGAATCATAATCAAACTCCTATCAAGTTTACTTTTAATTATGTTCACAACTTAGCATCTTAAAGATTAACCCTTTAGAATGATATCTCTAGTTTAACGAGTTCAATTTCCAACTCTTGGCTTACTGTTAGTGACTTCAATAACATCCTCTTCTCATATGAAGCTGAAATCCTCTCCTTGAGCAAACATAATCTAGAATATTTGAAGAACTCATATAGGTGTTCAAGACCCAAACTACAAGGTTCACCAATTTATATAAGTAATAAGCAGGAGGGAAAGCTTCACCTAAGGAAAAAGATAAATAGAGCCTTGAGTAATGATGGTTAGTCTTATATTTTTATAGATAGTGGGCATGAATTTTTGCTTCCAATGGTATTTGATCACTCTCCTATAAAAGTGTAGATCAATGAAACTAATATGCTTAGAAGATGCCTTCTAGATTCAACAATAACCTAGGTAACCATCTTGAGTTTAATAGGGAAGTCATTAGAGGTATTTCCATCAAATTTAGTAGGTACGAATCGTATAAATTTTGTACCATAATCAAGGCTATAAATTTTGAACTCAAATTTCTTAATCATAAGTTAGGCATTGACACTCTTAAAACACTCGATGAAGTAAGGGAGAAACTTAAAGGAATGGAGCTCAAAATCTCAACACTTCCTAAAAATAATACTGTCATGAGTGAAGAGAAATATGTCCTTATTAAATATACTTCAACACTAAACAACTATAATTCTCTTTTAAGATAAATATCTTAATCCTGGTAGCTTAAATAGGGGGATGGAAACTCTAAATTCTTTCACAAGTTAATCCTGACTAGGAGAAATGCTAATAAAATCTTTTCTTTAATAGATGATTATACTAAAACATTACATAAACAAGGATGAGCTCATGTATTTAATCTTACACTTTAAAGAACCTATATAGAGCTCTTTCAACCCCACCTTATCTCAAGATTCAATCAAAACTTTCATTCCTTATGTTATTTCTAAGAAACAAGCCAATTCACTCATAGTTTCTAAGTTACAGGTGTTAAATAAGCACTTTTCAATATGGATCCTAATAAAACTTCAAATCTAGATGGTCTCAATACTTTTTATTCAAAAAATCATGGACTTTAAGGGGAGGCAACCTCTAAAGTTAGCTAGAATTCTTTACTTTAGGTAAGCTTCTTAAAGAATTCAATAGGAGCTTTATATGCTTGATCCTTAAGAATCCTAATCATTTGAAGATGCAAAATTATAAAAAAATTTCTTATTATAATATAATATGAAAATTCATCTTTAAAATGATTGCTTCTAGGCTCATAGCAACACTTAATTCTTTTATAGATCCTAGCCAAGGTTCTTTCATTCATGGGTACAAGAGATAACATTATCCTAACCTTAGATATATTCAAAAAACACCATAGAGACGCTAACTTAAAGAGTTGTTAATTGAAAATTAATTTCTATAAAGACTTTTGTTTTATGTAATGGGAGTCTCTCTTTAAAGTTTTTAAGGTTTTTAGGTTCCCAAATAAGTTTAAAACTTGGATCTATCAATGCGAAATCATTACCTCTATTAACATTCCTATCAATGGTGAACCAATTGAAACATTTAGGGAGGGGCCTAAGATAAGGAGTTCCCCTATCATCGTACATATTTAGCATATGCATTGAGGCTCTACTAAGACTAATAAAGAAAAACATCATTTGAGTAATAAATTCAAGTGCCACAAAAAATGCAAAGAACTTCAATCATTCAATCTCATATGTATTAATAATATCCTTATGTTTTATAGAGCAAGGCTAGACCTTATTAGGGTCTTACTTGAGTCCCTAACCACTTATCCATTCTCTATCTGGCTTTAGCATCGATAAAAAGAAAAAACAAAATTATATGTTCAATAAGAATTGAATGTTTTATAGCTTTTATCTCTAGAATCTTTAGGTTCTAGCTATCTAAATCCTTTTTAAGTACTTGGGAGTCCCTATAATTACCTCTAGACTTATTTATTATGATTGTGAACCACTTTTATATGCCACTAATAAGAGAATTGGAAGTTGGAGCAACAAGATTTTATGTTTTGTAGGCATGTTAAAACTAATCAAATATATTCTTTCAAACATACATGTATATTGCTTTACTTATTTGTTCCTTCCTATCAAGGTCACTCAATACATTTAAAGGATTTTAGAAAATTACACACATTTAAAGGATTTTAGAACATTACCTATGTAATGGAAGTTTTACTAACAAGAACAAAGCTAGATTAAAATGGATGGATGTGTGCAAGCCTAAAAATAAGATGGTTTACAAATGAAAGCTATCATAACCATAAGCCTCCTTGTAAAAATAATATGGAAGCTCTATAATGATCAAAAATTGCTATGAATAGATCCACTCTCATTTCTCAAAGGCCATAATTTATAGAAAATTCAACCAAAAGCTCATACCTTATGGACTATGCTTCAGTTACTTAAACTGAAAGACAATCTAGCTCTATTAAACACACAATAGGAAATGGTGAAAGCATTTAGTTTTGGTATGATTTATGACGTCCGTTAGGCCCTTTATATAAAATTCCAAATGCCTCCAACCTGTGGCATTTCATCCTTGCTTCCTCCAAAGTGAAGATATTCATTAACAACACTAGTTGGTTTTAGACTTAACACTATCAAGGTAGTTGTTACTTGATATGTGCTTAATTGATTGTACATTTATTCTATAATACTTAGTGATTAATGCTATGAAATCCTTAAAACATTCACTTTAGTTCATATTTGGTTTTTGGTACAATTTTGAAGCATAAAAGCTAAAGTGAGTTAAAAGCACATTCTTTGATATGTCTTTTTAAGATTCACACACAATTGTCTTCATGGAACAAGAAGGAGAAGGATGAGAGTGAAGAGGAGACATAAAAATGCAAAAACATGAAGTATATATGGTGTAGTCAATGCTCACGACCATGACTATGAAGTCAAGGTTGTGAGTATTGCAAGTCATGACGATGACATAAGTTATCATAGGCGTGACTCAAGTTGTCACGCCCATGACTTAACCATGCATAGTTGTGACTTTTGTCACCTAGCTCCCGAAAACAAATTTATCACTATAAATAGAACATGTTGACATTAGAAGCAGGATGAATCATTTGGGTCTCAATTTTGGAAACAAGAAGGGTTACAAAACACGCATATTTTGGAAACCCACAGAGGGCTAATCCTCCTTGCTCCAATTCATAAGGAATATTGAAGCCAAATACATGTTTTGGGCATCTCTCTATGTGTATTATGTTCTTTCTCTTTTAAGGATTGCTTATGTTATTCTATACTTAATGCTTTGGATCTTTATGTAAGGTTGATTTGAATGCTATATTTGATTGTTTTTATATAAAACCATTACTAGATTCTTAAATACAATATGTAATTGTTGTGTTTGTATTCATTTGTGGCAATTAATGGTTTTGAATCATTATGAAAAACATAACCTAGGTTAAATGACTCACGCTTATGTGGTTATTTCCTAGATTAGTCTATTTTCCTAATTTGTAATGCGACTATCCAACTAAAATCTAGAGAGCTTGTTCTAAGTTGTCCGATAGCTAGGTTTGATTGAAGAGTTTGTTTTAATTGAACATGACCTAAGTAAAAATTAGGGCTAATAGAGTTTGTTATTAATATATGATTAATAGTTTCAAAGAGAGGTGTAAGAATACAAGAAATGGAGTATGCTTATCTGTGTGTAGGCCGAGATTGATTCGAGAATTAGATTTCAAAACCCTTTCCTCATTTTTGTTGATTTTTAACTTCTTGTTTTAATTTATTTTATTTAGTTTAAATTCACTTTATTTTATTATTTGAATCAAACCATACCCCCTCCCCCCCAATATCCTAAACACCAATTCTTTTCATTTCAAAAGCCTTACACACACTCTTTCTAAAATTGACCTAGAATCATCGCTAGCTATAGTTTTAAGTCTAGTTATTTTGTGTAGTGTTACGATGTACTATCATTGCTCTATCTTTAACAATAACACTATCATCCTAACTCAAAAAAAGTAGATAGGATCATTTGGTCGAATTGTATTTCAAGACTTTATAGCAACAAATCATGCATGGAGCTATTTCAAGAGCTATATCCCAAATTTCCTAAGGTTAACTTGGTATATAACCCACAAATCTACTTAAAGATGCCTTTATCCTCTGACTTGTAATCAAGGATCAACTAAGCAGCAAATCTAGGCTCTATTTTGGCTCTTTTAGCAACTTAAACTACCTTCTTTATAACAGGCAACTTAAAGAAACAAGTAATCTTTTCTTTAATTGTTGTTTTGCTAAGAACACTTAGGATATGATCCTCTAATTATGTAAGCTTCAATGCACAACCTTTAGCTAGGAATAGATTATAGCCTGGATAAATTCAAACAAACTTAGTTATGTTAAAGATACAAGAATATTTGAAAGAACATTTAGTGGAGTTGTTTATTGAACTTAGAAGAAGAGAAATAACAAAGTCTTCAACGGAAAAAGTAAGGAATCTATCTCCTTTTAGTGTTAACTTGGTAGAAAATCAAAACTTTTAGTATTTAAGGTATGTTTTTCTTTAGTTTTAGTAGTTTTGATATATTTGTTTACTAAGAGTTGTCAAAATTTATTTCCCTTATTATTTATTAAACTGCAGATTTATCAAAGAGTTATTTATTTATGGTGTTTACTTACATTATAAATGTCGTTATTGATTCTTCATAATTAAGAAGTCAATTCTTTTGTATGTATATTTTAGCTTTCTAAGGTTTGGTTTAAAGTAATTCATTGGTTCTTTATCATGTAGTCTTAGGTGGGCTTTAGAAATAACTCTTTAGGCCCTTAAAAGCTTGTTGACATTTGTTGCTCTACTCCAACCTTTGACTTTGTCATAGTAGTTTGAAGATTAAGAGGTATCCTTTAGTAGACCTAGATAGAAAATAAGATAAACTAGTTATCTTTACTTGTAAGGCTTTAAGCTTCCTTCATGGTTTATGGCGATCTCATTTTTATAATGGTGTAAATATTTTATTAATTGATCTTAATGTTGTTTAGATTAACTATAACTATAAGAAACTTTATACTAGAAGTTTCAAACACACACTTTTAAAGATTGAGCTTTATGCTATATCTTTTTAACATCTCAAAGCATTATTATAATTCTATTAAATGATCTTCCCTTTCTCTTATTTTGATGATCATATCATCCATATATACCTATATATGCTTGCTGATTTGCTAGTGAAATATGAAGTTAACCAAATTTTAGTAAATTGTCCCTATAATTTTTAATAAAAGCAATATCTTACAATAATGACTTATATTATATGTGACAATCATTATTTCCTCTTCATCATGGTCTCGTATGTAAATCTAATTATAACCTGAGTATACATCTATAAAGTTCACCCTTTTGCGATTTCAACAAACAATTATGTCTCTAAAAGTTAATAGATGTCTTTTAGTATACTTTATTCAGATATATAAATTCTATAACCATCTACTATTTGCCAATGAATTTGTGAACATTATGATATTGACTAGTTAATCTGAATACACCACCTCCTTAATGAAATTTACACTCAATAATTTTTCTACTTATTTTTGCCTTTTTTTAAATTTTATATGCCTAACTTAAGGTCTCACATCTAATTTGTGATTGATCACATTGAATTGAATCCCTTTTAAGTCTGAGGACAATTATAAGCATATCTTTTGTTATTGTCTAAAAACTTCTATCATTTGGACATATTTATCTCAAATTATATATGCTCCCACTCACAATACTTTGAAACAATTTGCATCTTCTACCTAAACTTCTCAAACCTTCTCTACAACTTAAGTCCTTATCATACCCTCTAGAAGTCTTATGATTGTGAGTTTGAGTTTATAATGGACTAAATGATATAGTGTAATTTTGACTTAAGATTAGATTGGGCTTTATCGTCTAGATACTTATTTATGGTGAGCTATGGTTAGATCTAGCTTATTGGGTTTTCTTTGATTCTAGAATTTAATGCAAAAATGTTTTCCAATATTTAAAATTTAATAATTAATTCAATTAAAGTTGGAGAAAATATAATATTTAGTTTGAGAGAGTAAAAGTGCGCTCATTCTTGAAATAATAAATGCATATATAGCAACTTGAAAATACATAAAATGATGCTACTAATAAACTGTAAGGTTCTGATCATACATCTCATACATAACATATATCAAATATATGCAGTGGAAAACAAAACGAAACCTCAATAACTAGATTTACTCATACATATAGATATAAAAAACAAAAACATGAAATGTAAAATGTTTACATAACTTTCCGACAATGTAAGATATTTAAATACCTTTTCGACAATGTAAGATGTTTATATACCTTTCTGACGATCTCCTTCATTCTTTAATCTTCTCCACGTTGGATTGTTGTAAACCACAATGATCAACGTAGACCATCTATAATGAAAGTCCACATGAAGATAGAAGGATGAAGCCTCACTAGGAGATAGCTAGAGTTCTTTCTTTGTGCTAGCAAAGACAAGAATTCTTAAGAGAGTTAGAAAGAAAAGAGTGAGTGAGAGAGAAAGAACCTTTCTTTTACTTGTGTCTTACACAAAAGGCACGAAATCATCTCTATTGTTTGCACAATTTGGCCTTCCATGAGCCACATCACTAATGGAGAGTTACGAGAAGTTAATGGTCATAAATAGTATGCATTAATGGAAGTTATGAGAAGTTAATGACTATGAATAACATCCATTAATGAAAGTTTGGGAAGTTAATGACCATAAATAACATGCATTAATAGAAGTTTAAGAAGTTAATGGACAAATTATCACCCAATAACAATTGTTTCTAATCCATTCCATGCAACGTTTTCTACCACAATCACATCGTGATACAATCTTGAAACACTCTCTCATATCTTGAATCACCATTCATCCTTCGGATCTTCAATGTATGTGACCCATTAGGTTCCCGATTATGTTGGCCACTTAAATTAACACTTAATTCAAGTAACTCAAGAGCGGTGTCTAGGAACATATCATAACCCCCAATTGACCGAAAAGTCAGTGGTTTAACTACAAACCCTTCCATACGCAATGTTACCATGCAATTCATCCTTTCACCATGTATACCCTGCTTAATTCATAGTACGGTCAAAATGTTAACTCCTACTAGACTGACTACATTACATCTAGTCTAAATGATATTAGATCTTATCCTGAGGATCTCATTACTCTATATATCATTGAGGACTCTCTTCATGACATATATTTGCTCTAGTCAGAGACTCTCAAGTAATAACCCCAATAAGAGGCTTTGGGTATCATCTCCTTCGATTAGAAGTGGTGAATCCTTTATTGGCTACTTAATTACCTCCGAATGCCTCAAGTTCTACTCAATCACCACCATATGAGTAACCACTAAAAGGCACTAATGAATGGAGTCAAAGCACAGGATCAGAATCTAAGATATCCTTGAGCACCTCAAGTCAAAGAATACTTGCACCATTGCTATGATGAGACTATCATTGACACTGTAATAGAATATCCATAAGATTGTCTTATAGTAGGTCAATCCAATGTACTTAGTAAGCATTAACTTTGAACAACTCATATCTACAGCTTATGAGATCTACTGTTTGATCTAATCAAGAAGTATGACATATGCTAGTCTACCCAGATTAATGATATCCCATCTTATTAATCCTATGAATAGGGAAAGTTTAGATATTAACATAATTACACATGATAAGAATCTCATTATCATGATCTCATCATGATTTGCTCTATGTTATTTTTTGTATCAATGACTTCATTAAATCAATTTAAGATCAACATCAAATCTATAAATGTATGAACATCAAAATAATGAAAAATGCCTTTATTAATCATAAAATGATTTGTACAATAAATGTTAAAGGTGATTGCCTTTAGACCACTTCTCTAACAAACACCCACTTACACTAAAGTCAATAACCTTGATATCTAATACCATAGGCATGAACATGTGACATAAAACTCTTTTAGAAAATAGGCTTAGTTAACGGATCAATTATATTATGATCAGTAGGAACTCTATCTATCTTGACTTCATTTCTACCAATGATCTCTCTAATTAAACGGTAGCACCTGAATACATGTTTGGACTTCTGATGAGACCTCGGTTCCTTTGCCTACACTATAGCCCCGTTGTTGTCACAATACAATTGCACTGGGTCAGCAAAGCTCAGAACCTCACCAAGTTCCATGATGAACTTCTTGATCCAAACCACTTCCTTTGCCGCTTATGAAGCTGCAATGTAGTCCGCCTTTGTCGTCTCATCAATTATCGTCTTTTGTTTGGAACTTTTTCAACTGACTACAGCACCATTCAGTGTGAATACATATCCAGACTAGGATTTGGAGTCATCCCTATCGGATTGGAAGCTAGTATCAGTATACCTGCTTACTATAAGATCACCTTCTCCATATACCAAGAATACATCTTTAGTTCTTCTCAAGTACTTAAGGATATTCTTGACAGCCACCCAATGACCCTCACCAGGGTCCGACTGGTATCTACTCGTAACATTTAAAGCATAAGATACTTCAGGTCTAGTATATAACATAGCATACATAATTGATCCTATAATTGAAGTATAAGGAATCAAACTCATGCGAGTCCTCTCATCTTGTGTCTTTGGACATATAGATTTAGAGAGTGCAATCCTATGTACCATAGGAAGATAACCTATTTTGGACTTGCTCCATGCTAAACCTCTTTAACATCTTGTCTATGTATGTAGACTGAGAAAGTGTTGGGACCCCACCCTCGGGGTTTACGTGTCAGACATCCTAAGTGACATCTGAATGCATGCTCCACAAGGGTGGCGATCCCCCACCAGGATAAACATCAAAACAACACTCTTATTCTATTTCAGGACAGATTTATTTAGGAAAACCTCAATCTTATAGCACCCGATCAATACCATCTTAGGACGGTTTGAAAGAACACTTAAAGGTCTACAATTTCCATGAAGACCTCGAAGGTGGATTCTATCATCTGAAGGGTCAAAAATGGAGCAAACGATAGCATCAGATGAATGGTGAAGGCAGACGAAGCAAAAAGGACAAGCGAACGGCAAAGGCAGATGATGCTGAAAGACAGACGAATGGAAAAGATAGAAAAAGGAAAAAGGACAGACAAATGGCAGAGGCAAACAAAGCTAAAAGATAAACGAAGAAAAATGGTCAACTTAAGACGAAGCAAAAGTCAACCTAAGACGATACAAACGATCAACTTAAGACGAAGTAAAAGTCAACCTAAGATGATACTGCTCTTAAGACAAAGCAGCTTTACAGACGATATAACTCTTAAGATGAATGACGTCATTATAGACGACATGACGTCATCACAGACGATACGTCTTTACAAACAATACATCTTTACAGACGATGCATCTCTTAAGACGAATGACGTCATCACAGAAGATACGACTTTACAGATGATACCTCTTTACAGACGATGCATCTATTAAGATGAATGACGTCATCACAGAAGATATGACCTCATTACAGACGATACCTCTGTCTACTCCTAAGCATCTCCACTTCTAAGGACCATAACTTAAAACCCAGAAGTCTGAAAATTCTACACTGCATACTGTTGGAAAGCTAAAAGAGAGACCTACAACTTTCCAGAAGACACATTTGCCTATATCAGCTTGGATTAATTTAGATCTTCCTTTGAAGTCCAAATACGACTTTTCCCTTATAAAAACTTTAAAATGCAATGTACAAACTTAAAAGAGAGTCATGATCAAAAGATAAGAGTCTTACAAAGCTTTAGTGAGCATTTCAAACTGCAAATACATTAATATCTTAAAGTTCCAAAATACAAAAGGTATATAATCCATTATTTGCTCAAAATGCAACTAAAGCCTCTCTTTACAAAATTATACAAAATATACAAAAACTTGGAATGATGCCCTGACCCTTGTCTACTCGATATCTTGCTCATCACTTGGATGTGGGGGAGGAGAAAGGGGGCTGAGCTTAAGCCCGTAGGTAACAATTTATAATTGGTAATAAGCAAAACCATTTAAGAATTCCTTTCCAATGTAGAAATTTATGTTATTCCAAGTTATGTATGCTTCACCTTTGGCAATTTAACATGAGCACATAAGCATATCAAAATGGTTTGGGTGGATCCAAAATAGAACGTACTACACAATTCCTATAACGGTCTTATGTAGACGTGAACTTAGGGGAGTCCATGGAAGAGCTCCATGCCACTAGCGAGTAGGTGGGAGAAGCCTTTTTGTCAAAGTGCATTTGACTTAACTTAGAGGACCACCACAAACCCACATAACATGTAAAACATATTGCCTAAAAAGGCATATTTTGAAAACTTGATTTCTTAAGCTTGATATCTTTTCAAAAATCATCTTCATATGTCAAACAAACTTTATATGCAAAACATGTAGCACGTTTTCAAAACATTCAAGGCTTAATAAATGTACATTTTTGAAGTAGTTGAAAACATTTATTTCCATTTTCTTGAAAGAAAC
>JAOQMP010006804.1:0-13463 GCA_027563575.1 Erythroxylum pedicellare
ACTGTCGGGAGACCAGGTCGGGGCCGTATGCAGTCACACTCGGTCGTTGGAAAATAAGTTCAAACAAGCCCCAGTCGGTCACGAATTGTCAGTTTATCATCGAAAACTTGCCGATTATGTTCTTGTCGCCGTGGCTGGCATCGTCGGGAGACCAAGTCGGGGCTTTGGCACTTGCCGGGGCCATATGCGGTCATACTCGGTTGTTGAAAAATATGTGCAAACAAGCTCTAGTCCGTCACGAATCGGCAGATTGTCATCGAAAACTTGCCAAATATAGTCTTGCCCCTATGATCGACACTGTAGGGAGACAAGGTCGGGGCCTTGGCACTTGCCGGAGCCATATGTAGT
This sequence comes from Erythroxylum pedicellare, assembly GCA_027563575.1. NCBI lineage: Eukaryota > Viridiplantae > Streptophyta > Magnoliopsida > Malpighiales > Erythroxylaceae > Erythroxylum > Erythroxylum pedicellare. The sequence goes on from JAOQMP010006804.1 coordinate 349, forward strand.
CATAATCAGTTGTGGGAAAATAAGTGCAAACAAGCCCCAGTTGGTCACGAATTGACAAATTGTCATGAAAAACAACCCAATTATAGTCTTGCCCCTATCACCGACGCCATCGGTAGATAAGGTCGGCCCTGTGGCACTTTCCGGGGCCATATTCTGTCATACTCGGTCGTGGGAAAATAAGTAAAAACAAGCCCCAGTCGATCACGAATTGTCAATTTATCATCGAAAACTTGCCGATTATAGTCTTACCCCCACGGTCGGCACTGTCGGGAGACCAGGTCGGGGTTATGACAGTTTCCGGGGCCGTATGTAGTCATACTCGGTTGTTGGAAAATAAGTGCAAACAAGCTCCATTTGGTAGCGAATCGTCAGTTTGTCATGCAAAACTTTCAAATTATAGTCTTGCCCCCATGACCGGCAGTGTCAAGAGACCAGGTCGGGGCTGTGGCACTTTTCGAGGCCATATGCGGTCATATTCGATCGTTGAAAAATAAGTGCAAACAAGCCCCAGTCGGTCAATAATCGGCATATTGTGATCGAAAACTTTCTAACTATAGTGTTGGCCTCATGACCGGCACTGTTGGGAGACCAGGTCGGGGCTGTGGCACATTCCGGGGCCATATTCGGTCATGCTCGGTCGTTGAAAAATATGTGCAAACAAACCCCAGTCGGTCTCGAATTGGCAAATTGTGATCGAAAAATTGCCAATTATAGTCTTGCCCCTTTGATCGGCACTGTCGGGAGACAAGGTCGGGGCCGTAGGCAGTCACACTCGGTCGTTGGAAAATAAGTTCAAACAAGCCCAAGTCGATCACGAATTGTCAGTTTATCATCGAAAACTTGCCGATTATGTTCTTGCCCCCGTGGCTAGCACCGTCGGGAGACCAAAGTCGGGGCTGTGGCACTTGTCGGGGCCATATGCGGTCATACTCGGTTGTTGAAAAATAAGTGCAAAGAAGCTCCAGTCCGTCATGATTTGGCAGATTGTCATCAAAAACTTCCCAATTATAGTCTTGCCCCTATGACCGACACCGTCTGGAGATAACGTCGGGGCTGTGGCACTTTCCGGGGCCATATGCGGTCATACTCGTTCGTGGGAAAATAAGTACAAACAAGCCCCAGTCGATCACGAATTGTAAATTTATCGTCGAAAACTTGCCGATTATAGTCTGACCCCCACAATCGGCACTATCGGGAGACTAGGTCGGGGTTGTGACACTTTCCGGGGCCGTATGCGGTCATACTCGGTCGTTGGAGAATAAGTGCAAACAAGCCGCAGTCGGTAGCGAATCGTCAGTTTTTCATGCAAGACTTTCAAATTATAGTCTTGCCCCTATGACCGACAGCGTCGGGAGACCAGGTCGGGGCTGTGGCACTTTTCGAGGCCATATGCGGTCATATTTGGTCGTTGGAAAATAAGTGCAAACAAGCCCCAGTCGGTCTCGAATTGGCAAATTGTCATCGAAAACTTGCCAATTATAATCTTGCCCCTTTGACCAGCACTGTCGGGAGACCAGGTCGGGGCCATATGCAGTCACACTCGGTCATTGGAAAATTAGGTCAAACAAGCCCCAATCGGTCACGAATTGTCAGTTTATCATCGAAAACTTGCCGATTATGTTCTTGTCCCCGTGGATGGCACCGTCAGGAGACCAAGTCGGGACTGTGGCACTTGCCGAGGCGATATGCGGTCATACTTGGTTGTTGAAAAATAATTGCAAACAAGCTCCAGTCCGTCACGAATCGACAAATTGTCATCAAAAACTTGCCAATTATAGTCTTGCCCCTATGATCGGCACCGTAGGGAGACCAGGTAGGGGCCTTCGCACTTGCCGGAGCCATATGTAGTCATACTCGGTCGTGGGAAAATAAGTGCAAACAAGGCCCAGTTGGTCACGAATCGGCAGATTGTCATAAAAAAATTACCAATTATAGTCTTGCCCCTATGACCGACACCGTCGGGAGACAAGGTCGGGGCTGTGGTACTTTTCGGGGCCATATGCGGTCATACTCGGTAGTGGGAAGCTAAGTAGAAACAAGCCCCAATCGATCACGAATTGTCAATTTATCATCGAAAACTTCCCGATTATAGTCTTACCCCCACGGTCGGCACTGCCGGGAGACCAGGTCAGGGTTGTGACACTTTCTGAGGTCGTATGCGGTCATAGTCGGTCGTTGGAAAATAAGTTCTAACAAGCTCCAGTCAGTAGCGAATCGTTAGTTTGTCATGCAAAACTTTCAAATTATAGTCTTGCCCCCATGACTGGAGGCGTCGGGAGACCAGGTCGGGGCTATGGCACATTCCGAGGCCATATGCGGTAATATTCGTTCGTTGGAAAATAAGTGCAAACAATCCCCAGTCGGTCAATAATCGGCATATTGTGATCGAAAACTTTCTAACTATAGTGTTGGCCTCATGAACGACATTGTTGGGAGACCAGGTCGGGGCTGTGGCATATTCCGGGGCCAATGCGGTCACACTCGGTCGTTGGAAAATAAGTGCAAACAAGCCCCAGTCGGTCTCGAATTGGCAAATTGTCATCGAAAACTTGCCAATTATAGTCTTACCTCTTTGACCGGCACTATCGGGAGACGAGGTCGGGGCAGTATGCAGTCACACTCGGTCGTTGGAAAATAAGTTCAAACAAGCCTTAGTCGGTCACGAATTGTCAGTTTATCATCGAAAACTTGCCGATTATGTTCTTGTACCCGTGGCTGGCACCGTCGGGAGACCAAGTCGGGGCTGTGGCACTTGCCGGGGCGATATGTGGTCATAATCGGTTGTTGAAAAATATGTGCAAACAAGCTCCAGTCCGTCAATAATCGGCATATTGTGATCGAAAACTTTCTAGCTATAGTGTTGGCCTCATGACCGACACTGTTGGGAGACCAGGTCGGGGCTGTGGCACATTCCGGGGCCATATGCGGTCATACTCGGTCGTTGGAAAATAAGTGCAAACAAGCCCCAGTCAGTCTCGAATTGGCAAATTGTCATCAAAAACTTGCCAATTATAGTCTTGCCCCTTTGACCGGCACTGTCGGGAGACCAGGTCGGGGCCGTATGCAGTCACACTCGGTCGTTGGAAAATAAGTTCAAACAAGCCCCAGTCGGTCACGAAATGTCAGTTTATCATCGAAAACTTGCCGATTATGTTCTTGTTCACGTGGATGGCACCTTCGGGAGACCAAGCCGGGGCTGGGGCACTTGCCGGGGCCATATGCAGTCATACTCGGTAGTGGGAAGATAAGTGCAAACAAGCCCCAGTTGGTCACGAATCGACAGATTGTCATCAAAAACTTCCCAATTATAGTCTTGCCCCTATGACCGACACCGTCGGGAGACAAGGTTGGGGCTGTGGCATTTTCCGTGGCCATATGCGGTCATACTCGGTCGTGGGAAAATAAGTACAAACAAGCCCCAGTCGATCATGAATTTTCAATTTATCATCGAAAACTTGCCGATTATAGTCTTATCCCCACAGTCGGCACTGTCGGGAGACCAGGTCGGGGTTGTGACACTTTCTGGGGCCGTATGCGGTCATACTAGGTTGTTGGAAAATAAGTGCAAACAAGCCCCAGTCGGTAGCGAATCGTCAGTTTGTCATGCAAAACTTTAAAATTATAGTCTTGCCCCTATGACCGGCAGCGTCGGGAGACAAGGTCGGGGCTGTGGCACTTTCCGAGGACATATGCGGTCATATTCGGTCGTTGGAAAATAAGTGCAAACAAGCCCCAGTCGGTCTCAAATTGGCAATTTGTCATCAGAAACATGCATATTATAGTCTTGCACCTTTGACCGGCACTATCGGGAGACCAGGTCGGGGCCATATGCAGTCACGCTTGGTCATTGGAAAATAAGTTCAAACAAGCCCCAGTCGGTCACGACTTGTCAGTTTATCATCGAAAACTTGTCGATTATGTTCTCGCCCCCGTGACCGGCACCGTCGGGAGACGAAGTCGGGGCTATGGCACTTGCCGGGGCCATATCCAGTCATACTCGGTTGTTGAAAAATAAGTTCAAACAAGCTCCAGTCCATCACGAATCGGCAGGTTGTCATCGAAAACTTTCAAATTATAGTCTTGCCCCCATGACCGGCAACGTCGGGAAACCAGGTCGGGGATGTGACACTTTCCGAGGCCATATGCGGTCATATTCGGTCGTTGGAAAATAAGTGCAAACAAGCCCCATTCGGTCCATAATCGGAATATTGTGATCGAAAACTTTTTAACTATAGTGTTGGCCTCATGACCGACACTGTTGGGAGACCAGGTCTGGGATGTGGCACATTCAGGGGCCATATGCGGTCATGCTCGTTCGTTGGAAAATAAGTTCAAACAAGCCCCAGTCGGTCACGAATTGTTAGTTTATCATCGAAAACTTGCAGATTATGTTCTTGCCCCTGTGACCGGCACCGTCGGGAGACCAAGTCGGGGCTGTGGCACTTGTCTGGGCCATATGCGGTCATACTCGGTTGTTGAAAAATAAGTGGAAACAAGCTCCAGTCCGTCACGAATCGGCAGATTGTCATCGAAAACTTGCAAATTATAGTCTTGCCCCTATGATCGACACCGTAGGGAAACCAAGTCGTGGCCCTGGCACTTGCCAGCGCCATATGCAGTCATACTCGGTCGTGGGAAAATAAGTGCAAACAAGCTCCAGTCCGTCACGAATCGACAGATTGTCATCAAAAACTTGCCAATTATAGTCTTGCCCCTATGATCGACACTGTAGGGGGACTAGGTCGGGGCCTTGGCACTTGCCGGAGCCATATACAGTCATACTCAGTCAAGGGAAAATAAGTGCAAAGAAGCCCCAGTTGGTCACGAATCGGCAGATTGTCATAAAAAACTTGCCAATTATAGTCACACTCAATCGTTGGAAAATAAGTACAAACAAGCCCCAGTCGATCACGAATTGTCAATTTATCATCGGAAACTTGCCGATTATAGTCTTACCCCCACGATCGGTACTGTCGGGGCTGTGGAACTTTCCGAGGCCATATGCGATCATATTCGGTCGTTAGAAAATACGTGCAAACCAGCCCCAGTCGGTCAACAATTGGCATATTGTGATCAAAAACTTTCTAACTATAGTGTTGGCCTTATGACCGACACTGTTGGGAGACCAGGTCAGGGTTGTGGCACATTCCAGGGCCATATGTAGTCATACTCGGTCGTTGGAAAATAAGGGCAAACAAGCCCCAATTGGTCTCGAATTGGCAAATTGTCATCGAAAACTTGCCAATTATAGTCTTACCCCAACGACTGGCACTGTCGGGAGACCAAGTCAGGGCCGTATGCAGTCACACTCGATCGTTGGAAAATAAGTGCAAACAAGCCCCAGTCGGTCCCGAATTGTCAGTTTATCATTAAAAACTTGCCGATTATAGCCTTTCCTCCATGATCGGCACCATCAGGAGACCAAGTCGGGGCCGTGGCACTTTCCGGGGTAATGCAGTAATTCTCGATCATGGGAAAATATGTACAAACAAGCCCCAGTTGATAACAAATTGTCAGTTTATCCTCGAAAACTTGTCGATATTAGTCTTACCCCCACGAACGGCACTATTGGGAGAACAAGTCGGGGCTGTGGCACTTTCCGGGGCCATATGCGGTCATACTCGAACATTGGAAAATAAGTGCAAACAAGCCCCAGTCGGTCACGAATCGTCTGGAGACCAGGTTAGGGCCGTGGCACTTGTCGCGGTCACTTGAGGTCATACTCGATCATGGGAAAGTCAATGAAAAAAAGCCCCAGTAGGTCACAAATCGTCAGTTTGTCATCGAAAACTTTCCAATTATAGTCTTGCCCTCTATGACCGGCACCGTTGGGAGACCAGGTCGGTGCTGTGGCACTTTCCGGGGTCATATGCAGTCATACTCGGTCGTTGAAAAAAAAGTGCAAAGAAGCCACAGTCGATCACGAATCGTCAGTTTGCCATCGAAAACTTTCAAATTATAGTCTTGCCACCATGGCCGACAGTGTCGGCAGACCAGGTCAGGGCCTTGGCACTTTCCGGAGCCATATGCATTCATGCTCAGTCGTGGGAAAATAAGTGCAAACAAGCCCCAGTTGGTCACGAATTTGCAGATTGTCATCGAAAACTTGCCAATTATAGTCTTGCCCCTATGAACGACGCCTTCGGGAGACCAGGTAAGGGCTGTGGAACTTTCCGGGGCCATATGTGATCATACTCGATCGTGAGAAAATAAGTACAAACAAGGCCCATTAGATCACGAATTGTAAATTCATCATCGAAAACTTGCCGATTATAGTCTTACCACCACGATCGGCACAGTCGGGAGACCAAATCGGGGCTGTGACAATTTCCGGGGTCGTATGCGGTCATACTCAGTAGTTGAAAAATAAGTGCAAACAAGCCCTAGTCGGTCAATAATCGTCACATTGTCGTTGAAAACTTTTCAATTACAGTCTTGCCCCCATAACGGGCACTGTCGGGAGACCACGTCGAGGCTGTGGCATTTGCCGGAGCCATACGCAGTCATACTCGGTCGTGGGAAAATAAGTGCAAACAAGCCCTAGTTGGTCACGAATCGGCAGATTGTCATTGAAAACTTGCCAATTATAGTCTTGCCCCGATGACCAGCACCGTCGGGAGACCAGGTTGGGGTTGTTGCATTTTTCGAGGCCATATGCGGTCATATTCATTCGTTGGAAAATAAGTGCAAACAAGCCCCAGTCGGTCAATAATCGGCAGTTTTTCTTCGAAAACTTGCCAATTATAGTCTTGCCCCCGTGACCGGCACCGTCGGGAGACCACGTCGGGCCTGTAGCACTTGCCAGGGCCATACGCGGTCATACTTGGTTGTTGAAAAATAAGTGCAAACAAGCCTCAGTCCGACACGAATCGGCAAATTGTCATCGAAAACTTGCCAATTATAGTCTTGCCCCTATGATCGACACCGTCGGGAGACAAGGTCGGGGCCGTGGCACTTTCCGGGGCCATATGCGGTCATACTCGGTCATGGGAAAATAACTACAAACAAGCACTAGTCGATCACGAATTGTCAATTTATCATCGAAAACTTGCCAATTGTAGTCTTACCCCCATGATCGACACTATCGGGAGACCAGGTCGAGGTTGTGACACTTTCCGGGGTCGGATGCGGTCATACTAGGTCGTTGGAAAATAAGTGCAAACAAGCCCCAGTCGGTAGCGAATCATCAGTTTGTCATGCAAAACTTTCAAATTATAGTCTTGCCCCCATGACCGGCAGGGTCAGGAGACCAGGTTGGGGCTGTGGCACTTTCCCTGGCCATATGCGGTCATATTCGGTCCTTGGAAAATAAGTGCAAACAAGCCCCAGTCGGTCAATAATCGGCATATTGTGATCGAAAACTTTCTAACTATATTATTGGCCTCATGACCGGCACTGTTGGGAGACCAGGTCGGGGCTGTGGCACATTCCTGGGCCATATGCGGTCATACTCGGTCGTTGGAAAATAAGTGCAAACAAGCCCCAGTCGGTCTCGAATCGGCAAATTGTCATCAAAAACTTGCCAATTATAGTCTTGCCTTTATGACCGGTACTGTCAGGAGACCAGGTCTGGGCCGTATACAGTCACACTCGGTCGTTGGAAAATAAGTGCAAACAAGCCCCATTCGATCACGAATTGTCAGTTTATCATTGAAAACTTGACGATTATAGTCTTTCCCCTATGATCGGCACCGTCGGGAGACCAGGTCGGGGCCATGGCACTTTCCGGGGCCTTATGCGGTAATACTCGATCGTGGGAAAATATGTACACACAAGTCCTAGTTGATCACGAATTGTCAGTTTATCCTCGAAAACTTGTAGATTATAGTCTTACCCCTACGACGGGCAATGTCGGGAGAATAACTCGGGGCTGTGGCACTTTCTGGGGCCATATGTGGTCATACTCAGATGCTGGAAAATAAGTGCAAATAAGCCCCAGTCGGTCAGGAATCGTCATTTTGTCATCAAAAACGTGCTAATCATAGTCTTGCCCCCATGAGCGACACCGTCTGGAGACGATGATAGGGCCGTGGCAATTGTTGCGGTCATATGATGTCATACTCGATCATGGGAAAATCAATGCAAACAAGCCCCAGTCGGTCACGAATCGTCAATTTTTCATCGAAAACTTTCCAATTATAGTCTTGCCGCCTATGACCGGCACCGTCGGGAGACCAGGTCGGGGCTGTGGGACTTTCCTAAGCCATATGCGATTATACTCGGTCGTTGGAAAACAAGTGCAAACAAGCCCCAGTCAGTCACGAATAGTCAGTTTGTTATCGAAGACTTAGCAATTATAGTCTTGCCCCTATAATTGGCACTGTCAGGAGACCAGGACGGGGCCGTGGCGCTCATTGGGGCCATATGTAGTCATACTCAGTCGTGGGAAAATAAGTACGAACAAGCCTCAGTCGATCACAAATTGTTAGTTTATCATCAAAAACTTGTCGATTATAATCTTACCCCCACGACCGGCACAGTCAAAAGACCAGGTTGGGGCCGTGACACTTTCCGGGGCCATATGCATTCATGCCCGGTCGTTGGAAAATAAGTGCAAACAAGCCCCAGTCGGTCAATAATCATCATATTGTCATCGAAAACTTTCCAATTATAGTCTTGCCCCCATGACTGGCACTGTCAGGAGACCAGGTCGAGGACTTGGCACTTGCCGGAGCCATATGCAGTCATACTCTGTCGTGGGAAAATAAATGCAAACAAGCCCCAGTTGGTCACGAATCGTCAGTTTGTCATCGAAAACTTGCCAATTATAGTCTTGCTCCTATGATCGGCACCGTCGGGAGACCAGGTCGGGGCTGTGGCACTTTCCGAGGCCATATGCGGATATACTCGATCGTTGGAAAATAAGTGCAAACAAGCCCCAGTCGGTCACAAATTGTCAGTTTGTCATCCAAAACTTTCCAATTATAGTCTTGCCCCCATGACCGGCAGCGTCCGGAGACCAGATCGGGGATGTGGCACTTTCGGGGCCGTATGCGGTCATATTCGGTCGTTGGACAATAAGTGCAAACAAGCCCCAGACGGTCAATAATTGGCATATTGTCATCGAAAACTTTCTAATTATAGTCTTGCCCCCATGACCAGCACTGTCTGGAGACCAAGTCGGGGCTGTGGCACATTCCGGGGCCATATGCGGTCATACACGGTCCTTGGAAAATAAGTGCAAAAGAGCCCCTGTTGGTCTCGAATCGGCAGATTGTCATCGAAAGCTTGCCAATTATAGTCCTTCCCCTATGACAGGCACCGTCGGGAGACCAGGTCGGGGCTGGGAAAGTATGCGATCACACTTGGTCGTTGGAAAATAAGTGTAAACAAGCCCTAGTCGGTCCCGAATTGTCAGTTTATCATCGAAAACTTGCCGATTATAATCTTGCCCCCATGACCGGCACCGTCGGGAGACCAGGTCGGGGCCGTGGCACTTTCCGAGGCCATATGCGGTCATAGTCGATCGTGGAAAAATATGTACAAACAAGCCCCAGTTGATCACGAATTGTCAGTCTATCCTCGAAAACTTCCCGACTATAGTCTTACCCCCATGATCGGCACTGTCGGCAGACCAAGTCGGGGTTGTGGCACATTCGGGGCCATATGCGGTCATGCTCGTTCATTGGAAAAAAAGTGCAAACAAGCCCCAATCGGTCACGAATCTTCATTTTGTGATAAAAAGCGTGCCAATTATAATCTTGCCCCCACGACCGATACTGTCTGGAGACCAGGCTAGGGCCTAGGCACTTGTCGCAGTCACATGAGGTCATACTCAATCTTAGGAAAATCAATGCAAACAAGCCCCAGTTGGTCACGAATCGTCAGGTTGTCATCGAAAACTTTCGAATTATAGTCTTGCCCCCTATGATCAGCACCGTCGGGAGACCAGGTCGGGGCTGTGGTGTTTTCCTAAGCCATATACAGTTATACTCGGTCACTGGGAAATAAGTGCAAACAAGCCCCAGTCAGTCACGAGTATGACTTTCCAATTATAGTCTTGCCCCCATGATCGGCACCGTCGGGAGACCAGGTTAGGGCCCAGGCACTTGTCACAGTCACATGAGGTCATACTCAATCTTAGGAAAATCAATGCAAACAAGCCCCAGTCGGTCACGAATCTTCAGGTTGTCATCGAAAACTTTCCAATTATAGTCTTGCCCACTATGATCGGCACCGTCTAGAGACTGGGTTAGGGCCCAGGCACTTGTCGCAGTCACATGAGGTCATACTCAATCTTAGGAAAATCAATGCAAGCAAGCCCCAGTCGGTCACGAATCGTCAGGTTGTCATCGAAAACTTTCCAATTATAGTCTTGCCCCCTGTGATCGGCACCGTCGGGAGACCAGGTCGGGGCTGTGGTGCTTTCCTAAGCCATATACGTTATACTCGGTCGTTGGAAAATAAGTGCAAACAAGCCCCAGTCAGTCACGAGTATGACTTTCCAATTATAGTCTTGCCCCCGAAAAGTGCCAGTTGGCCATGAATCGTCAGTTTGTCATCGAAAACTTGCCAATTATAGTCTTGCTCCTATGATCGGCACCATCGGGAGACTAGGTCGGGGCCGTGGCAGTCGCCGGGACCGCATGCGATTATACTCGGTCGTTGGAAAATAAGTGCAAACAAGCCCCAGTCGGTCAATAATCATCCTATTATCATCGAAAACTTTCCAATTATAGTCTTGGCCCCATGACTGGCATTGTTGAGAGACTAGGTCGGGGCCTTGGCTTTTGTCGAAGCCGTATGCAGTCTTACTCGGTCGTGGGAGATTAAGTGCAAACAAGCCCCAGTTGGTCACGAATCGTCAGTTTGTCATCCAAAACTTTCCAATTATAGTCTTGCCCCCATGACCGGCAGCGTCCGGAGACCAGGTCGGGGATGTGGCACTTTCGAGGCCGTATGCGGTCATATTCGGTCGTTGGACAATAAGTGCAAACAAGCCCCAGTCGGTCAATAATTGGCGTATTGTGATCGAAAACTTTCTAATTATAGTCTTGCCCCCATGACCGGCACTGTCTGGAGACCAAGTCGGGGCTGTGGCACATTCCGAGGCCATATGCGGTCATACACTGTCGTTGGAAAATAAGTGCAAAAAAGCCCCTGTTGGTCTCGAATCGGCAGATTGTCATCGAAAACTTGGCAATTATAGTTCTTCCCCTATGACTGTCGGGAGACCAGGTCGGGGATGGGAAAGTATGCGGTCACACTTGGTCGTTGGAAAATAAGTGTAAACAAGCCCCAGTCGGTCCCGAATTGTCAGTTTATCATCGAAAACTTGCCGATTATAATCATTCCCCCATGACTGGCACCGTCGGGAGACCAAGTAGGGGCCGTGGCACTTTCCGAGGCCATATGCGGTCATACTCGATCATGGAAAAATATGTACAAACAAGCCCCAGTCGATCACGAATTGTCAGTCTATCCTCGAAAACTTGCCGATTATAGTCTTACCCCCATGACCGGCACTGTCGGCAGACCAAGTCTGGGTTATGGCACTTTCGAGGCCATATGCGGTCATACTCAGTCAATGGAAAAAAAGTGCAAACAAGCCCCAGTCGGTCACAAATCTTCATTTTGTGATAAAAAACGTGCCAATTATAGTCTTGCCCCCATGACCGATACCGTCTGGAGACCAGGTGAGGGCCTAGGCACTTGTCGCAGTCACATGAGGTCATACTCAATCTTAGGAAAATCAATGCAAACAAGCCCCAGTCGGTCACGAATCGTTAGGTTGTCATCGAAAACTTTCCAATTATAGTCTTGCCCCCTAGGATCGGCACCGTCGGGAGACCAGGTCGGGGCTGTGGTGCTTTCCTAAGCCATATACGGTTATACTCGGTCGTTGGAAAATAAGTGCAAACAAGCCCCAGTCAGTCATGAATAGTCAGTTTGTCATCGAAAACTTACCAATTATAGTCTTACCCCTATAATCGGAACTGTCGGGAGACCAGGTCCGGGCCGTGGCACTTGTCGAGGCCATATGCGGTCATAGTCGGTCGTGGTAAAATAAGTACAAAAAAGTCCCGGTCAATGAGAAATTGTCAATTTATCATCGAAAACTTGCCCCCATGATTGGCACAGTCGGGAGACCAGGTCGAGGCTGTGGCACTTTCCGGGGCCATATACGGTCATACTCAGTCGTTGGAAAATAAGTGAAAACAAGCCCCAGTCGGTAACGAATCATCAATTTGTCATCGAAAACTTTCCAGTTATAGTCTTTTCTCTATGACCGGCACCGTCGGGACACTAGGTCGAGGCTGTGGCACTTTTCGGGATCATATGTGGTCATACTCGGTCATTGGAAAATAAGTGCAAACAAGCCCCAGTCGGTCAATAATCATCATATTGCCATCGAAAACTTTCCAATTATAGTCTTGCCCTTATGACTGGCACCGTCGGGAGACCAAGTCGGTGCTGTGGCACTTTCCGGGGCCATATTCGATCATACTCGGTCGTGGAAAAATAAGTAAAAACAAGCCCCAGTCGATCACGAATTGTCAGTTCATCATCGAAAACTTACCGATCAAAATCTTGCCCCCACGACCGGCACAATCAGGAGACCAGGTCGGGGCTGTGGCACTTTCCGGAGCCATATGTGATCATACTCGGTTGTTGGAAAATAAGTGCAAACAAGCCCCAGTCGGTCAATAATCATCATATTGTCATCGAAACTTTCCAATTATAGTCTTGGCCCCATGACCGGCACTGTCGGGAGACTAGGTCGGGGCCTTGGCTTTTGTCGGAGCCATATGCAGTCTTACTCGGTCGTGGGAGATTAAGTGCAAACAAACCCCAGTTGGTCACGAATTGTCAGTTTGTCATCCAAAACTTTCCAATTATAGTCTTGCGCCCATGACTGGCAGTGTCGGGAGACCAGGTTGGGGCTGTGGCACTTTCCCTGGCCATATGCGGTCATATTCGGTCGTTGGAAAATAAGCACAAACAAGCCCCAATCGGTCAATAATCTGTATATTGTGATCCAAAACTTTCTAATTATCATCTTGCCCCCATGACCGGCATTGTCAGGAGACCAGGTCGGGGCTATGGCACATTTCGGGCCATATGCGGTCATACTTGGTCGTTGGAAAATAAGTGCAAACAAGCCCCAGTCGTAC
>JAOQMP010006822.1:0-13463 GCA_027563575.1 Erythroxylum pedicellare
ATGTATATATATTGATAAAATAAATAAGATGAAACTATTCATTAATAAATGAGGATAAGGTTATAGGAAATGAAAAAATATTATATATAAAATAAGAAATTCATTTAATAGATGATAAGAACAAAATTCATTAATCGATGACATAATTTACAGAAATGATTATCCCAAATTTTTAAATAATACAATTTACAAAAATTAATGTTTTCCACTAAGACCGTGAGACTAGAAAGAGTAGCTAATTATTGTAGTTATAATCATCAATAGTTTGCATCACTTCTTCTATATGTAGAAACATTATATTTAGTATTGTAATAATAAAATCAAAGGAATATTAAGCAAATGGTAATAATTAATAAATAATTAAATATATCTTCATCATCAAATATTTTATCAAAATAATGTCCACTTGAATGATGAGTATGAGTTTGTGTATGACTAGTCAACTCCATATCAGTACCTATGGCTTTATTAATATACAAATTAAAAAATAATACAAGGTAAGATAATAAAAGGCTAGATGAAATTGATATATAAAAAAGAAAAGAGTTCACCCTCAATATCTTCATCATCTATCCAACTTCGAGCATACATAAAGACTTTCATAGTATGGGGATGACGTAAAGCACAAAGAGGACTAATAACCCAACCACTAATGCTAAAAGCAGACTTCGAAGCAATACTAGATGATGGAATTGCTAATAAGTCTTGTGCAATTATTTGTATGATCGAAAAAATATTTCCATAACTCTTCCACCATAAGAATACATCGAACTAAATACCTTCAACTTTGGCCGCACAATCTTCCTTTAAATATTTATCCAATTCTATCTTATTGTACGAAGTCTTAACCCCTTTTTTTAAAAATCATACTAGAATTGTTTAATGATAACTACATGCTCTTGAATCCAATCACTATACAACAATGCATATGGAACAACCTTCCGCCAATCAACAAGCTCCTAACCTGTATCTTATTCTTTAACTTTTCAAATATATCATCATTCATGCTACAATTGTCGACTGTTGTAGTAGACAATTTGGTGTCAAAATCACAATGTACCAAATAGTCTCCCAACATGGTTGCCAACCTTTCGCTTATACATGATGTCGACACATCAATGAACCTTCCATGTATAAATATGACCAACATCAATCATAACATAATAAAAAATGATAACAATATTAAAGAATATAAATTACCTCAAAAGTTTATTGTGTAGAGTCTAGTCATTATTAGCTTAATGTGTTGTCATCCTTATATCTATCCTTCGATACTTGACAATGTTCTTAAAATTTCTTTCTTCTTATCCTCATATATCTTCATAATGTCCTTCTTCAACGTATTTTGAGTTGGAACCTTGACGGTTGGTAGTAGTGAGTTTTAAATCAACCTATATTTTTTTATTAACCATAGATAATGGATGTTCATCATCAATTACTATTAAAGAAATAAAAAATCTTGATATATTGTTATAGTAAGATGTTGTAATCATTTTATTCTTCCCTCTTATAAAGATAGGGTTAAAAAATGTTTAACCTTCTAATACAATCTCCCTTCTATTACACTAATTCAAATGTCTCTTTAAATGAGAGGTTCCACCTTTTGAACTCCCGACCAACATCTTCTGACAACACTTATATTCGATCTTTTCTATTCAGTCCACTGATCTAGTCTTTTGAAGTGATTCTAAACTTCACTTTTCAATTGACCTATACCTTTTTCTTCACTTAGTACGGGATTAGAAGTTTTCACTTTTGTCTCCAATCCAAGATTACAACTCTTCACTGAAGGATTATGCTTATCTATTTGAAACAATCAATATATATATAAATATAAGAGAATAGGAGAATATAAATCATAATAACAGATTTAAAGTTTATTAGTGGCTTACATTGTCACATACATGCCCATATAATTTACTAAGATCATGTTATATAACACATGGGCGTATATGTGATTTCATGGACTACACGGTCACATACATGTCAATGTAAAGTTTTTATGCATACTTACACACTCATATACATGATTATGTATGTCACTTAATATTACTTACTTTTGCATATGACTATGTAAGTTCTCAAAACTTAACATTTGTTTACACGGCCAGATATACGCTCGTGTATGTGACCGTGTAAGTCTTTAAAAACATGAGTGTGTATTTAGCCGTGTAAGTATCCAAAAACACCCTTAAATGAGTACATAAATACTACATTAAGGATAAATATGTATGGAACATTAGAATTCATTTCAGCGCTTTAGCAATCATGAAGTTCATTGTTAAAGCTAAGAGATAAGATTAAAGGGGAGTGCTTTAACCAGGTTGGAAATAGAGAACTCACTCAAGCTTTAACTAGGTTAGAAATAGTGAATTCACTAACTTCTGGTTTTATTTTTGGACTTCCTATGGACCACCTATTTAGATTAACTAACTAAAACCCCTAAAGAATATAATTTATCCAAATACAAATATAACTCATATCTTGTTAATGATTAGACACAACTCACTTTACATCTCATTCTTTAAGTGTAATCACTTTCCTGATTAATCATATATTACATAATAATATTGATGATAGAGTAATATGGATATTAGAAGCCTTTATTTGTTGCTCCAATGCTTAATGTAGACTATTATGCATTGAGGTCAATCCATATATAGTATGGTATAAGATAGTCTGGTGTAAAGCTAATTGTCCTAAAGTAGAATATACATTATGGATAACAGTTCAACACAAGCTCCTCATATTGGAAATATTAGGGAAGTACCTGCACATTCCATATTGGTGTGTCTTGTGAAGAATGGAGTTAGAATCTTGTGACCATTTAATTTTTTTCAATTTAGATTTACAAACAATACTTAGAAGTTTATCGTGAGTCTATGCAATGTGGATAATCCTCCAAAAAGGTGGAATGAGATCATATAATTGAGTGTGAAGCTAACAAGCATGAATGAAGGAAATAGATGGGTGATTCACATATCTTTATCATATTTGGTCATAAGTTTATAAAATGAAAGAAATTAAAAGGGTGCTTAGTAGTTCAAGCCAAAGTTAAGTGATAAGATTAGATTGCATATAAGTCTTTACAAGAACAAGCATATAATTAGATCAAGAATCAATACCAATTGGAAACTCACATAGATGGAACTTAAGTCAAATTAAGGATTAGAATGTATATGTTTTCGTTTGTAATGTAGCATTTGCAATTGCTTCCAATATAGTCCCTTTTTTTAGTACATTCACCTCTTTTTAAGGAATATATTTTTATTCTTAAAAATAAGTAAAAATATAAAAATCCACGCATATGAATTTATAATGTCATGATTGGCCCTTTTCAGTGCAATTTCCATGATTAGGTTACAATTGTTTAGATCTAACATTTTTAAGCATGTGGTTAGTTTTAGCTCTGGCACATTGGATAAAGATGCTATATTTTTCAAATTCGTTTGGTACAATGTATATTTTTTGTTATTGTCATGGATTTTATTCTAGGGAAGTGCTAAAGTCAAATCGTCAGGCATTTGTTACCCAAAAGAAGAAGGGGGACTAAGTGTTTCTTAAGTGAAAATCACTAATCAAACACTCATCCTAAAAAGGTCTTAGTGGATCCTTAAAGATAGGAAATCATTATCGATCAGATGGATTCATTCTTATTTTCTTAAATGTAGAAGCATATGGGAAGTTAGCAAGAAAGCATCCAACTCCTTTTTTCTGAACCAATTTTCCTAAATGAAAAATCTTGTCTAAGACGACATGTCTTGCTCTATTGGCAAGGGGAAGTTAATAGCCTTGTAGTTTAACAACTATTCCGGTCAGGGTGATCTCATTAACTCCTCAAGTGTAGTAAGGAATTCTATCGATCTCATACATCACACAAAAATGGACTCATTAATCAACGGTGGCACTTCCCTACAAGCCTTAGTCATTTACAACCTCAATATTCTCCCAATCCTCTCAATCAAGACACCTTCTTCTAGCATAATCGACCTACTCATCATCTTTCTAATAAACTCATGAGAGATTATTTAAGGTTGAAGAAACCAGTAGTGGAATGGTATAGAATCATTTCAAACAAAATCATTTCAAATGAAATCATACCACCTAAAACCTCCTCTCTTCTATGGCTAACTATTCAAAACCAACTTACCAACGCAAATATTCTTCCTTTCCTTTTTTTTCAATAGAGGAAGAAATAAGAGATCACTTATTCTTCATATGTGTGATCACCAACTGTATATAGGAAGCAGTTCAAATGAGTTGTATCTGGCCAATTCAATCTAATACATTTTCCAGTGCTATTCAATGGCTTTATTCTCAAATAACTCTCCTAAAGTTGAAACACACTATAGCAGCTAGCATGTTCGTGCAATCTATTTGGAAATAAAGGAATGTTAGACGAATTAAAGCTAAGCAAAAACCTATCTCACTTCTCATATATGAGACCAAGGATAACATTAACGAACTTTTAATGTTGGGAGGTGCAGTTTGAAGCTCCAACTTTCCCTGTATTGTAATTTGCCATACATGTTAATTATATATTTTGAATATGTAGCAATGCTACAACCTTATGTGGAAAAGAGTGCCCCCTTAAATATCTTATGTAGCTTGTAATTCAATTCTTTATTAATAAAATTATATTTTTATTTTAAAAAAGAAAATAGTTTTTAGTTATATTGGGATTCGACCTAATTCCTTGGCTACTACAAAAGATTAGTAAATCAGAACTAATTTAAGGGCTTTGATAACATGTTTATTGATTATTATAAGTTTATGTACATAAATATATTACATAGTATATATATATATTACCATATATTTTATTTTGTATTCAAACTTCCCAATTTGCTTTTAAAAACTGAAACTGATTAGAAATAAAGCCAAATTCATGGATGCAAAAGAATTAAAATGGAGTTTCAACAATGGAAAAATAAAGTCAAATTCATGGATGCAGAAGAATTAAAATGGAGTTTCAACAATAGAATTGGTTATGTCACCTTTTCATTTTGATGAATAAAGCTTCTAGTTGGATTTAATTCCCCTAATTTGGTTTAAAGGACCATAAAGAGTCTAGAGATCAAACTAGAAAGAGGTAACCTCCCATTTGCCACCTTATTGATACAGGCATTCCTTAACTAGCTTCTTATTGTTCCAATGAACTTCATGGTTAATAATGCATTAATTGGAATCTTGAAGCTCCAAAAATTATTTTCTTTGATATAATAGGCATGTACCCATTTAACCTATAGTGATTGTCTATCATTAATTAATCTCCAAGCCCTCTTTATTATTCGCACCTAGTTTGTTACCTTAGATGAAGAGATGTCTAATCCACCATGCATTTTAACTTAACAAACATCATTCAAAGTGATTTTAGCTTTGGAAAAAGATAGTTTACATCATGTCTATAAGAATTTCCTTAGGATTCTATTAATGGTCTTGATGATTTTTCGAGGGAAAATCATATGAGAAGCCCAATACATTGTTACATCTAGAACAATAGCATGCAAGATTTGGCTAAAATGGTAGATTTCAAAACTTTTTATGGAATCAAAATGTAGTACAAACAACATAACCAAATTGACATGTTTTAGACATATATGATACGGTATAAGGAAAATAAATGACATAAGAACAAGATGGCAGAAATATACCGACTCCTTGCTACAACTTTGACTCATCACTTTTGTATCATCTCCTTGTCAATGTATCCTCTCCTCGTTATTGTGTCCTCGACCAATTCGATCTACCACTTGTTCTCCTTGGATAACTTGGTTACTAAGATCCTTTAATGGAAAAGGAGAAGAAATCTTGAAGAGATTTTCCTTAGTTGAAAGAAGCCAAAAATGAGGTCCATCTCATTTAAGTTTCCATTAGGCTATACAAGAGAGGAGAGAGCGAGTCAAAAAATGCAAAAACGGTTATCAAGAAAGAAAGAAGTGATATGCATCCAATGCATCACTTCATTCTTTAATCAATCATAAAGAAGCCAACAAATGAGACTCTTCTCATTTGTTTAAAATGGTTATATGAAAAGACTAACAACCTAAACGAGACCCATCTCATTTTTAGTTATGGATGAAAGAAAGAAGAGAGAGTACATTAAATGCACCTCTTCCTTTCTTTAATCAAATGAATGTTAAAAGATTACATACCATCATTAAAAGATAACCATTTAACCATTTAATGATAAGAGCATTACTCCATTTAATGATGATAAAGCATGATAAAAACCATTTTTAATTTAGCAATTCAATGATAAATGTGTAGCTACATATTTAGATATAAAAATCAAAATATGCCCTCCCATTTTTAATAACTTTTTTTCAATTTAATTAATCTAATTAATCAAATCAAGCCAAAGTCTAGCCCAATATTAAATGTTCATTTGGGCTTATAATTAATAATTAATTAATGCAAGCTTAACATTCAATCATAGGCTTTAAAACCTCTATTTCTATTTCTTACTTTGCTTGATAACCTTCCTAGAAGCCAAGTGGGGAATCTAATTGGACTTAGATTATTCAAGCTCTAAAATGCTTGAAATTAATTTAATCTCATTAGAATTAATTCTAGCTTATTAACCAAATGTCATTCCACTAAAAAGAATTATTTGAAATTTTGAATTACTAAACATTATGAGAACATATGTTTCAAATAAGATGTTCAATTGCAAACTTTATTATGAACCATATTATAGCCACCTGCATAATAAAGGGTAAAATTATCATTTTGCCCTTATGTTGGTTTTTCCTTCTAGATCTCTCGTTTCACTCTATATGGTGATTAACACACAAGATCTCATCTTAGTGTTAAGACTTGATGGATAGCTAGTCTATCAAACTATTGGTGTCAGTTTAATCAATAATCTCCGTAAAACATCTAGAAGTGATGATATCACTATAAACTCTTTATTTGAGTGAATGTTCCCTGATACAAGTTTCAATTAATAATTCCAACATGTAGTCATTGGATTGGTACTATGTAAAAATCCATTCCGATCATATCAAGAATTATAATGAAATATATATGAGTTCACCACTTATCAAGATTGTGGTTCGTAATGAAAGAATGCTAAGGTGTATGTTTTAAGATTAAAGTAATGACCTACTTTATTCTTTAAAAACATACTTGATTCCAGACTCATTTAATAGTGTCATTATCGATAGTCAACTACTATCATGATATGAAACTCATCATTCCCTTGAAGTAAACTCTTTTACTTCCATGGAGGTAAATTGCAACACTACAGTTTAAACCCTAATCAAGTGAACAACTTGATTATTCAACTGTGAATCAACTAATTTAGATTCTAATAACATACATATGTCCTTACATCTCTATGTATATGCATATTACTAATAAAAGAATCTTTTTACCTTATGACTAGATATATAATGCACATACAAATAAACCAAACTCTTTTGTTTTACTAATAATAAATATTTTCATTATAAAAGTAACTGAAAGAAAATTAAGTTATATATAAATACACTTTCTTTCGAGGGTACATAACTCCAACAATCTCCCACTTGCCCTAAAGCAAGTTTGACGTATCCCTCATTCCTATCCCTGCTAGGTGACCCTTAAAACTCTTTTGAGATAGCATCTTTGTAAATGGATCAACTAGGTTTTGCTTTGTGAGAATCTTTAGCACATTCACGTCACCACATTGAATTATCTCCCTTATGAGATGATACTTTCTCTCAATGTGTTTGGCAGCTTTATGGTTCCAAGGTTCTTTAGAATTAGCCACTGCCCCACTATTATCACAATAAAGTGGAATGACCTTTTCTGTCTCAGGAACTACCTCCAAATCATTCAAGAACTTGCGGAGGCAGACCGCTTCTTTTGTTACTTCATAAGCAGCAATATACTCAGCCTCCATAGTTGAATCAGCAACACAAGCTTGCTTAATACTCCTCCATAAGATTGCTTGATACTCCTCCAGACTATGGCTCCACCTCCTAAAACAAATATAAAACCAGAAGTTGAATTCCTTCAATCAACATCTGATTGGAAATCAAAATCTATATATCCTGTCAGAATAAGGTTACTTCCAAAGTAAACAAGCATTAGGTTCTTCTTCCTATGAAGAAATTTTAGTGTGCACTTAACGGCAGTCCAGTGCTCTATTCCTGGATTAGATCAGAATCTACTTACAAGTCCCACTACATAATAGATATCTGGTCTAGTGTAAAGCATAACATATATTAAACTTCCAATTACCAAAGCATAAGGAATGTTATGCATATGTTAGACCTCCTTTAGGGTCTTAGGTACTTGCTGCTTTGAAAGATTGATTCCATGACTAGTAGGTGTGAAACCCCTCTTGGAATCATGCATGACAAACTTAGTAAGCATGTTCTCAATGTAAGTTATTTAAGACAAGGCTATCAGATTGTTCTTATGACCCTTTAAAACTGTGATCCCTATAATATAGCTAGCCTCTCCTAAATCCTTTATTGAGAAATGTTCTTTCAGCCATCCCTTAACTGTAGATAACATTCCCACATCATTCTCAATGATCAAAATGACATTGACATATAGGATTAGGAAAGTAACCTTGCCTTCTTGTATCCTTTTATAGACATAAGGCTCATCTAGATTTTGTATGAATTCATATTATTTGATAGACTTATCAAAACTAATGTTCCAAGACCTAGAAGCTTACTTAAGTCTATAAATGAACCTCTACAATTTACATACCTTATGCTCATTACCTGGCTCAATGAATCCTTCTGGTTGGGTCATATAAATGGTCTCCTCAAGATCCCTATTAAGAAATGCGGTCTTGACATCCATTTCACATATTTCATAATCGAAATAGGCTATTATGGCCAAAAGAATTCTGATGGACTTAAGTAGGGCAACTGGAGAAAAAGTCTCTGTAATAGCCCAGATCACCCGCTCACAGATATTGTTTGCTTTGGGCCTTGGCCTAGCCAAGCCCTCACGGTTTTGCTTTTCTCGAGGCCTTCCTAAGAGGTCACCCATCTTGGAACTACTCTCGCCTAAGCACATTTAACTTCGAAGTTCTGATGGGATCCGGTGCATTAGGCCATGGAAACCGCATTCGTAAGGGAGAAGAATCCTTACCCTTATAAGGCGTGCTTTATTCCCCTCTCCAACCAATGTGGAATATCACACTCTCCACCTCCCTTAAGGCCCAACCCTCTTTTGGGGTCTAGCCTAGCTGGCACAACGATTCGGGTACCATCTTTGATACCACCTGTAACAACCCAGTAACAGCTGCTCATAAATATTGTCCGCTTTAGGCCTTAGCCTAGCCAAGCCCTCATGGTTTTGCTTTTCCCAAGGCCTTCCTAGGAGGTCACCCATCCTGGAGCTACTCTCGCCCAAGTACATTTAACTTTGAAGCTCTGATGGGATCTAGTGCATTAGGCCACGGAAAACACATCTGTAAGGGAGAGGTATTCGTACCCTTATAAGATGTACTTCGTTCCCCTCTCTAACTGATGCGTGATATCATACTCTTTGTTAAGTTGATGTCCTTAACGGTCAGATGGTTTCGAGCTCTATCAGAGTACTTGTCGACATTCCTTGGGATGTTTGGGATCTCAAATAAGCTAAGCTTCGCCCGATCTCTTGTATTAAACAATGTCTTTTTTTTAATTAATAGGGATAGCATGGTTAGATGAGGAAAGGGAAGTCATCGCTAGGTTGGACCTTTGCGACCTAAGTGAGAGGATATTAGTCATCCCCTGAAGTCGTTAGATTCCCCTCTTATTATAGTCACTCCTTTTAGAGAGTAAGTGACTTGTGATGAAGTATATATAGCTTGTGAGATAAAGATAGGTGATGTTGTATTAGAGCAAATCTTATTCCCCTCGATCTCTAGGATTTTGAGGTGATATTGGGGATTGACTGGTTAGAGAGGTATCAAGCTACGGTTGACAGTTTGAAGAAAGAAGTGGAGTTTGAACCTCAGGATGGAGTCCCGATTAAATTTATTAGTGACTGACGAGTATTAACGATATTTTTGATATCGGTGATCAAGGCTAAGAGCTTGACTCGTCAAGGATGTCAAGCATTCCTTGCACATCTGATTGACACTTCGGCACAGAGGGTTGAACTAGGTAATGTCCCTATTGTGCGTGAGTTCCCCGATGTTTTTCTGGAGGAGTGACTTAGATTGCCATTTGATCAAGAATTTGATTTCACTATTGACTTGGTCCTGGGGATGACACCAATATCTATACCACTGTATCGCACGACACCGACAAAATTGAAATAGTTGAAGATTCAATTACAAGAGTTGTTGGATAAGGGATTCATCAGATCAAGTCATTCTCATTCACCCTAGAGAGCACCAGTATTGTTTGTCACAAAAAAATAGGACCCTCCACTTATGTGTTGATTATCGACAATTAAACAGGGTTACCATCAAGAATAAATATCCACTTCCCAGGGTTGATGATTTATTTGATCTGTTAAGGGGAGCTACAATATTATCAAAGATAGATCTGAGGTCTGGGTACCATCAGTTTAAGATTGATGAGAAAGATGTGCATAAGACTGCTTTCCAGACGAGGCATGGACATTATGAAATTTTAGTGATGCCGTTCGGACTGACAAATGCGCCTATAGTATTTATGGATTTCATGAACAGGATGTTCCATCCCTATTTAGATCAGTTTATCATAGTTTTCATTGATGATCTTCTGATATATTCTAAGAATGAAGAGGAGCATACTAGACATCTCTAGATTGTGCTGCAAATACTTCGTGAAAGACAGTTATATGCGAAGTTTTCAAAATATGAATTTTGGCTGAGGGAGATTGGATTTTTTTTGGCATGTGGTATAAGGGGAAGGTATTTTTTTGTAGATCCAAAGAAAGTGGAAGCTATATTTGAATAGGAACAACCCAAGAATGTGATAGAAGTCCGTAGTTTTCTGGGATTAGCTAGTTATTATTAGAGGTTTATTGAGGATTTTTCTGTGCTTGCAACTGCTTTATCGAGGCTTACTCAGAAGGGAATAAAATTTTAGTGGGATGACAAATGCAAGACGAGTCTCCAAGAGCTTAAGAAGTGATTGACTTTATCTGCAATACTTGCCCTACCTACCCAGGGAGTAGGTATGAGGTATACAGTGAAGCTAATCATTAGAAACTTGGCTATGTGCTTATGTAGGCCGAGTGAGTAATCGCATATACTTCTAGATAGCTGAAGAAGCATAAGCTAAATTATCCTATACATGATTTGGATTTTGTAGTAGTAGTATTTACACTCAAGACTTGGAGACACTATCTTTATGGGGAGACTTGCCGTGTAAACACCAACCACAAGAGTCTAAAGTATTCAATGACACAGAAGGAGCTAAATCTCAGACAAGGGAGATGGATAGAATTGATTAAGGATTATGACTTAATAATCGACTATCATCCGAGAAAAGCAAATGTGGTAGTCGATGTATTGAGTCGTAAGTCCTGTTCGGTGGTAACTGTTAGGTAAGATCCTTACATGACACATTTGATGAGTGTACGAAGCCTTGGGGTTAGACCCTCAGTGACAAAGGAGGATGGAACGTTGTTAGCAAGGTTTGAAGTCTGGCCTACATTACTTGACGAGATCAGGAGATCACAGGCTGACGATACCGAGTTAAAAGTCATTTAGGAGAAATTTCCATCCGGTGAAAGTGAAGGATTCAGACTAAGAGAAGATGGGTTATTAGTCTTCAGAGACTGAGTTTGTGTGTCGAATAATCAGGTTCTCATGCGAGCTATCTTAGAGGAAGCTCACAGTTTAGCTTATACTATGCATCCGGGTAATACCAAGATGTATCAAACTCTTAAAGAGAGTTATTGGTGGCTAAGGATGAAGAAAGAGATAGCAAAATTTTTGGCCAGATGCCTTCCCTGTCAACAAATTAAGGCAAAGCATGAGAAAACAGCAGGTATGTTACAGTCTTTACCTATTCTGGAATAAAAGTGGGAGTATGTAATATTGGATTTTGTAGTTGGATTATCTAGTACATCGAAGGGTTACGATGCTATTTGGGTTATAGTAGATAGATTGACGAAGTCTGCTTATTTTCTACCTGTCCACACAACCTATTCATTGGAAAAATTGGCAAAGCTATATATCGACGAGATTGTGAAGCTGTACAAGGTACCAATTTCTATAGTATCAGACAGGGATCCGAGATTCACCTAACTATTTTGGCTGAAAATTTAAGAATCTTTCAGGACTAAAATGAAGTTTAGTACTACCTTCCACCCCCAAACTGATGGTCAATCCGAGAGGACCATTCAAAAACTAGAGGATATGTTGAGAGCATGTGTGATGGAATTTCAAGGGAGTTAGGGCCGACATTTGTCTTTGATTGAGTTTGCTTATAACAATAGTTATCAGACAAGTATTGGTATGCAACCTTATGAAGCACTTTATAGAAGGAAGTGTAGGACACCTTTGTGTTGGGATGAGGTTGGTACAGTCAAAATAGAAGGAGCTGAATTGATAGAAGTCACCATTCAGAAGATAAAAATCATTCGAGAACAGATGAAGATCACCTAGGATCGACAAAAGAGTTATGCGGATAATAGGCGACGACTGTTAAAGTTTGCAGTTGGTGACAAGGTTTTTCTTCGGATATCATTATGGAAAGGTGCCATCAGATTTCAGAGTCGAGGGAAGCTAAACCCTCGATCTATCAGACTTTTTGCATCTTAGAGATAGTGTCGGGACTGTGACGTATTGGTTGGAATTTCCACCATACTTAGATAGGATCCATAATGTATTCCATGCTTCTATGCTTAAAAAGTACTTATCGGATCCATCTCATGTTTTGGAGGCATCTCCTGTAGAACTGAGAGAAGATCTGGGTTTTGAGGTGAAACCAGTGTAGATTTTGGATCGACAGATAAAGAAATTACGCAGCAAGAAGGTACCCACGGTTAAGGCTCTTGGAAGAGCAACAAGGTTGAGGAGATGAAATGGGAGCTTGAGGATACTATGAGACATCAGTACCCTTATTTATTTGTGTTCCGATGAAACTCTTTTGAGGAGGGGAGGACTTGTAACACCGGATTTTCTAAGCCCTTTTGTGTTGCTTTGTATTTGGAGATACTACAGTATATTGATATATACATAGTTGTATATGAGTTGAAAGATGTATTTGAATCCTTTTGGTACGTATGCCAGAGATATATAATGTTATGTGCCCTACCTGAATTTAGAGTTCATCGGTATGTGAAATCTTGGAGATTTCTAACATATGAGCTTTTAAGAGTGTAAAACGGAGTCCATTGGACAGATATGACCATGGCGGTTAAATAAAAAGTGTTTTAATGTCGTAGAGGTGATTAGACATGATTTATAGACTTACTGGACACTTAGAAAGTTTAATTGGAAAAGTTGACATATATAAGGGCTTATTTGCAAATTGTCAAAAGTTAAAGGACTTAATTGTAATTTTTCAATTCTTGGAGGACCAATT
>JAOQMP010006852.1:0-13458 GCA_027563575.1 Erythroxylum pedicellare
GAAATTCTTCTTAGAAAGAAGATTTCTTGCTACTATCATCTATACTATTCATGCAATCTTTATCAATCATCTATTATCCTCATTACATGATCAAACATTCTTAATGCCTCGAGAAGATCAATTTCTATAGTTATTAGAAGGTCATACATTCTAATTACCAAAACACAATAAAGTAGTAAACCTAATTATTGCCGCATATACTTAGGTGGGTATCATCAAATCCATCTCATTTTGTCGACATATTTATCTCCAACAATTAACCAATTTATTATACAATTGATACTTTGATCTCCATTGATCCTAGACGACATTTTTCTCCTTATCTTTGAATTCATTCTTCATTGTAACATCATCAACAATCTCAATTCCACTAATATCTTCTTATACCGGATCATAACTCTTATCACCACAATTAGACAATCATTCTAACTTTCAAGTTCGACCTTTTAATTCCACTTTGCTTGTACACCTTAAATTTGGTCATTTCCACCTCTGTCTCTATTTCTTCTCAGTCAATTCATGAAAATATTTTCAAATCCATATCGATTCAAGTACATATCCATAACAAAATTTCTTCACCACATTCACTGACATAACCACAAATACTGAATCTATATCCAACATATTGGACTACGTAGTGTTCCTTTATTTCTACACATCCATAACTTTTCATTTTCTCACATTTTGACAGATCATCCTTCCCTTCTTACAACTTATATCAGCTCAAACTCTTAACAAATACTCATAAGTTTGACTAATACACATGTGACTTAGACTAAGGATCATTTACTACTGTCTGCTATGACACGACTAAAATGTATGTAACTTGACCTGTATTTCAAAAATGCCCATATAAGATCTCAATTCTGGGCTTTGATACCACAACTATTGGATCTCGCTTCTAGAGCCCAACATTTGAAATCATAAAACATGACCGAACACATTTCTTCAAGTTTGGAACAGATTTTGGGAGACCTCAAACTGGAATCACAATTTGACTTCTTCAGAACATTTGTTCCCATTGTCTTAAGTTTCTAATGAATACCCAACTTCCATCCAGAAATTGAAAGTCTTAAGGACTGAATTAAAATTCTAATCCTTTAGATAATTTGAGGCTCCATGTCTCTAGCTTATTAGAGAAAAAAATCATCTCATTCGGAGCTCTATAGATCAAGATGCCATTAAAATACCGAAATAGGTTCAATAAAATATTCAATTCATACTCTTCCATCCTATACCCTTCATTTGATTCAATCAATCTTTTTCAATTCAGTGTTAAAAGCTATAAATATTTTTGGAGAGGTAGCAAGAGGTGTTAGGAATCTAATGGTCCAATAATCACTTCATTTGGAGGTCGGATAACAAAGTTATGGCTAAAAGAATTAAACAAGGTTTTGTCCTCAATCATATTGAACATGTTTCGGGACAATTAGCATATCTTTGTCTATAAGTATCGAATCAAGGTCATTCTTAGATGGTTCGAAAGAGAACTTCAAAATCCAAAACTTTTATGAAGACTTTGAGATAGATTCTATCATCTACAAGATCAAAATTAGATCAGAAGATGTAAGATGAACAATACCTAGAAGAAGTTTATCAACAGTGCACAGAACATGTTTAACAATTAGCATAACTTTCTCTAGAGATATCAGATCAAGGTCATTCTTAGATGGTTTGAAAGAGAAATTCAAGATATACAAATTTCATGAAGATCTTGAAGATAGATTTTGTCATCTAGAGGGTCAAAATTCGATAAGAAAATGTAAGATGAACAGTACCCAAAAGAAGTTTAGTCAACATAAGAAGAAACAGAAGGTCAACCTAAGAAGAAGCAGAAGGTTAACCTAAAAAGATGTTTCTGTCAACATAAGAAGATGTTTTCTACACTCTTGAGCATCTCCACTTATTAAGATCATAACTTTCGACTCTGATGTCCAAAAATTTCATACTATATACTGCTAGAAAGCTAGAAAGATAAACTACAACTTTCTAGAAGAAAATTTTATCAAATTTACTCTAAATTAATACAGTTTTTCTCTTGAAGTTAGAACACAAAATTTTACCTTTATGGAAGACTTGAAATTTTGCACTGTGCAAACCTGGAATGTCCAGAGCATAACCATCCAGCTACCAAATTGACTTCATTAAACTCTCAAATCTCAACTTATTTCAGTCATCACATTCAACTATATTTGATCAGTCATAATTCCTATCTTTCTTTTCCATAACATTTTTATATATATATATATATATCAACTATTCATATTCAAAAAACCTTCTGCTCAAGCTGATAATCATCTCAAGTATATCTGATTTGAACTCAATATCATGCATGCACAATTGATATTTCATTAACATCATGAGAACAAAGTTTTACAAATCTTTAATGACATTTCAAGCCACAATACCTCATCGTCTCAAAATCTCACATTACAAAAGATTATTGAACAAACAAACTTTAAATGCGACTAAAACATTGTGCTTTCCCAAAAATAACTCAAAATACAAAATAAGAAATTTTGGAGAAATTCCTTTAGGCTCTTGATCATTTGATCTCTTAACCATCACCTGAAGATGGCATAAAAAGGGGGGTGAGCTTGAAAGCTCGTGGGTAACAAGTTTATAATGGAGAATAAGCAAAATCATTGGAAAGTTCATTTGATATAGAAAATTCATATTGAACTCATAAAACGCATAGTTCTCAAATTCTCAGGTCTACCTCAAATTCCTGTGTGGGTAACACGTTCATAAAAACCTAATGTATATCTCCTGTGTATACTCGCATAGAATATAATGTGGATCTAAGTTCTCCTCACATTAACAGTAGTGTTACCAAAAATCCACTTATGTAGTTGGATACTTTACATCAAACAAGAATACATACATTCTCAATAGTATATTCTACCTCTTATGCTTAAGTCTTCACTAGGGATATAACTCCAATACTCACTTTGAATCATTACAAATTCATTTTTGTTTGATTCTTTCATTGATCATCCTTAATTTAAACTATCTGATCTGCTTAATATAATTTAGTGAAATTTTTCTTGGAAAGAAGATTTCTTGCTACTATCATCTATACTATTCATGCAATCTTTATGAATCATCTGTTATCCTCATACATGATCAGCAATTCTTAATACCTTGGGAAGACCAATTTCAATCGTTCTTACAAGGTCATACATTCTAATTGCCAAAACACAATGAAGTAGTAAACCTAATTACTGCCGCATATACTTAGGTGGGTATCATCAAATCCATCCCATTTTGTCTACATATTTATCTCCGACAATTCACCAATTTATATATTACACAATTGGTACTTTGATCTCCATTAATCCTAGACAATATTTTTCCCTTTATCTTTGAATTCATTTTTCATTGTAACATCATCAACAATCTCAATTCCACTAATATCTTCTTATACAGGATCATAACTCTTATCATCGCAATCATGAAATCATTCTAACTTTTAATTTCAAGCTTTCAATTCCACTTTGCTTGTATACCTTAAATTTGGTCATTTCCGCCTATGTCTCTATTTCTTCTCAGTCAATTCATGATAATATTTTCAAATCCATATTGATTCAAGTACATATCCACACAAAAATTTTGTCACCACATTCACTGATATAACCATAAATATTAAACCTATGTCTAACATATCGGACTACATAATATTCCCTTATTCCTACACATCCACAACTTTTCATTTTCTCACATTCTAACAGATCATCCTTCCCTTCTTACTAATTCTATCAACTCAAACTGTTAACAAATACTCATAAGTGTGACTCATACACATGCAGCTCATACTAAGGATCAGGTACTATTGTCTGCTATGACATGACTAAAATGCAGGTAACCTGACATGTATTTCAAAAATGCCCATGTAAGATCTCAATTCTAGGCTCTAACACCACAAATGTCGGACCCTACTTCCGGAGCCCAACATTCGGAATCATAAAAAGTGAGCAAACACAATTCTTTAACTTCATAACATATTTTGGGAAACCTCAAATTGGAATCACAATTTGACTTCTTCAGAACATTTGTTTCCCATTGTCTTAAGTTTCTAATGAATACCCAACATCCATCCAGAAATTGAAAGTCTTAGGGACTGAATTAAAATTCTCTTCCTTCATATAATTTGAAGCTCCATGTCTCTAGGTTATTAGAAACAAAAATCATCTCATTTGGAGCTCTACAGATTAAGATGCCATCAAAACATCGAAATAGGTTTAGGAAAATATTCAATTCATACTCTTCCATCCTATACCTTTAATTTGATTCAGCAAATATTTTTCAATTCAATATGAAAAGCTATAAACTTTTACATAGAGGTAGCAAAAGTTGTTAGCAATCTAATGTTCTAAGAATCACTTGACTTGGACGTTGGATAACAAAGTTATGGACGAAAGATTCAAACAAGGTTTTGTCCTCAATCATATTGAACCTGTTTCGGGACATTTCGATATCATTGTCTATAAATATCAAATCAAGGCCATTCTTAAATGGTTTGAAAGAGAACTTCAAGATGCACAACTTTCATGAAGACCTTAAGATAGATTCCATCATCTATAAAATCAAAATTGGACCAGAAGATGTAAGATGAACAATACTTAGAAGAAGTTTATGAATAGTGCACAGAAGGTGTTTAACAATTAGCATAACTTCCTCTAGAGATATCAGATCAAGGTCATTCATCAATTGTTTGAAATAAGACTTTAAGATCTACAACTTTTATGAAGACTTTGAAGATAGATTCTGTCATCTAGTGGATGATGATTGGACCAGAAGGTGTAAGATGAACATTACCCAAAAGAAGTTTATGAACAGTGCATAGAAGATGTTTAACAATTATTATAACTTTCCCTAAAGATATCAGATCAAGGTCATTCTTTAATGGTTTGAAAGAGGACTTCAAGATCTACAACTTTCATGCAGATCTTGAAGATAGATTCTATCATCTAGAGGGTCAAAATTAGAACAAAAGATGTAAGATGAGTAGTACCCAGAAGAAGTTTAGTCAATATAAGAAGAAACAGAAGGTCAACCTAAGAAGACGTTTCGGACAACATAAGAAGACGTTTTAGTCAACATAAGAAGATGTTTTCTACACTTCGGAGCTTCTCCACTTATTAAGATCATAACGTTTGACTCTGATGTCCAAAAATTTCATACTATATACCATTGGAAAGCTAGAAAGATAAACTACAACTTTCTAGAAGACAACTTTGTCTAGTTTAGCCTAGATTAATATAGTTTTTCTCTTGAAGTAAGAACAAGAAAATTTACCCTTGTGGAAGACTTGAAATTTTGCACTGTGCAAACTTGGAATGTCTTAAGCATAACCATTCAGCTACAAAATTGACTTCGTTAAACTCTCAATCTCAACACATTGGTCTCATCACATTCAACTATATCTGATCAGTCATAATTCCTATCTTTCTTTTCCTTAACATCTCACTTATGCATATATATATATCAACTGTTCTTGTTCAAAAAACCGCCTACTTAAGTTGATAATCATCTTAAGTATATCTGATTTCAACTCAATATCATCCATGCACAATTGATATTTCATTAACATCAAGAGAACAAAGTTTTACAAATCTTTAATGATATTTCAAGCCATAATACCTCATCGTCTCAAAATCTCATATTACAAAAAATTGTTGAACAAACAAACTTTGAATGCCACTAAAACATTGTGCTTTCCCAAAACTAACTCAAAATACAAAATAAGAAATTTTGTACAAATTCCCTTAGGATCTTAATCACTTAATCTCTTAGCTATCACCTGAAGATGGTATAAAAAGGGGCGTGAGCTTGAAAGCTCATGGGTAACAAGTTTATAATGGAGAATAAGGAAAATCATTGGAAAGTTCGTTTGTTATACAAAATTCATATTGAATTCATAAAACTCATAGTTCGCAAATTCTCAAGTCTAGCTCAAAACTCATAATCACAACTCATCACATAAACATAGCATGTACATTTCACCATCAAAGCATAACTCAATTATGCACTATTCTTGACAATTCAAAGATGTAATGCACAAACAAATGGCTCGAGGGTTCCATACAAACAGAATGGAGAAACCAAAGTTTACCTCATGAATAGAATGAGTCCACTTTTCATAGCTCATATGCCACAAGCGGACAGTCGGGAGAAGGCTCTTGTCAACATGCACGTGGAGAACAGAATAGTTCCACTCTCGCCCAAATAAAAACACATAATCATGCTCAAATCATTTTATCATATGTACATACTTTTTTTTCATTTATACAAAATGCCATGACATGTTTCAAGGCATAACTTAAATATTTCGAAACCGTTTTTCATTTCATCATCAAAATTCATACACTAACATGTAGCAATTTCTCAAATCACTCAAAAATATAAAAGCATCATTAATTAAGTAATGGAAATCATTTTTATTTTCTTGATTTGGAAAAGCATCAGTGGCTCATAACTCTATTATAAACATGTAACCCACCTCGATTTCCTTGCTTATAGACTTGCTCAAAATGCCTCTTCTCTTGTTCCTCTTGCCTCTTTTGATCCCCTTTATACAATAACTAAAATCCCACTCAATAGGGTTTTAAATTGAAAATCCCACAAAGCATAATCACTAAAATTGGTTCTAGAATACTTAAACACATGCAATTTCTAAACTCCATAAACTAAAATCCTTCCAAAAATCCAAAAGATTTAAAATGATCTTGCCTTGATTCTTCACTAAATGAAGAGATCTTTGGATCAAATGGAAGTTCTTCTCTTCCTCTACCTTTTTCTCTCCTTTAACCACTTTAAAATCTCTCTCAAAAGCTAAGAAATGAAGAAACCCTAGCTCAACTCTCTTCTTTTCTCTCAACCACCGAAATTCTCTGCTCTTTCTTTCTTATTTTCTCTTCTTCTCTCCCAATTCACGTTTTTCTTCTTCTTAGAGGAACAAGACAACATTTCTTCTTCCATTTCTACCCTTAATTAGTCCAAAAAGTCCATTTACCCTTCTTTATAGGCTTACGCTCTTTTAACCTTAAGTGTCTTGCCAAAAACACCCCTTGGACTTTCTTATAACCTTAACACTTTAATTCCATTTACCTACTCAAATAAATTCTACTAACTTTGACATAATTAGATAATTTTAAGAAAGATTAATCTATCAAAACCTCAAAATTATCTAAATCATGCTTATTCATTAAGGAAAAAAAATTTGGGCCCAAAACTAGTGAGTCTGATCAAGATTCAAGTGAAGATGATGAAGAATTATCCTTCATTTCAAGAAAGACTAGGAGGATGTGAAAAAAGAAAGTGAAGGGAAATAAAGACTTTTCTTTTAAAAAGAATAGCAAAGACGAATTAAAGAATGAGAAAAGTTCTATCGTCTGCTATGAGTGCATCAAACCAGGATATTACAAGTCTGAATGTCCGTTGCTCAAAAGAAACCAGACGAAAAGTAAAGAAAACAAAAAGAGCATGATGGCAACGTGGGAAGATTTGGATTCATCTGAATCTGACTCCGACTCAAAAGCATCAAAACAAGCAAATATATACCTAGTAGCTAAAAAGGAATGCGACAATGAGGTAACTTCTAACTTTAATGAAATTCAAGATGCATATTTAGAATTGTTAGAAGATTTACATGCTATATTAAAACAATATAGGATTTTGAAAAAGAATTTTGTTGAAAGCTTGAAGAACATAGAAGTGTTAGAAAAAAATGTTTACCTTAAGAAACAAGTAGATGATATGAAAAAATAAGTAACTGTAGATAGATCTGAGGAAATTAATCAATTGAAACAAAGGATTAATAGTCTTTCAGTAGATTTATCAACATTTACTGAAAGTACTAAAAGGATGAATGATATGATTGGAAAATATAGACATCCAAAGGAAAAGAGTGGTTTAGGGTTTACTAATAGTAATGTTCACCATAATAAGAGTTTTGTTCCTAGCATAAAGAAAAAGAAACAATATTCTTATTATTCGAGGAATTATCGTAAAGCTAACCCCAAAGGACCCAAGAAAATATAGGTACCTAAGAAAGACATAATATATACTGCAGATTTCCCTTCTTGGAAAAAGCAATCATTACTAATGGTACTTGGATAGTGGATGCTAGCGACGTATTACAGGATGAAGGTCAGTGTTCCTAGATCTCCAAAATAAGCAAGGAGGATCAGTAACTTTTGGAGACAACCAGCACAGTAAAATAGTTGGAATCGGCAAAATTGGTAAAGATTCATTTGCATATATTCATAATGTTCTGCTAGTTGAAGAATTAAAGCATAATCTAATTAGTGTAAGTTAATTATGTTATTCTGGCTTTGAAGTATCCTTTAATCAAAATTCTTATGTAGTCAAAAACTAGGATGGTTTCATATTCTTTTCTACTAAGAGATGAAAAAATGTCTATATCATTAATTTAGATGATTTGAAAAGTCAAAATCTTTCATGTTTTATATTAACAAATGAGGATAAATTGATTTGTCTTAAAAAGCTAGGTCATGCTAGTTTTAAACATATGTCCAAGTTTGTTAGACGTGATTTGGTAAGAGGATTACCAAAAATAAGTTTGAACAAAGATTTCTTTTGTGAGAGTTGTCAGAAAGGAAAATAAGTTAAAACATCTTTTTCTTCTAAAAATGTTGTAACTTCATCTAGACCTTTAGAGTTGTTACATATAGATTTGTTTGGTCCAACTAGAATACTAAGTCTTGGTGGAAAGAAGTATGGTCTCATAATTGTTGATGACTTCACTAGATTTTGTTGGATATTGTTCTTATCATATAAAGATGAATCTCTTAAGTGCTTTAAAGTTCTACCCAAAAAGTTACAAAATGAAAAATGAATTTCTTTTGCTAGAATTAGGAGTGATCATGGTGGAGAATTTGAAAATGAAAAATTCAGAATGTTTTATGAAGAGAATGGAATTTTCCATAATTTCTCTGCTCCTAGAACTCCACAACAGAATGGAGTTGTAGAAAGAAAAAACAGGACGATTCAAGAAATGGCAAGGACTATGCTATATGAAATGAATCTTCCTAAGTATTTCTGGGCAGAAGCTGTGAATACAACTTGATATATTCAAAATAGAGTATTTTTGCGACCTATTTTAAATAAAACTACATATGAATTATGGAAAGGAAGAAAGCCAAATATTTCTTACTTCCATCGTTTTGGTTGCAGATGCACTATATTGAATAAAAAAGAAAAATTGGATAAATTTGATTCTAAGATCAATTCAGGATTTTTTCTAGGATATTCGATGTCTTTTAAAGCTTATAGGGTTTATAATCTTGTATCTAAATCTGTTGAAGAATCTATACATGTTAATTTTGATGATGCTTTTCATTCGGATAGAAAAGACGATTCTGATGATAAAACTCTATCTATTCCCTTAGTTGATAAGCTAGACATGTCACCTCTAGTTGATCCACTTGATAAGGTAGAAGATATTTATGAAAACTTTAGTCTTACGAAAGATTGGAAGTATAAATCCTCTCACCCAGAAATTCTGATTATAGGCAAAACTTCAGAAGGAGTGAGAACTAGGTCTAAATTTAGAAGAGAGGCAAATGTAGCTTTTGTTCTGAATTAGAACCTAAGAAAATTGATGAAGTTCTTCAAGATAAAGATTAGATTTTATCCATGCAAGGAGCTAAATAAATTTACAAGGAATAAAGTTTGGTCTTTAGTTCCTAGGACACCCAATAAGTTTGCATAGGAACCAGATGGGTATTCAAAAATAAACTAAATGAATCAAGTAGAGTAAACCGTAACAAAGCTAGATTAGTATCTCAAGGCTATAATCAACAGGAAGGAATAGACTATCATGAAACCTATACTCCTGTAGCTAGACTAGAAGCTATTAGGATTTTGCTTGCATATGTTGTTTATCGTGATATAAAACTGTTTCAAATGGATGTGAAAAGTGCCTTTTTGAATGGTTTTATAGATGAAGAAGTTTATGTAAAGCAACCCCCTGTTTTTGAAGATACTGATAAACCAGATTATGTCTATAGACTTCATAAAGCTTTGTATAGATTAAAACAAGCACCCCGTGCTTGATATGATTGTCTAAGTTCATTTTTTATTGGAAATGACTTTATTAGAGGACAATTAGATAAGACTCTGTTTAGAAAATGTATCAAAAAATAATTTCATTATAGTACAGATATACGTAGATGATGTTATTTTTGGTGCAAATTCTAAGAAGCTATGTTCCAATTTTGAAAATCTTATAAAAAGTGAATTTGAAATGAGTATGATGGGTGAATTGAAATTTTTCCTTGGTTTAGAAATTAAGCAAACCAAAGAAAAGATTTTTATTCATCAACAGAAATACATCAAAGAAATGTTAGTCAAATATAAAATGGAAAAGGTTAAACTTATGTGAACTCCTATGCATCCATCAATCCTTTTATTTAAAGATGAAATAGGTAAGAAGGTTGATCAAACCCTCTTTAGAGGAATTATTGGTTCTTTGCTTTACCTAACTGCAAGCATACCTGATATATTGTTTAGTGTTTGTTTGTGTGCAAGATTTCAAGAACATCCTAGAGAATCTCATTATATTGCTGTTAAAAGAATATTGAGATACTTGGCAGGCTCTACTAATCTTTGTTTACTGTATGAGAAAGGTAAAGATTTCAGGTTAATTGGCTAATATGATACTGATTATGCTAGAGATAGAATTGATAGAAAGAGTACAAGTGGAGGTTGTCACTTTCTTGGTCATAATCTAATTTCATGGTTAAGCAAGAGGCAAAGTTCAATTGCTCTATCTACTACAGAAGCTAAATACATGTCAGCTGCAAGTTGTTGTTCACAGACGTTATAGATTAAGTATCAGTTAGAATATTACCCTGTAAAAGAAGATCAAATTCTAATCTTCTGTGACAACGTAAGTGCTATCAATCTATTAAAAAATCCAATACAACACTCGAGGGCAAAGCATATTGAAGTTAGACATCATTTTATACAAGACTATGCATAGAGAGGAATCATCAATCTACAATTTGTTGAAATGAATCAACAATGGGCAAATATCTTCACTAAACCTTTGTATAAAGATAGATTTAAGGAAATCAAACAAAACTTGAATATGGTAATGCTGAATGACCATTCGTCTGACACGTCATAACCCAGATGATTCATACAAGAAGAAGTTAAAAAGTCGTAAGTTTTCAAGTAAATAGTAATGATAAGTTATGAACAATAACTTTTCAATAGTAGGTATAAGAAGAAAATCTTCTCAAGATTCTAAAATACCTTCTACTCTAGAATTTTCATGAAATACTTTAAAACCGACTTGTTCAATGCCCTCAACTAAGATGATTCAATACTCTATTCTAAGCTTCAAGTTCATGTCATCTCATATTCTTACTTTTAAATATTAACATCGCTGCTTTGAGCAAAATACTTTTATTTGTTTAGATTTTATTTGTTACATATTACAAATGAAGCAATCACTTATCTATGGGAGACACGCTGATTTCAAATCATTAAAGGAAAATCAGATGGACATTAAACCAGAGATTGAAGTAGTTGGTTGGAACAACTTCTTCAAAGTTCGTGAAAAGGTCTATTTGAATGAGATATATAAGTTTTGGAAGAATGCAAAGTTGATAGACAATACCTTAGTATCAATGGTAGATGGTTTGTCGGTTATTATAACACAAGATACTATCGAGAGGGTCAGTGGGTGCCCTAGTATTGGAGTAAAGCTATTTAACAATACAAAATGGATTACTCAAGGTCGTGTAGATAGAATGCACATTAATTGACAACTCTATAGAAGTAGTGATCCTGAAGTTAAGAAGGCACCAACCCTTGTTCCAAAGGCTAGGGTTCTACATTCACTACTTCTTTACTGTGTTCTACTAAGATTAGGCTCGAAGGACCTTGTAATAATGAATGATGAAAATTGTCTGTATCACCTACTAAATCACCAACCCATCAATCTTCTGTACTTGATTTTGAAGTATATAATGAAGTCAAAAGGGGATTCTAGCTCTTTACCATATAGAATGTTATTGACAAGGGTTTTTAGAGAATATGAAATCTTTCTCGACAGAGGTAATAGGGTAAAGATGGATGTGAAGAGCATCATTAATGCCACAACTATTCACATAATGGGGATAAAGTTTGATGATGAGGTAGATATAGGTTCTACACCCAAAGCAAGGTCTAAGGGGGAGCTCATATTAAGACGAGGATGAAGTGAACATGGCACGTCTGTAAGAAAAACAAAATCTCAATCAACAGGAAGAACATCTGTAGAAGAAAAGACTGAGAAATCGTATGATGCACCAATAAAACCTAAAACGATTCTACAAAAAGAGGAAAACTGAGTTCAACAATCATTGCAACAAGTGTCATTGAAGAGAAAGGCGGAGACAATTCAATCAGTAAAATCCAAACAGTCAAGAAGGTCACCAAGACTATTGACCTTACGACAACAAGAACAGAAGAAAAGGAAATCTCTGATTCTTGATGAAGATTCTAAAAAGCAAGAGAAAAGACAGCAGCCTACTAGATCAATTGTCTCTATTTTGCAAAGTCAATCAGTAAAATCTTCTAGAGAGATAGAAATTAAAAGGAAGTTGGTATTTGAGAGGAAGAAGCCTCAACAACAACTTTCTTCTAAACCAGCAGAAGAACAAAAGAAGGTGAAGCCCAGTCAGAAGAAGGTTTCTTCATCTGATGTTCAAAAGAAGGCAAAAATAGTTAAACACCAATTAGAACCTTACAACCCTTCTCAACCAATCAATAAAAAGGATTTGAGAATGAAGATTGTAGAAGAATTAGTACCTGTTCAAAGCAGAAGCTCAATTAATATCAGAGAACTTTCAAAAAAGTCAATCAAGGTACTAATCAAACTGATACCGATTAATGATCATATAATACATTTTCTAAGTCATGAAGAACAAAGATTATATGGTATTCTACGAGATAAGAAGGTAGAACCATATACATTGAAGATTTCAAAGGATCAGTATACAATCTATTCGATTACGAGCAGAACATTAATAAAAATTGTGCCATACATACAACCAAGATGCTCAACCCTCGTGAGAAATGAAGAAAAAGGGGAAATGAAGACGTTTCCTGAGGGAAATAAAGATGATCTTACAGAAGAGCAAATTCAAGTAACTGTAAAGAACATAGATGATGCATGCAATGCAGCTCAACTTGGAGGAATCTATGTTTCACATCGCATTTCAAAAGCATCAGGAAGAAAATTTGGAGTTTCAACCACCGATGAAAACTTCAAGGTAGTTGGCAAAGTAAAAGACGGACGATACAGAAGTATTATGGTTGAAGGTATTAATTTCAACTTAGAAACCTTTGTTCATTTGGTCGTGCATTTCAGACCTTTAGGTTTCATACCTTCAGTCAAAGATGTGTTACACCTTCTTGGGCAACCAATTCTGAAACTACCTA
>JAOQMP010006866.1:0-13456 GCA_027563575.1 Erythroxylum pedicellare
TGAAGAGATCTTTAGCTCCATTGGAAGCTCTTTTCTTTCTCTATTTGTTTCCTTTCTTGATCAACCCCAAAATCTCTCTTGTAGGCTAGGGAAATTGAAACCCTAGCTTGTTTCTCTTTGTCTCTTCTTCTCTTTGTACTTCTCTCTCTTTTCCATGACCTTCTCTCTCTTTTCTCTAGAATTTTCGTTCTCTTCTTCTAATTCCTTCCATTTTCGTGTTTCTACTCCATTTATAGGCAAGACAACACTTCTTCTTCCAATTATGCCCTTAATGATTGAGAATTGTCTCATTCGTCCTTCCATTTATGCCTTATGTCTTTTACACGTAAGTGTCTTGCCAAAAACACTCTTGCACATTCTAACATAACACTTTCTTCTAGAAGACTCTTCTATATTGTCTTGAATTTCCAATGACACCAAAAGCATTCAATTTAGTTCAGTAGTGTGAAAGTTATACTCCAATATCTCTGGACTGCTTTTATTCCAAGACAGTACCCTATACTCCACTTCCATCAAAATATTGAAACTCTTAGTGTCTGATTACGAATCTGATCTCTTCATACAATTTGTAGCCCTATGTTTCTAGTTTACTAAAAATCAAAAATGATCTCACTTGGACCTCTACTGATCCTGAAAACATCAAAATACTGAAGTATGTTCAATGAGGTAACACCAGTTCATATTATTGAAGAACACACTCATTGTACCAGTGCCACTCTTTTCACTAAATCTTTCTCTATTAGTTTCATATGGCTATGATTCTTGTTATAGATGTATATCAATGTCTTAAGAATCCAATGGTTCAAGAATCAAGTCATTTGGATGTCTAGAGAAGAAATTATGGCCAAAAAAATCCAACATGTTCGTATCTTTACCGTATTGTACATGTCTTGGCGCAATTGCTATAACTCTCACTAAAGATGTCGTATTGACTTAGTTTTTGGACTATTAGAAATAGGAATTCCAAATCTACAACTTTTATGAAGACTTTGAAGGCCAATTCTATCATCTGACTTCTGTATCGTCTCACTTTTGCATCGTCTCACTTTCCTTTCGTCTTAGTTCTATCATCTCATTTCCATCGTCTCATTTCCATCGTCTCATTTCTATCGTCTCATTTTCTTCAATCTCATTTTCTTCCGTCTCATTTCTTACATCTCATTTTCTTCCGTCTCATTTTCTTCTGTCTCATTTTCTTCCCTAGAACGTCTCAACTTATAAGGATCATAACTTTTGACTCCAATGTCCAAAATTTTCATACTATATACCGTTGGAAAGATAAAAGAAAGATCTACAACTTTCCAGAAGGTACCTTTGCTAAAATCTATTTATATCAATTCCAAATTTGCCCCTAAATTCCAAAGACGAAATTTCCATTCCTACACCAACACACTGCACCAAATTCTTAACTTCATGAAATTCTGAGACTCTTAAAGACAGAACTAAAATTCGATGTCTTCATAAGAAATGTATGCATATATCTCTAGTTTAATCCAAATTAAGAATCATCTTGTTTGGACAACTAGAGAAAACGTTGTGGCTAAAAAACTGAAGCATATTCAGTAAATATTTTCCAGATCACTACCAATTTTGTTTCCAAATCTTTCATTATCACAACTCATACCAAGATCACTCTTTCTACTCCTTCTACTTCTCATTTTCAATAAA
This sequence comes from Erythroxylum pedicellare, assembly GCA_027563575.1. Taxonomy (NCBI): domain Eukaryota; kingdom Viridiplantae; phylum Streptophyta; class Magnoliopsida; order Malpighiales; family Erythroxylaceae; genus Erythroxylum; species Erythroxylum pedicellare. The sequence goes on from JAOQMP010006866.1 coordinate 1,669, forward strand.
ATCACATTTAAAAACAATCATACCCAGAAGTTGTCAATGAATGCATGTACACTTATTTTTTGTGTGAAAAAATTCTATATTCATGTGCATATATGCTAACATTATACATGAGCAAGAAGATGCATTTCCTTAATCTCTCTTTGAGCCTACATGCATTGAAATTTCAGGTCTTAACCCTTAAAATGGGGACGGGATGTTACAATGGGGGCCTTCGGAGTTGGGCTGGAGGGTGGTTTGGGAGGGAGGGGCTGAGGTGAGCTATTGGTGGGCTGTAAGGGCTGGTGTGGCCTGCGCGACTGAGCCTTTAAGGCTAGCAGATCGGGCCCGAGCTGAAGACATCACTGGCCCCTTGGTCAATGCCTTGCATGGGCTCAAAGCCTGGTCTATTGGGGTGGCCGTAAAAGGCACACGCAAAAGACTTCCAAAGGATCGAGAAGACTGTGTTTCGGAGGTGCTCACATGGTAGGGGTGAGATGCTGCTTGCGTGGGGTTGAGGCTGGAATCTTCAGCTAGGAGCTAGAAGCGTGAGTCGCACAACGTGTCACCAGAGGAGGTGCGAGGGTGGTCTTGTCTAGTGACCGCTGGAGCTGGTGGTGTATGGCGGCCCCTACGTTGAAATTGAACTCAGGGGTTGTACACCGCCTGAGTTGCGTCCAAAGAGGGCAATTCATAAGGATTTGCTGGAGGGGAATCATGGGAGGGGTTTATGAAAGGTGGAGTCGTGGCCGAAGGATGGGAAGGGGGCCATGTGGGACAGCTGGCATTACTGTGGCCCATGCGTCCGCAGGTGAAGCATATTTGGGGAAGGCCCTCATATGCGACTTTTATCTGTTCTTTGTTTAATTCCACCATGGGGCGAAGGGGCTGGCTTAAGTCGATGTCAATCGCCACTCTAGCGAAGCGTCCCCGTTGAGATTTTTGAGTGTTAGTTTCGATCTTGATGGTGCGTCCTACAAGGTTACCCAGAGCGTGGAGAATGGAAGGCGCGCCACCAAGCGCTCTAGAAAGCACACCCAGGCTATAACATGGGATACTTGGCTGGAGGAGGGTCGAAAGGATGGGCACCACGGTTGAACCGAAAGGGCATGTCCCAGCAGAACCCAGGTCCTTGGGTAAAGGCGTATTTATAGTCCTCAAATTCTAGAAAGTTTATCATGAAGAAATCGTTGTCCAGATCAACGATCTTCATCAGGACCGTAAGCTTCCACACAGATGTAAGACGAGTCTTTAACGTGGTATAACCTATTTTCCATCCCATGATCTTAACTATGATTTCCTGTTCCCATTGTTGATTAAGTCGAGTTTGGAATGCTTGGGAGAGTTCAATGCCAGGTCTGAAGGTCCCAATAACGATGCTGATGTCTCCATCTTCAATTTCAACTGGGCTCTCAAAAGGCCAGGTTGGGGAGGAGGAATCGGAGGTGACTTGTTTTGTGACTGCTACGCCGTAGCTAGGGGCAGCTTGTAGGGGAGAAGGTAATGGGGGAGGTGGATCTTCCTCACGCTCCCTAATTCTAACTTTCTTGGACGTATGTCCCGCATGATCAGACCGAATGATAGCCTGTTGTGAGTGAATTGGTTGCATTTCATGAAAATACGAGATTCCTGAATTTCGATATTTCTAAGGTTTGTGAACTTATTTTTTAAGTGTGAAGTAAATTGAGAGTTGTTTTGGGACTTTCTCTTACTATGTAGTTTACGAAAATGTATAAAAACTTGAATAAAATGAGAATGTGAAGTAAATTGAGAGGTTGTTTTCGGAATTGTCTATCAATACTTAAATAATTTTATTAATATTTTATTATTATTAAAATCATGAAAATTAACTCGTTTTATTCAATAATTCTACAAAATAGTGTTCAAAGAAGTGTTAACATTTATAGAATGTTACATGACAATTTTTTTAATGTACCTTTGGCGATTTTAATAGGTTATATCTATGATTCATATAATTTGAAGTTAACACATCATAAGTTCTCTCCACATAAATAGCTACGTATCTTTTTATTTTAAAACAGTTTAATTTGATATAATAAGATACTAATTTAATAAAAGTAAGAGTAAAATTTTTAATTGGTTACTAATATTCCTTAATAATTGTCGGAATGTAAACATACTTGTATGTATATATTCGAAAATATTTTCTTTCCATTTGTTATTATTCAAGATTTTATCTTTTTAATCAACTTAGAATTTATCTTTCAACTTAAAAGTTTCCTAAAACTTTTCACTTCAATATCCACCATTCAATTCGACTAGTTATCATTGTTTAAGAAGAGTAACAATTATTAGTTTAAAATATATAGAATAATGTGATTCTCTCTCCTTTTTTAAAAATGGAGATAAGATTGAATTCGTTTCTTTAGAAATATTTATTTGACATTTGCATATGAATAGCATGTTGATATTATCAGTCACTATTGGAAAAGTGAAAATTTATAGGTAATTAACTAGAACACAGTTAAGCTGGTGTAGAACAAATATTATTAGTCCCAAATTTGAAAGAGAGAATTGGAACGCACTGGGAGAGTTGGGAAGCAACCTAGCCATAGGACTGTTAGGAAACCAACCGTGATCAAATCACAAATGCAGCAAAACATACATTTCTAATTGGATCCTAATAATAGAATAACTTGAATTATAAAATATGAAATTATACCTAGTTCAATATTCCAATTGTAATACTTTTGAAATTTTTTCGATGTGTCAATCAGGAGCTATTCATGCATCCAGTCTCAATAATATCCATAAAGCAGCAAAAGACATTGTACTTTTTGAGAGGAATTAGCAGGAGTGTTATCTCCCTTATGTTTATTCCTATTTATTTAAAAAAAACATTAAGGTTTTTAATTTATATTAAAATTAAATACATTAATTATAATTAAAGTCAAACTCTAATTATAATTAACTTAATTTTAATAAAATCACACACACCCATAATCCATTTTTCTCTTGGGAGAGCTGACTTCAACCACTTATGTCCAATCAATAATACAATTTTTTGGAGTTGAAGAGAAATATCTAAATACATATCTCACTTTTCGTTAATAATCCATATTTGTAGCAATGAAATACTCTTCTTCCTCCCCCTAGTGATCACTAAATTATTTCAAATATGTAGGATCTATATTCTCTATAAACTATAAAGGACCAAAAATTCCTTGCTTAAATAATCTCATATTTAGTCGCTAAAGTTTTTCAAACTTTATAACTAAGTCCAACTTAATTGAATTTAGTTTTTTTCTTTTTAAACTATTATATATGTGTGACCCATTAGGTTTCTAATATATTTGTAATAATTATAAATCATAATTCCGATTCATAATTAAAATTAGATAAATTAAATTTTCTTTTAATTTATTTTAATTCTCAAATTAAGCAATTTATATTCATAGATCAAGATTGACGTTTAGTAATATGTCATGACCACTCAAATATTAGCAATGTCAAAGTGGTTTGATTTAACATGTCCATGCATGTTTATGATGTATAATTTATTCCTTTCGTCGTTCAGTGTTCCAATTGGATAGAATATGGATATAGTGTCTATTCTTTTGAATGCAATTATGTTCATTCTTGCTAATTAGTAATTTATTTAAAATTGATATTTGAAATACCTTTTCAAATATCAATTTACTCTTTTCAAATATCAATTTTCTCTGGCTAAAGAATTCTTTGAACCACTACTAATCAATAACAATAGAACATTCTCTCTTATTACTTTAGAGTGATGAATCTTTTATTAACTTACTCAACTATCTTCATATGGTTCATACTAAATCTAAGTACTATCTATTGAATTACCCTAAATAGGACAATTCATAAGTAGCATCAAAACAAACTAATTCCAACATGAGATACTTTAGTAATCTCCAATCTAAGGATCAATTATACAATCATCACAATGAAGAAATATATATATACATAAGTAATATTTCATTTGGATGCTCAAAATTAGGTCAATTCATTGAACTTATTCCCTAATTAGCATCCACACATTAGTTTAGATATCTCCATACTTTAATTTATTAAACCAATTCCTTTCTTTAAAAGAAAGAAACATAACATGTGATAGTTTTACCGTTTCATTAATATCCTGTCTTAGTGAAACTATAACTAGAAACATTTAGGAATAATACATAAAGGCAAATTGAATCATATAATTATGATCTCATTATAATTTCAAAAACAAAGTAATTTTTTCATGGATTTTACCTTTAATATTAAAACATCAAATAGAACATCATACATTAAAATTGGAACTAATAGATTGGCTGCAAGGGAATAAACTAACAATATCCTACACTAAACTCAATTGCCTACATATCTAATACCATATCCTTCCATATGTCGATTATGTCTCTTCTGAGAAAATGGCTTAGTGAGAAGATCTACAAGATTCTTTTTAGTGGGAACTTACTCCATTGATATGTCTTTCCCCTCCACTATCTCTATGATCAAATGAAACTTCTTAAGTACTTGCTTGGAACATTGAAGAGAGCTTGGTTCCTTTGCTTGTGCAATGGTGTCAATGTTGCCACAATATAATATTATAGGCTAAAACATGCTAGGAACCACTCCAAGTTTAGTGACAAAATTCTTAATCCAAATTGTTTCTTTTGTTACCTTTAACACTAAAATACACTCTATCTCGGTCATAAAATCTACAATGGCTGACTTTTTAAAACTCTTCTAACTTAATGCACCACCATTTAGAGTGAGATGTAACCTGACTGTGATTTACTATCATCTAGATCTGACTGAAAACTAACATTCAAGTACCCTTAAACTTTTAGTTCAGCTCCTGCATAGACCAAGAAAATATCTTTAGTCCTTCTTAATTACTTTAAGATGTTTTTCGTAGTTGTTCAGTGACACTCACCTAGATTGGTTGACTTGAAATTTTCCCGTTATAATTAAAATATAAAAGACATCTAATCTATTATATAGCATCATATATAAGATTCATCCAATTACCGAAGCATATGGATCATAATCCATTTTATCTCTATCTTCTTATGTTTTAGGACATATACTTTAGGACAAAGAAGTCCTATGCAATATGGGTAAGAACACTCTCTTGGAATTCTCCATGCTTAACCTTTTTAGAACTTTGTCTATGTACATGGATTGGGATAACCTTAGTAACCTCGTTTATCTATCTCTATAGATCTTTATTCTTAGATAATTATTATGAAAGCCTTTCATTTACTTCTCTTCTATGGAAGTTTTATTTTCCTAGGATGCTTCTCCCATATCCTTTATGGAGAAGTTATTAGATAAGTAAATCTTTATAAATTTGAGCATTGGTATATTGTTTCCAATTAGCAATATGTCATCCACATATAGCAGTAGGAAAATAACTGAACTCCCACTAACTTTCTTATAGACACATGGTTCATCCACATTTTTTATAGAATCAAACTTTTTGATTATCTCATCAAAATAGATATTCCAACTACATGATGCTTGTTTAAGTCCATAAATAAATTTTTGCAACTTGCAAACTTGATTAAGAAATCTCTTGGATTCAAAACCCTCAACTTGTTTCATATACAAATCCTAAAGCAAATTCCCATTGAGAAATGCTAATTTTAAAATCCATCTACTAGGTTTCATAATCACGATATGTGGCTTTTGCTAAAAAGATCCTTATGGATTTAAACATAACTATTGGTAAAAAGGTTTCATCAAAATCAACTCCTTATTTTTATTTATAACCTTTATCTATTAACCTTGCTTTGTACATATATACATTACCGTCCATATCAATTTTTCTCTTACCCATTTGCATCCAATAGGTGTAATACTTTCAGACGCATCCACCAAAGTCCATATTTAGTTAGTGTATATAGATTCCATTTCAGATCTCATGGATTCATGTCATTTTACAGAATCAATGTTAGACATTATTTATTTAAAATTAGTAAGATCATTATGTATGAACAATATATTATCCTTTCCCTTTTTAATATGTAGTTCTAATATAGTAAGTGGATGACGTATCCTAATAGTGCATCGCAGAGTGTGTTTCTCTTGAACCCTCAGTTTTATATGATATGTATCGTCTTGAAGTTCTTGTTTCATCTGGATGTGAATCTGTAGCTCTTGAAATTCTCTAAGTTCTACCTCACTCCTAATACTTTCTTTTAGAATAAATTCTTTTTCTAGGAATGTAGATTGTCTTGAGGCAAACACTTTTTGAGGATACTCTCTTTTAGATACCCCAAATCCTTAAGTGCGACAAACTTCTTTTTCTATCAGTCTATATCTTATATGGTGTTTGATTAACATATTTCAAAGGAACTCTATTTAGAAGGTAAGTAGTAGTTTCAATGGCATATCCCCAAAAGGCTACAGGAAGGGTTGCATGAATCATCAAAGAATGTACCATATCTAACAGAGTATGATTTATCCTCTCAAATACTCCATTATGTCGTGGAGTTCCAGGAGGAGTCAATTGTGAGAAAATTTCATTCTCTTTTAAGTACCTAAGAAACTTGTGGTCTAAGAATTCACCACCTTGATCTAATCTAAATTTCTTAATACTTTTACTAGTTTGTTTCTTAACGTCAAGTCTAAATTCTTTGAACTTGTCAAATGATTCATATTTTTGTTTCATTAAGTACATATAACTATATCTAGAATGATCATCAATGAACATAATAAAATATGAGAATCCTTCTCAAGTATAAGTAAATTTGAACATAATAATAACTATTTAGTTCCAGCTCAAGGCTAGAAGGCATAGCTATATTACAAGTTCCTACACTTAATGCAAAAACTCTTGCTCCTTTGCCTACTTATAGGTCCCCTTCACCTTTCATCAACAATCTACTCAATGTTAACATCTACATGTAATTATAAATATAAGAACCAAATATAGTATCTAATACCCAAGAGCATGGAATAAAAGTAGAAAGATCGATCTCAATCATAAACATACCTGAAGAAACAGCTTCCTTAAGCTTCTTATCTTTTAGGGTAGCAAGATAAGCTAGGCAGTTCCTCTTCCAGTTCCATTGACTACAAAGTGAAAACATATGCCTTTGTCATTGCTCTTCTTCTTGAAACTACCTTTTAGCTTTACTACTCTATTAGCCTTCTATTTCTTCTTATTATTATTCTTAGAGCCCTTTTTCTTACGCTTGGAAGAATCGACAAGAAGACTAGAAATGGGTTCCTTCTTAAGGCAACCCCTATGCAATTTTGAGCATTGAACTGTGAAAAGCTCAAACTAAGAGACTGTAGTTCCAAATTAGTTATTAACTCAATATTTATGAAAAAAAACTAATTAGCCTAATTTTTTCAATATAGCCTATCATTTTTAGCAAATGTAGATTCACTGAAGATCATTTTGCCATCTTACATTGAAAAATATCTTGGAGAATTGATTCTTCTACAAACTACTTTGTGAACCAATCAAGTCCTTGAGATGCAAAATTATAATAAAAGCATCCATGTTCTTATATTGCCTTTGAAGCTTCAAAGACAGACTAGCCAACATCATGCATATAGCTTGTTCAATGTCATCGATATAACGTTGATATCTCTCCCAAGCCTCAGTCGCATCTAAACTAGGCTCTAGTGGAACAATAGTATCAAGAGCATGCATCTTCTTTTCTTACATAAGAACAATTCTCAAGTTGCAAAACTAGTCTAAGAAGTTAGTACCAATTAACTTATTAGCATCTATGATGCTCTTCAATGTCAGATTGGTACTCATCTTCTGATCCGATAATAGAAAGATATGAAAGAGCAAGTATTAGTTTATACTATAAAATTAGATAAAATAAAGACTTTAATAAATATTTTATTACGCCCACTGTTTTATTCAAAATAATATCTCTCACTATTAAATAAAGAAATTATCAAATAATTTCCTAGTAAGCTTGAATCTCATTCAAAAATAGTTAATCTTGAGATTGTTCAACAAACCAACTAAATTCATATTAGGTAGATAACAACTTTATCAATCATATTTTATGTGCTCCTAGATCTGTTAGGTGACAACTCTTTACCAAAATATATCTTATATATTATTCTTAACTCCACCTCTAAATTTATATGATAATGAATTTGCTCATCTAAATCATACAAATTTAGTTAAGGATGCCTATTAATTTAAGATAAAATATATTTGAATTAAAGATACCTTGACTTTGCTTAACAAGCCTTATAATATACAGAACTCTAATTTTATTCTTAAATAATAAAAGGCAATTGTCACATACTCATCATGTATTTAATATTTAATTGAATGATTTAAAATTTCAAAAAATTTGTCTCATCAACATAATATAATCTCATTATATTATTAATTTCTAACATATCAATTATGAAAGAAATCCTTTTGAAACCTTTACTTCATTCTAATTGTTGATTTGATAACTAATTGAATTTAATAATTCAACTTCTTGAAAAATTAAAATAAATTTCAAAATATTCCTAATAATAATTATCTTTTAAGAATAATATTCAATCATTTAAAGAAACACTTTTTTAGTTTATTAGGAATACAAACCAATTTAATCTTTAAGAAATTAATTTAATTAAAATTAAGACTTAAAATTTATAAAATCAAATAATAAAAATGTGGGGAATGTCTAGCGCATGTAGTGCACAGGCTAGAACACTTTTTATGAGCATGTGCATTTCACGCATCTCATTTAACATTTGACAATAGCGTCAGCTGTAGTGACGTGTCTCCCATATAGGGCGCGTGTACGTTTTCTAGAAATTGGGTTTTCTGGTTTTTGTCTTTGTCATTCTCTGCTTGTCTCCCTCGCCTTAGCTACATGCTTCTAGTCCCCAAAATGTCGTATATTGGAGTCCTCCATCGCCTCATCGTGACATCTATTATGGGTGAAAAGCCTATTTTTACGAATGACGATTCGCCACTGGTTCAAGCCTTTACTAACAGTTTTTCGTCATTGGTGAAAATCCGTTGCCACTGGCGACAGAGTGCGACCTACAAGTGGCAATTCACCACTGGCTAATCCTTCACTAGTAGCGATGCAAGTCGCTGGTAATATTCCTTAACACAGTCAATAAACACACAAAAAAAATAATTTGGAACCAGGGCATGCATGTTAAGTTATCGAGGAAAATACAACCAGAAAACAACATCCTCATCTAGCGCAGAGAATAGAACAAACAAGTCAAGTTCATATTTCAGATTTCCAAAGGCAAGAACAACAAGCAAAGGATACGTGGAATAAAATTTTTCAGAAAAACAGTTTCAACATTAATTAAATCATAATCATTAATTTAATAAATCAAAAAAATTTAGCCTTATTTTTTATCAAATCTATATCAATCAAGCATTTAATTCAAGTTAAATGATTGAAGGAGGCTTTAATACTATTTTTAGGAAATCAACCGTGATTGAATTATATGCGCACTTTCTCAATTAGAATTAAGTCCAACTTAATTGAAATTGATTTTTCTCTTTTAAATTGCTCTTATGTATAACCCATTAGGATCTTAATATATTGGAAATGATTATAAATTATATTTTAGTCCATAATTACAATTAGATAAATTAAATCTCCTTTTAATTTATTTTTAATTCTCCAGTTAAACAATTTATATGGATAGATCAAGATTAATATTAAAAACGTATCATAACTATCTAAATATTAGAAATGTCAAAGTGGTTTGACTTAACCTGTCTGTACATGGTTATGATGTATAATTAATCCTTTCATCATCCAATATTCCAATTGGAAAGAATATGGATATAATGTCTACTCTTTTGAATCCAATTATGTTTGCTCTTGTTAATTAATAATTGGTTTAAAATTGATATTTGAAAATACCTTTTAAAATGTTAATTCACTCTAGCCAGAGAATTCCTTAAACGACTATTAATCAATAAAAGTAAAACATTCTTTGTAATTGCTTTAGAATAAAGAATCCTTTATTAACTTACTAAACTATCTTCATATGGTTCATACTGCATCCAAGTACTATAGACTGAATTACCCTAAATAAGACAATTCATAAGTAGCATCAAAACACAGTCATTTTCATACAAGATACCTTGGTAATTTTAAGTCTAAGGATCAATTATAAAACCATCATAATGAGGAAATCTATAGACACATAAGTAATATTCCATTTAGGATCCTTATAATGGGTCAACTTGGTGAAATTATTCTCTAATAATAACTCATATATTAGTTTATCTCTATACTTTAATTTATGAGATCAATTATTTTCTTCAAAAGAAAGAAACATAATGTGTGCTAGTTTTACCGTTTCATCAATTTCCTATCTTGATGAAACTATAATTAGGAATATTTGGGAATAATACCTAAATTCAAATTGAATCTTGTAATTATAATCTCCTCTTAATTTCAACTACACAGTAATTATTCCAGAGATTTTACCTTTAATATTAAAGCATCAAATGTAATTAACATAATATATAAAGATAAAGAATGTCTTTATTAATTAAATAATAACGTCATACATTAAAATTGCAACCAACTGATTGACTAAAAAGGTATAAACTAACAATAAATAGGTAAAATTTAGATGTTCGAAATTTGTTATTGCAAGTTATCTATAGGTAAAAGTTTCTTACAAATCTTAACTTAGGTAACAAGATGGACTTTTAAAGATGTTATTATAGAAGGCCATCAAGAAAACACCATTACCTCTATGTCCATTACCAGTTAGGAAGTCTTATACCCAAAATTATTTACACTAACCTTTTGGGCTTAAATTCTTCCCTTTACTTTTGTAGTTTACATATCCAATCCAATCCCGCTGTCTTGTAGGACGATGTTACAATTTCAATCTATTCAACCTCTCATGTATAAATTTGTATATAAATTTTTGAAATTGTATCAGAGAAGGAAAGTGGTACACACACAATGTATTTTTCTTTCACTACAATGACTTTAATAGATTTTATTAATATTGGTTGCAAATTTAAAAAGCGATTTTCTATTTGGTAAATGTTCTGATAAGATCATCCTTAGTTAAACTTTATCGATATGAATATTTTTTTGTAAAATAATTTAAAATTTCATAATTTAGTTTAAGATGTTTACTAGTTGGATACTTGCATTATTTACTTTGACCAATATAAGCTATAATTCGATCATTCGAACATTAGTTAACACTTTAATGGGCATGAAAGGGGTGACCTATACTGTAACGCTGAACTCTTTGAGCCCTTTCTAATGGCCCATACTTGGAGATGCTACTGTATATTGATATATACATGGTTGTATATAAGTTCAAAGATGTATTTTAAGTCCTTTGGATATATATGTAATGATTTATAATGTTATATGCCCTTATATAAACTTAGAGTTCATCGGTATGCGAAATCTTAGAGATTCATGACATATAAGCTTCTAAGTGTGTAAAATCGAGTCCATTGGATAGATATGACCATGGTGGTTAAGTTAAATGTGTTCTAATGCCTTAGAGGTGACTAGACAAGATTTATAGACTTATTGGACACTTAGAAAGCTTAATTGGAAAAGTTGATGTATATAAGGGCTTATTTGCAAATTGTTAAAAGTTAAAGGACTTAAATGTAAATTTTAAATTCTTGGAGGACCAATTTGTAATTTTATAAAGTTAAGGGACTTAATTATAATTTTTAAAAGTCCAAGGACAAAAATGAAAATAAAAGTTTTGGAGATGTCTAAAATTTTAGCTTAATTGCAAATTTAGGGAAGTTTGGAGGATAAAATGGTAATTTCATACAATCTAAGGGCAAAATGGTAAATTCACCATATTTTGGTCAAAGAAGAGTCAAAATTCT
>JAOQMP010006935.1:0-13452 GCA_027563575.1 Erythroxylum pedicellare
GTAAGATATTATTAGCTGATGTTATAATCATTTAATATTTGGTTGAGTATGTAGACTTATAATTTGAGTCATTTATATTTCATACAATCATGTAAACTTTAAGTTTATATGTTTGTATATTGTCGATTTATTGGGGCCCTTTTTATTATTTCACCCAGGGTATAAAACAATAGAGCACGATCATGCAATCCTAATCGATAGCACAATGTCACGATTGTGCACTACGAGATGCATCACCAATGTCATGATTGTGCTTATACACGATCTTACATTGCCTCTTTTCTTCTCCAGATTCACAAATTGCAGATTTTTCATTTCTTCTTTTTCTCTTTTGCTAAATCCAACAATTCTAACTTATATCTATTATTTTCTCTTTATTTCGACTCCCATTGAGCTCAACTCATTCACAAACAAATCAAAATCTTTTACAAACGCCAAAAACATAACATTCATATACGTATATTCATCCTAGCTTCTGTACTTCTTCATTTTCTATAATTCTTCATTTTCTTTACCACCTTCATTCACATCTCACTATCATCTTAATCCTTCTTATAGCATGACATCACATTACTCTTTGTTTTGCTTAACTCTAGCCTCATTTTAATTCATTCTTAAAACACCCAATAAGATTCACACAAACATAATGAAAAAAGAGCGCATATATATATATATATATCATTTCTCCAAAAAAATTTTGTACTCTTTTTATTCATATTTTCCATGATCTTTCTAACTCAAAAATTATTTCAACAACATCCTATGAAATATTGATCACCAAATATGCAAAAACAAGACACACAACACACCCAGTCTTTCATCCCTGTTTCAGCTAATATACATTTTCATTTTATAACGTTAACTGCTAGCTAACATGATGCATGTTTCATTTTGTTTCAAAATCGTGCAACTCACGAGAATATACATATTACTTACTTGATAAGACTCCAAGTTCTTCAAAAACACCGAGAAGCCCTAACTCCTCATGCAACCTATGTACATCATCATGGAGGGTGGGAGGTTTCGGTCTCTTGTGGTAAATAAGGAAGAAAACAAGGTGAGAGTAGCAAGTGAAAAATAAGAGAGCTACGTTTAATATTGATGGAGGTTGGTGAGAAAATCCATAAAGGAGATGAAGAAAAAGCCACAGAGAAGAAGACAAAGCAAGAACAAAACACTGGGTCATTCTAGTATATTCGTGAAGTAAGAACTAGGTTTGGCAAGTGACACTTGTCACTGCCACATGTCTAATTCCTATAAGTTTAAACTAGGTTCTCTTATTAAACTAGTCCAGTCAACTTTAATTTCTATTCCAATTGCCTCCCAATTTTCAGTATCATTTGTTAGTAAATCCTAATATCATTTCTAAAAATTTCCACTGTCATTATTTCTACTATTATTTATCAATTGTTCTGCAATTTGGCATTTTTCCTAGTCTAAAAATACTCTTAATTCTAGAAAATTCTCAAACATTACCAAAAATTCTAAATCAATAATTTAATTCACCAAATCAATTTTTAAGGCAAAAAGATTCACTATCCATTTCACATTAAAACAATCATTTAGACCCAGAAAATGTCTAATGAGTGCATGAACAAGTCGTTGTAATGTGTGCAATATTCAAATTCACGTGTGTGTAAGCTAACATTATGTATGAACATGAAATGCATTCTTCTAATCTTTTATTGATATCTCACATGTACCGTATTTTAGGGTTCTAACCCTTATTATAGAAACGGGATGTCACACTATGGGCACAATTGAAAGTTTTGAGGAACATATCTCTTTACTTTTGTATTACTCCCACTTGAATTAGATAATGGTACAGAACTTTCATTGGGCTACAATTACCATTGATCATAAACTAATTTATTGTCTGTTAAATTTCTCCATCCAATTGATCATAGCTTACTAGATCAACATGATTCGATATCTCATACAGAGATAACTATTGCGCTATATTTTCTTGCTTTGGAAAAATATTCTTTAATAATTTCATATCTTGTAACTCAAATTTAGTTACTCGTTTATTACGTTTTTCTCTTTTAAATATATTACCTTTAGAATGTTCGAAGTATCTTTTAAAGATACCCTTCTTCTCGATATGACCTAATTTCTCATTCTTATGTATGAAATTGTGAATATAGACACTACATGTCCGATATTTTACATGTGATAAATCATGTCTCTTATATTTCCATAACTCATAATGATTTAGTAACTAAGTTGAGAAGACATCTAATTAAGTACATATTTATTCATCAATAACACATCACCTTAATAGGTGATAAGAAAATTTGTCTATGTCATCATAAATATAACTTTTTAAAATAAGTTTCATTTCTCTTTGTAACACCATTTTATTGATGGATTCATGAAATAGTTAATTATTTCTCTGTTCTGTTTCCATCATACAACCTGTTAAATTAATCAAATAAGCCCTCATATCCCTAATAAATTCTTAGAGCCTTTATCTTCTTATCTAACTAATTATCAACTAAATAAATACACTTAAAACAACATAATGCTTTGAATTTATGAGAAATCAAATAGATATAACAATGCTAAGTATAGTTATTAATAAAAATGATTAAATAATTACCTCGATATCACGTTTTTACATTCATTTGATCATAAATATCTTATAAATTAATTGCAATGTCATAACAGCTCTTTGTCCCATAACATACAGTTTTTGTACCATCTAAAAGATCTTTTTTGACTGGTCAATTAATTTCATCTTATCCAAAATGATCAAATTTAGCATGCCCCAAATTAGGATCGATTTTGTAAGTACTTGATGATGTATTTAAATAAAACTAATTTTACTTATTTAATAACAAGCATCTAGCGCCACAAAATCTTTCAGTGTAAAACCATGACTATAATGATCCATTTTAAGAAAAATATCAACTCTACCACTATGTTAATTCATATTGAATTAAAGGCTGAGTAAATTATAACAAAAACAAGATTATATTGAGTCTCGTGAACCATTCATAACTAATTTATGGGTGCTTATTTCATGGACATCAACATTGGAGTTGTCTTTTACATATATCTTATCTTATGTAAAATTTGTTAAAAGTTTCATAATCGTTGTCATTCAAGTTTTCACCTATATTAAATCCTATAATAATATTCTTCTATGCAATAGCCATTTTTCTTAAATACATAGCTTATACAATGACATGTTTACTATCCAATTATTTTCATTGTTAATTAAGTTAATGCAAATTTATAAATAGAAACTTTAATTATTTTCTTAGTTACTTATGTAATTAAAAGGTTAATAAATTTTCAACCATCCTCTATATAATAATTGATCAATAACTAGTCATTCTATTTAAACATATTTATTTACACATGAGTACTAAATAACTAACACACACGCACACTCATGCACGTGTACATGGACATACACATACATGCACATATATATATATATATATATCAATAAAAAATTAAAATTGCAATACATTTTCTTTAACAAATATCATTCAAAACTAAAAATTATGCTAAAAACAACTAATGTTACTTAAATATCACAAAAATAATATGCTAACAATCAAACAACAATTTAGGCATATTTAATTTATTTTCCATAATTAAAGATATTTGAAATAACTTACTCTTATTATTTTATATGCATATTTATGTTCGTGAAATAAATAATTATAAACCACCAAGGCTTAACTTAAAAGTTTAAGAGGTGGTACTATCTAGAATAAAATTGCATCAGATATTAACCCATTGTTAAAACTACTTACAAAATAAATAATTTAAATACTTAAAAAAATGAACCCACAGTTGAATGGTTCATATCGAGCGCTTGAAATTTCACTTGGAAATGTCGATTTATCAATTTGGGTCGTCTCTGACCTTCTCTTGACTTATCAATAATATAGTAATGACTAATTTCTCAAATGAATTTCTAGGGTACGCCTTTGTAATAGATGTGATGCTTGCATCTTCATAAGTTAGCCAGCAGGAAACTTTTAGGGAAGATTCATGGACAAAAATTATTGTCAATTTGGATTTGTTATGAAAAAATTAGAAAATTTTTGTTTTATTCACCTCTAAATTTTTGTTGCATTGTTTCATTCACAATGGTAGCTCCAATATGCTAGCATCTCTGCACCTTTAATGACCGAAATATCCCCATCTTTAATATTCGAGCTTTTTGTTCTTAGTATCGACCTTGTATTCTAAGGCTGTCAAGGGTACTCCCCTATGGATTTATTCTTTTATGTAAAACTCTTACCTTTTATTTATTAATTTTATTTTCCTTTTAAAAGAATTGTTTCATCTAATTAGGAAGGAAAATAACTCTCTTTAAATTTCTAGATTTGACTTCAATAGTATATATGTATACTACTACCAACTGACCCAGATTTAAAAATGACTTAGGCTAGGCATAAAATCAAATGATGTCGAGAACAATTTCTTTAACTATATTTTAGATTTTGCATTTCATGTAATGTCAATCTCAAGTTTCGTACATAAAGTTGGACTTAAGTTAGCCAGACTTAAAAAAGATTTAACAACAAACAAACTTATACCAACTCCACCTCCTTTTCGGCCCAAAGACAGTAGATTCAATGACCTATTTAGCTTTTACTTTATTTGATGTCAATGAAGTTAGTATGAGTTGAATAAATTTTAAGTCAGTTGGGTTTTGACCTGAATAAAAACCCAAAAATTATAAGTACAAATAGCACTAGTTTGAACTCTAAATTTTAAATTAAAAAATTAAACTTGACTCAGGCCTCATTGAGCTTCAAATTACTCAAGATTGATTAGGCTTGTAACTTGAGCTTAATTGGGCTTCAAGCTGAGCTCAGGTTCGATCATTAATTTTTAGTCTGGGCTTAGGTATAAGCAAGCCTGACTCTGACCCTTGCACAATACTAAACCTACATATAACACATATACCTCATCCTCACAAAAAGCTTTCAATTTTTTCTTAGTTTATTTATAAAACTTTAATTGGGAAAGTGGCAATGACTTGAACATGATAAATATTTTTAAAATTTGACATTTCGTAATTATTTATAAATACATATATTTATAGAATTAAAATATAACAAGCATAATTGTTGCATATAGTATCTAAAGAAGTTATAAGTTTAATCTAGTTTGACAATTGCATAAACTCGTTTATTTGGAAAGCTTTACATAAATGCTTATGCTAGTTGTCATTATTTTAACCAAGTACCATATATTGTGATAATTATATTTTTCATTTACAAAAGCAAAAAAAAAATCTCTAACAATTAAATTGTGTGAAACGTCAAGTATCTTACTATTAAAGATCATGTTAAAAATGACTAATTGGAGAATATTATTAAAGATCTTGTATTTATTAACATTTTGCATACGTGTGTTCATGATTATAGATGTATTAGAGTTGTGAAATTTTTGATTATTTAGTATACAATATCATAAATTGTACCTTTTCATATTTTTAGAAGTTCATTTATAATTTTATAAAGTTGTGTATGCTTATTTTTGTTAGACTTGTAATCATGATTACCTTTATATTTAGATAAAATTGTCTCTTTATGCCAGTGTAGATATGAAAATAAATTTTCTAATATATAATATTAAAGAAAATATTTACTATTGTAAAAAACAAAAGTCTTAAGTCTATGTTGCCTATTTTATTTTGCACATTTACGAAGATAATGTTTATGGATAGATAAAATTATGGAAAAAAGTGTAATAGAAATGAGGACACTATGTAGTTGGTAAATATAGCCCTGGTCAACCTAAAGTTAACAAGTTTAGCATGAGTTGATCAAGTTATAAATTGAACTTAGATTTTTATTTAAAAAATTGGATTTTGAGTTGACTTCAAGTTTGAGCTTCACATTTTCAAATTTGTCCGAAATCTAAATATTTCATATATTACAAACCAATATCGTTTTGTTAATGTAACAAAACAATATTGCTTTGTGTATTAATGAATAAAAACATAACCTAATCCTAGTAGTTACTTTCTCTCATCTATTATCATCTTTCTTTGTCTCTCTAGATGCTCATACATAATTCTAGTAAGATCGTTAATGTAATTATATTTTGGATCATGTTTTCCAAATCTTTCTATGCATATATAAATCTCTTCATTTTTTATTTTCATGGATTGTATACCTAGAGTTTTACGATAATACAATACTTTAACTTGAATGTCGATGCTAGAAACGCTAGTCCCTCATTGCAATTGTGGCTGCAACTAGTGGTACTGCCCTCATCGTTGGTGCTTTA
Source organism: Erythroxylum pedicellare (assembly GCA_027563575.1). Taxonomy (NCBI): domain Eukaryota; kingdom Viridiplantae; phylum Streptophyta; class Magnoliopsida; order Malpighiales; family Erythroxylaceae; genus Erythroxylum; species Erythroxylum pedicellare. The sequence continues at coordinate 6,268 of JAOQMP010006935.1, forward strand.
GCTATTAAAGACAAAAAGGTGATTTCACTCTCAATTACATCAATTGGACATAGAAGGTGAAAATATTTTGTAGCAAGTTGAATCCTTTCATTCACCAGGTGGGAAAATATATACAATGAAATATACAGTATTTACAACTGATTCTTTACGTACAAGACATGATATCTTTTTATCTGCATAATATGTGTTATCTCTTTTTATTTATAAAGTATGTGCTATCTTTTTTATCTAATAATAATATTACAAAACAATCAAATTAAGAATTGTTATTTTCAATGCTATCTAGATTGTTTCCATCACACCCTCTCAATTTTGGTGTGTGTAAATTCACAACACCTAACTTGCTCATAAGTATTTGAAATATTCTGTTCCAGGTGCTTCTGTGAAACTATATGCTAACTAATCTTTTATCCATATTTTCTTTAGCAAAATTCCTTTTAATTGTACTGTCTCTCTTACAAAATAATAATCCATTTTCATATGCTTTGTTCTTTCCTGAAACACTAGGCTTGCTATAATGTGAAATGCTGCCTTATTATTGAAAAAAGAGTTATGTTAGTCCTTTTTGAGATGCTTGTAAATCTTTTACTATCTATTTTAGCTAAAATTTCCATTGCTCTATATTTGACTTTATTTGATGATTTTACTACCCCAGATTGCTTATTTGTTCATTATAATATCAGTAATATGCTTATTGTTATAAAATAACATGTAGTAGATCGATAAGACATATACCGACCACTATAATATTGTTATAAAATTAATGAGCTCCTTGCCTTTGTCACCAATTATGAGTGTAGCTTTGACAATTTCTCATCTACTATCTGCCACTTATCGAATGTGTTTTGTCACAATTATTTTTTTAGTATTATTTATTTATGTATTTATTTAGTTTAATATTTATTTATTTATTTAATTTTTCTCTCTATTTGTGGGTCATTTAGAAACAACCTCCCTATTAGTTAGGAGTAAGGCTATGTACTACTAGATCTTCCCAAATCTTACATATTATTGGAATTTTTTCTTATTGTTTTCACCCATGAATAATTTTTGTAATTTATTCATGTCACATTTACATGTGAGTATATAGGAAATAGTCTCTTTACTAGGTAGAGTTAAGGCTACATATTATCAGACCTCCATAGATCCCGTGTTAGTGCGGGATTTCAACTAGGCATTGATGATGATAATAATGATATTCTCATAATTTTTCACTCTAACATTGGTAAATTAGAGTTGTGTGATTTTTCTCATAGCAACTAGGAAGGTTTTACAAATAATTGCAAAAGCATTGAGGTCTATTTGTTCATTCTTAGATCAAATGTCATATTTTGGTGTTTAAAAAACCTAGCCACCATTGATCTACCATCTTTCAAGTCTAAGCATATGGCTATTACTTCGACAATCTGTCAAGTAGTTTGGTCAAGAAGAAATTTAGAAGACAAGAGACATGAGTTAAAAGGAGGCGATAATAATCTCCTCTGACAATCAATACTCCATCATAGTGATAAAGAACCTAGTACTTCATCATCGCCAAATCAAATAGATTGACATTTACCATTATTTTATTTAGGAAGTAGTTACTAAAAGCATTTACTATTAATTAATAAGATAATTATCATTGAGTGTAAGCCTTTCTAATATTTATCACTCATACATGATAAGATTATATGATTAGAAGTCTACAATTATCATACTTGTTTAATAACCAATAGGAATAGTATACATCTAAAGTATATTACCATACATCTATTAAGAATATATGACATCAGGACTAATGAATTGATTTTTGAGTAAATATAATATTTTATACTTTTAATCATTTATTACATCAATAATTTTTTCAATTTTATTATATAAATCCTTTGTAATTATAATATCTTTTACATAGATGGTCAACCCTTTTAAATATATCTTAACGTGAAGTCATACTTATAATGAATTTCTTCGTTTTTCAATCATTTAAATCAAATTAACTCATTTTTCTATAATGTATCATTATATCAAATCATTATTTTCTAGAAATATTCTAAGATGCAGCTATTAACTTAATTTTTTAAAATGTAAAGAAGGTATATAATTTGAGGTTCATATAGCTTCAAGGATTCCCATAAAATATAAGATGAGAATATGAATTGTATTTTTCTTATGATATTATTCATGTATTACAGTATTAGCTCTCTTTATCAAAACATATGTCTTATTTAAAATATTATAAAAATAATAGTTTAGGTATACTTAATACATAACTTGAGTTCATTTATTTACTCAACTCAATCCACCTTTTTAGAACTCATATTTGGTATGTTAAAACAAATCAGGTGAACACATCATTTCTTTAAGTTATTCCATTATTAATAATCTCTTCTACCCTTTAATATACTTCACATTAATATTAGTATTTTAAGTCTTAAACTATCATTTACCTCCTAGATAAACTATTTAAAACTTGTCACATCGTTTTTCCTATAAAGTAATAGTGTAACGTCGGACTTTCTAAGCCCTTTTATGTTGTTCTGTATTTGGAGATACTACTATATATTGATATATACATGGTTGTATATAAGTTCAAAGATGTATTTAAATCATTTTGGTACGTAGGCCAGTGATATAAAATGTTATATGCCCTTACATGAACTTAGAGTTCATCGGTATATGAAATCTTGGAGATTTCTGACTTGTAAGCTTTCTAAGTATCCAATAAGTCTATAAATAATGTCTAATCGCCTCTAAGGCATTAGAACACATTTAATTTAACCACCATGGTCATATCCATAATTGTCACGACCCGGTGCCACATCGATTCCATGAAAACCGTTGCATACCCAGGCTAAGGCCACTCACAGTATCCTTAATCTGACTATGCAAGACTAACTGAGTATCTCCCTCTTTTTTTTTTTTGAAAAATTTTGGCAGCACAACAATTGTATTTTAAAAATCCCAAAACCCAAACAAATACCTACAAACAATTTAAACACACTTCTATATTCATACAAAAAACTTTACCACAACTGCAGGACTTTAGAGTCCATTCAAAGCAACGTTAACAACAGTATCAAAGGTCATACATAAGGTCTTTTACAACAACAAAATAGTCAAGAGTTAAATTTATAAAATCATAAAGCATATCCGCAAAACCAACCCAAAGAAAACGGTTCATAAGCCACTATGCAACAAAAGTACAAAATAGAGACTACCCACGTGCGGTAATGTCTTGAAAACGTCAAAAGACCGTACGATCCTCACAGAACTTCAAGCTCACTAAATTAACCTGTATGGATGAAAAGCAGAGGGGCTGAGTACACTATGTACTCAGTTGGTAGGAAAAACATATATCGCAAATAGAACTCGATACACACCAAAGGGGTATAGATACCCTATAAAGTGAATATACAGCACATAGAAACACATAGGCCTAGCATGTGATTCAATGTATAGTGGTTAGGAACCATATAGGCCTCGCCTAATAATTCACTCATCCGGTGAACATAGGTTCCAGTTCCAGTACACAAAAGCATAAAAACATCATATGTATAAATCAAATCTCGTCAGAAAACAAATATTAGGATAAGCTAAAATAATCATGTGTGTCATCACTAGTCAGCCAAACTATTATGCACACCCATCAATTCTCAATGTTTGCTCGACTTTCATCCGTGGTTAGTTCGGACCACTGTCGACAAGAGCATCATGAACCTAGGTGATGACCTTTTCGGTGTCCAGATCCTCGGTATGGAATCACCAGTAAGTTCCGTAGAAAGATGTCGATACGGGGACTCGACTTTTATATACCAGCGTCAAAGGTACGGGGTTCGCTTAATCAGTTGTGCTTAGTACACGATTGGCCAATCGTTTCATCACCATTCACAAAAATCATATGCAACAATTAAGTACAAAAATCAAGTAAGGCATTATGTCTTTATTTATCAGTCCAACCGATAAAATGAAACCTTGCTATAGCTCTAAGCCAAAAGAAAAGACATACATGTAGCATATATGACTCGGTTATGCATATGAAAGTTCTAGAACATTATTTCATGAAATAAAAATCATCTTTTGCACTTCAAGTGCAAAGTTGCTCAAAAATGTAGTTTCAGAAAAATAAGACATTGTCCCTTGCATTTTAATTGCAGGTTTGTTGAAACTAATATTATTGCTCAAAATATGTAATGAAAACATTAATTGCACTCCAAATGCCAAGAATTATTCAAAACAATGACATTTATTAAATACCTAAGCATATTGCATCCATTTAAAATTCAATTCTACCATATGTTGCTTAGGTTCAAGATTCACATACAAGTCATCATGCTTGTCTTAGGATGTTCTAATCCTATTTGAGAAATATGGTTTTCCCAACTCTCCTCAATAGAAGTTGTGCATTCCCTTGCCTTAAAAAATCCTCGATATGAACTCTTTGATTCACAGCTCCTGAGCCTTTATACATAAAAATACACACGATGAAATTAGTACTTAAACATAAAATTCATATTTATACACCATCACATAAGTTTATAAAACACAATATCACTCCCTTTAAGTTATAGGATTCGATCATTAAACTTCTCACATGGTCACTTCCTTACTATTCATATTAGCTTTTCTTTTGCATTTTCTAAGGCATTTAATGCCTTTAATCCAATACTTACTCATTTCAAAACATAATCAAGAACATTTTTATCCAAGCACATTAGGCCATTATTCATCAATCTAAGCAACAATTCAAGTTTGCTCTAAGTAAATATGAAAGCCGCTTTCAATGTATATTATTATGAATCCATAAATCCTAAGCCAAGTTCACTTAGACATTTATCAAACACCTAATGTGTATAACCTTGAAGTCACATTTTCAGGACTTTATCATAGTAATTCATGCTCCTATCTTGTTATTAGTAAATACTTCCAAACAATGACACATTTCACCACGCTATTCAATCCAATTCCCTTCATTTAAGCTACATTTATCATAATTACACAACTCATTACATATACCCATTCCTTCTCCCATCATTTCTTCTAAGCCTATCCAACATACTTCTTCTTCATTTTTCATCATCAATTCATCTTATACATGTACAATTATCACCATAGAATTCATTTAGACCATCAATTTCAAAAGATATTAAAAAGTTCACAAACTTTCACCAAAAGGGGACATTTCGGTTTTGGCCTAAAGAACCCTCTCCCTAATACATTTCATTCATCTAAACCATGTTTCATGCATATTCAATCATGGAGAACAACATCTCTTAACACCAAACTTAAAATCCTAATGTAGAGAGAGAAAAGACAAAATTTACCTAAACCTTTCTTTGGTGATATCTTCAAATCCTTTGAGAATTTATCAAATATAATGGTATATTTGAGTTCCTTGACCCCAAATTAGCTTAGAACACCTTGATTTGGCTTAGAGAATCAAAACAAAGGGGTAGAGTTAGTAATAGCCAAAAATTAGTCTTCTCCTCCTCTCTTCGCCTTTCTTCTCCTTTCTTTTAGTTAAAACATGTTTTAAGTCTCTAGTAATGGGGTGCATGACCTTACATGGAGAAGGGTCTAGAATATTGACTCTTCTTTGATCAAAATATGGTGAAATTACCTTTTTATCCTTAGGTTATGTGAAATTACCATTTTACCCTCCAAACTTTTCCTAAATTTGCAATTAAGCCCAAAATTTGGGAATCACCTAAACCTTTATTTTTATTTTGGTCCTCAAACTTTTTAGAATAATAATTAAGCCCCTTAACTTTAAAAAAATTACATATAGGTCCTCTAAGAATTGAAAAATTACATTTAAGTCCTTTAACTTTTAATTGCAAATAAGCCCTTATGTACATCAACTTTTCCAATTAAACTTTCTAAATGTCTGATAAGTCTATAAATCATGTCTAATCACCTATACGGCATTAGAACACATTTAACTCAACCACCATGGTCATATCTATCTAATGAACTCGGTTTTATACACTTAGAAACTTATATGTCAGAAATCTCCAGGATTTCTCATACCGATGAACTCTAAGTTCATGTAAGATCATATAACATTATAAATCATTGACATATATACCTAAAAGGATTTAAATAATATTTGAACTCATATAAAACCATGTATATATCAATATACAGTAACATCTCCAAGTACAAAATAATACAAAAGTACTCAGAGAGTTCGATGTTACATAAGGAGCAGTACACATCATATATGTCCTATTTTCAAACTTGAAGCATGTAATATCTTGTGTTCCCTTATAAAGCATGTAAGGAGTAGTACATAATTTGAAACATGGGTATGCTTATGCTCATGTTGGTCTCTATATCAACTTTGGTCTTATACAAAATTTTAAAAATGGGCATGTTTATGCCCATATTATTCTCCATATTGGTTTAGATTGTTATGTCATCTTAAACATGACCATGTTAATACTCATTTTTTTGTATGGAAAAGAAAAGGACTCATAAAATTTAAGTTTCTAACACCTTATATTTCATTTTATCTAAGACTTTTGCAGATTTTTGAAAAGTTGAAATTAACTTTTGCATATGTTAATAGTTTAAACTAGATATATTATGTAAATTCTAGGGATGTTTTAAATTGTCAATGGTATTAGTTATAAAATCAAACTTATGTACCTATTATAAGTTATTTTGATGAGGTAGTCTTTTCCCTCCAATGTTATATAAACTCATTTGCCCTTGCCCTTTTAAATTGTCTTTAGTGGAGACAATATGTTATTCCTTCATAGTGTTTAATATATGTTATGTCTTTTATTCTAACTTTCTTATACCACCCACTCTAAAAAATCTATCATTTTATATTTAATTTTTCTCCATGTATTCTCATCAATATTGCATTCAAATACCCATTATTTCATTATAGTGACCAAGCAAAAGGTGGGTACACAAAACTTGATATAGAGCGGGAAATTACTTCTTTTGGGCATATTCTTAATCAAAACTAAGATTATAATAAGAGTATATAGCCACAAACCACCTACCATTCTTATTCTATTTTTGTGTCTCTCTATTGTCTCTTCTTTTACTTTCCTTTGCTTTTTAAGTACTTTTTCTTTTTTCTTTTTTGTTTTTTATTTGAATTGCTAATTTATTAGATAATTAGTTCTATTTATTATTATTTTATTTAACAATATTCCTTAATAATAAAAAGGGAAGAATCTTAAAATTGGCATG
>JAOQMP010006951.1:0-13451 GCA_027563575.1 Erythroxylum pedicellare
GAATGCGTGTATAGTCATTTACATGTGCAAAATTCATTATTCACTTGTAGGCGTATGCATGAACATATCAAGGCAAAAAAATTTTAAACGCTCATATCCCATTCCAATTTAATATTCTATCCTTCCCATCAGTGATGGGATGTTACATTCCTCATTTTGGAAGAAAAGAAGAACGTGTTGCATTTTTGACTCACTCTCTCCTCTCTTTGATGAGCTAGCTGAAACTTGTAATAAGATAGTCTCATTTTGGTTCTTTCAACTAGTTGATCATAAAAGGTGAACCTCTTCAATATTTCTTCTCTTTTCCCACCAAAGATATTGATAGCTAAGTTGCCGAAGGAGAACAAGTGGTAGATCGAATGAGTCAAGGATACAATAACGAGGAGAGGATACATTAATAAGGAGAGGATACAAAAGCAAGGAGCCAAAGCTATAGCAAGGAGTTAGTATAATTTCCATGTTATTCTTATGCTAGTTATTTTCCTTATACTGTATCATGTATGGATGAAAACATGTTGATTTGGTTTTTATGCTTCTGTTGTGTTTTGGTTTCGATTTTTTTTTTTTAAATCTACCATTCAGCCAAATCTAGTATGCTTTTGTTTTTCGACCCAACTAAATGCACTTCATGAATTCTCATATAATATGACTCAATCTAACAATTAAATCCTTAATTGTAGAAATCGGTTATTACACTAGGTAGCATAATCTCCTAGAGCGGATTTTGAGTGAAACACCAACCTCACATATTTGAGTGATTTAAGCGAACACTATGAGGAAAGTCCATCTTAGTTTTATGCTTATCTTTGATCAATGTTGTCTACCTTTGAATCTGTTTATGTGTACTGACGAAAAGATTATGATATGTGTAGTAACTCGATGCTTGTGTTTGCTGAAGTTTAAAGGATTGCATACACTTGATTTTCTTTGAAAACAAATTAATGGAATAATTTGGTTATTTTTAAATTGCTTGAGGACAATCAATAGTTCAAGTATTGGGGGGGGGTATTCGATATGAATGGATTTCGCTATATTTTTATATTTCATTTCATTTGAATTCATTCTTATTTTTGTTTTTAATTGCTCATTTTGTGTTCCTATTAATTTTACATGTAGATTTAATGATGGAATATAAATAAAAGATTAAAGCATGAAGTTTTGAAGCCATTAGGAGCTAGGAAGGCTGTCCCTAATGCAGTCAACAAAGTGAAGAAAAGACTTGGAGAAGCATCAAAGAGGCCGTCCAAAATTATAGCCAAATGTTTAATGGAGAGCCAAAAACCTATCCGTTAGCTTTTAAAAATCCAGCAATACGGCATCACCATCAGCATTTAAGGAGAGGAGTTTTAAGCATGAAATGTAGCAGCTGGAGGACATTTGGCAAAGAAGAAACGTCATCATTTGGCCAGCAAAACGTAGACGTAGTGAGAAGCAGCAACAAGGGTGTGTAATATGTGAGGTTTTAAGGGGCATGAATAGTACCAGTGGATCAGAAAATAAATCACAAAATCAAAAGAACAGTAATGCAAAAGAGGGGAGGCAAGGAGCAGTGAAATGACAAAAAGAGCATGGCAGAAGCATAGACCAACACGGAGTACATGAAAACTAAAGAAGGTGAAATGCAGCGTAGGAGTCCACGCAAGCAGCAGTCTACATACGGGAGCAACACAACAGTTAGAAAGGAGGCTTTAAAATGCATCATTTGATGGAGCCTTCATCCACACCAAAATGACGAGTGCAGGAGAACTACACCAAGGAACAAAATGAAAATAGGAGAAGTGGAAAATGCCAGCAGCTAGGATGGACGAAATGGAGACGTTTGGCCAAGACGTGTCTAAGGGTTTTTGTGTGAACAGTAAGGTCACCACGAATATTAATTTTCACATCAAGTGAACAGTGAGGAGTAGTATGGGAAATAAATAGAGAATAGAGCTTGTGATAGGAAAAGAGAGTGGAGAGGTGGCATCTTCAACTTAAAAACGGTTGGCATAGAGCTTGTAGCCTTCCTTGTTTTCCAGGAGATGCAGCACGTCCATAGCTACCTTTTTAGATTTAATTTCAATTATTGAACTATTCATTCACCACTTTTTGCTTGGTGTTTGCTATATCTTTAGTTTTTTGACCAAATGCTTATTTTTCCTTTGTCATATCTGAATGCTTTATGTATATTTTTCTTGACAGAATGCTTTAATTTCTAGCTCATTAGTTTAATGCTTAGTTTAATTCTTTCTTTATTTTAATGTCTTTCTTTTATTATTTGAACTTAGGATTTTGATTAATGAATGGCTTTGGTTTAATTTTCCAGAATTGATTTAATTTAATTAAGTATAGTTTATATTTGTTAGCCTTTGTTTTGCTTAATTTAATTATGTGTGGCTAGTTTCTTAAAGGCTTGAAGGTATAGGAAGGATTAGGGATGAAAATTGTGAGAATTTGAATTTGGTTTTGCTTAGTTTGGTATTTCTAGACTTAGATTGGTTTAAAACTTTATGTAAAATGCCATGGATTAGGTGTTATCCTTAGGATTGATATCCTAAAACTAAGAATTAGCATGTGATAAGTAATAGTCCATAGCGATTTGGCAATATGATAGTTGTATTTGTTAGGATGCTTAATCAACTAATTTAAGATCCCATACCTTTAGGTTACGCTTCCCGAGCTTGCATGTTAGTGGCCTAAGTTAGTCGTTCCTTAGTACTTAAAACTTCTCTACTATTAAATCTAGAGAGCTTGGTTTAGGTTATTGATGGAGATAGGGGAATTTTAAGATCTTGTTATATTTACCTATGTTAAAGGAACTAAGGGTTTGAGAACTTGTTTGAACCTATAGGCTAACACCATAGCTAGAATACCATTTTTCTATATTCAAGGATCAATAGTCATTCCTGATTCTCGGTGATATCTTTGGCGCATTTCTTTATTATAGTTAGCAATCTTTTTGTGTTTTGTTTTGTATTTGTTAAATCTTTGTTTCTTCCACTTTCATCATTGCAAGTTTTTTTGTGTTTTCCTTTTGTTTGCAACATTAGAGATAGTAGTTCACATAGCACCCTGAGGATTTGATGCTGACTCACCCTTGCTATGTAGTTAGGTTAGTCAGGTATTTTATTATTTAGTACCTTACGAAGAGCTTCACCAAGCTAAGTGTGGGGAAAATTGATAAGTGCTTAATTGATTATGAAATTATTCCATAACTCTTGGAAATTATTGACATGAAATTGCTTAAGATACTCACTTTGACTTATATGTGATTTTAGGTATAATTCAGAAGCAAAGAAGTTAAAGTGAGTCGAAGCTCTATATTTTGGCCATTTTTTGAAGATTAATTTGTACTTGTCTTCATGAAGCAAGAAGAAGAAAATTAAGAGACAAGAAAGATGAAAACATAAAGAAAAAGAATGTGGGCTACATGGATTTTGCATGGAATATACATTTTATTAATTTAATTAATGGACAATCATACCCACGGCTATAGTACGTGGATAAAGTATCAAATTGTAGGTGCAGAAGTAAGAAATGACAACAGAAGCAAGGAGTAACTATAAAGAAAAATGATGCAGTGCTGTCTAAGAGGACAATAGTGAAACGTAGTTTGCGTTTCACACAAACATCCTACGTAACACAGACAACGTCTATGTTTCACACAGGCAAAAGTTGCGTTTAGAAAAAACCAGTGAGGTTTAAAAGGAGACGTGTATAGTAAATTGGTCTAAAAAAAGTTACATCATCACATCAGTACAATACTAAGAGTTTTGCAAGGCAGAAACAAAAGAAAGTTGTGTGAAAGAGACAGCAACATAGACAAGGGGGTTTCGGTAGGGGTTACTAATAGGGCTTAAAGCATTTTTCAGGAGAGATCCATGGAGAGCTAGACGTCCTGACGATGGTTCGAAGGTGACATTGACATCGATAACCCGAGTTAAGTATATTTCTTGGTTTTTTTGTTTCTTTCTTTCATTAGAAATTGATTATATTATCTTGTGTCGATTGATTTGGGTTGCCTATATGAATGATTGTATTATTGTTATAGTTTAGTTATTTGCGTATGAACCTATTGGGATTGTGAAAAGATGATTTTAATACGTTCATTAAATCGTTTATTTGTAAGCCCATTGTTAGAATTTCAATATAATTTGTAATTATTATATTGAAATTCATATGTAGTGACTAATGATTCATAATCAATAGGGATAACATAACCTCAGTTAAATGACGCATCGTATGTGATTGTTGTCTTGATTAATCAATTTTCTTGATTTATAATGCTACTGCCTAATTAAATTTGGAGATTGTATCCTAGGTTATTTGATGGTTAGGTTTAATTAAAGATTTTATCTTAATTAAACACTACCTAAGGGAAAACTTGGGTTAATTATTAACCCATGATTAATAGTTTCTAGGAGAGATTTAAGAAAAACAAATCAAAGGAATATGTTTTATTAGGATGTAGGCCGAGATTGAACCAAAGAACTAGATTCCTACTTAATTCCCCACTTTTATCATTTTTTACATGTTTTCTTTAATTTTTTATTAGTTTGTTTCATTTTATTTTCTTCTTTCTAAAACCAAAAAACGTAAACACTAGTTAATTTCATTTCAACAACTTTACACACTCTGTATAGGATCGACCTAGACTCACCACTACTGTAGTAGTAATCTAGTTATTTTATTTTGACTTTCGTTATGACGCACTGTCAATAGGAATGCTATATATGCATTGTCATTGGGTATTGTGAAAGTAGATATATGTGAGTTTTTCTCCCAAATGCCATAATTTTTACCTTTATTATTACATTAGTTCATGAAATTGTACATATAATTTTTTTCCTTCCATTGGCAAGATGAGTTAATGAAAAAATCCAATGTTGTAAGTTTCCTAAGGTAGTAATATCAATTATTTGTGCATTTAATTTGTTCATTTCATGTCTTCATATATACGTTATTTATTGGAGTTGACATGGAAAATTTAAAATTATTCTGAATCTCGTCAGAAACTCTACAAATGACTTATGTAATTATTATTGGCAGTTGAATTTTTGCATTCTAATTTTGTTTTACCTTGTGATTTGAAGATACAGAAATGAATATTTAAATAGTTCATTGGATTTTATCGTTCTCCAATCTTGTAGAATTAATGAGATGATCACTTTAAATATTCTTTTCATAATGTTTAAACAGCTCTCTTACCAAAGATTAAGATGATTGACTCAATAAGTGAGTAATGCTAGAGGTAAAAGATGCAAAAATGATAAGGAAGTTAACAAAAAAGTAAGAGAGAGAGTGAGGAGAGACGAGATATAAGAGAGAGATAGGGGAGAGACATTTCTTTTCCTTTTTAGGTCCCACTTATCACGTAGGATGCACTGGTAGAGGGCCTACAAAAGTACTAAATATACCTTTTGTAATGGAAAACTGACATAAAAGTTAAGTTAGGATTCAAATTGAACGTTTGTAAAATGTTTAGATTGTTTTTAAATGTGATAAAATATTTAAGTTTAAATTCTAGTGAAAATATTAAGGTCTAATTTGAACTTTTTACCATATGAAAAAAAACTAAAATTTTAAAGTTCAACGAAAAAATTTATTATATAAAAGTCTTCAGGCATTACATAAGATTATGGTACTTATGTCAATTTCACACTTTCAAAAGTCACTATAAAAGAAATTACTATTTCAAAGTACAAAGTTATTTTTCACATATTATTTTATGTGTCTAAATATTGTACTCCTTTGTTTAAATTACTTAATCACCGAAGGCTCTATAATGAAAAAAATTACAGCACTCGTTTTGTAACTCTTTTAGGGTAGGGAGAGTTCTTTAAGAACAACCAGTAGCCTAAGCATTAGATTCTTAAGCCTAAACCTATTAAAAGTGTACAAATTCACACTTACTATTTACCGTCTATGATTGAACCATGATTTGTTAATTATTTTCAATATATGATTAATAATCATATACCTCACATATACTTTCTAAATAAAAAATGTAACCATTATTACAACCTCCTCCTTCTTTTTAACTACAATTCAAGGCACTCTGTCCCTCATTATATATGGCTTTGTACTTTGACTATTAAAGCCTCTTAGTAATCAAATTCAACAATAATTATTAGTATTCCATAATGGCAACTTTTCTGTCTAAACTCGTACTTACAAGAACCCATAAGGTTAGTCAAGTTTGAACTTCCTTATAATTCCCTATGAACAAAGTTGATACCCTATGAGGCATACCATCATGGGTCACTAAGTCAAGAAAGCTCTTAAACCAAAATAAATTATTACTTACTTGCTTTACCCAATATGTCATAAGAATGAAACCAAGAATCGATCTATGTTGAGTTTGACTAACCATTTAATAAGATTATAATATTCAAACCTCTATTGACAAAATTTATGTTGCCACTATTGGAATACTATAATGATGTAATAAACTTGTGTAATCATATAATATAGAAATGATGGAATTGCATACGACATCAGTCATAATAAAGTGTTACACCTTCTCATTTACATCGATAAGCTTAAAAAGGAGATTGGTATCAAATGCTCTCCATAGGCTCATTAATAAATTTTAAATAGTTAAAAATTGATTTTATACCCGTTTTGCCAATGAAACATACATCAAGACTTAGTAACTTTATTTGAGAATATGAAAAAGTTAAGCGAGCCCTTTAATATTACATAAGGTTGTTCAACTTTGAAGTTAGTTAAATACCTAAACTTAACACTTATATTTCCATTGTAACCATTGATAAAGCATTGGATAGACTTAACCCTTATGGAATTCCTTGCAAATGGATAAGGCACATACTTTTGTAGAGGTTTAAGAATATGTTGGCCTGGAAGAGGCTAAGATATTAATGAAAAATCAAAGCAATTCCTACCCATGGCTATTGGAAGAGGAACTGTAAGGCCTATTCCAATAGTTGTGATTAACTATAGGATGAGCCAGATATCCACCACAATTCCTGAATTGATCAACTTGCTCAAAATAGTTAAGCCATCTGTCAGGAAGGACAATAAGGCTATGATGCTAGTGGATTCTTCTAGTTTGAGGAGGAAGAATCAAAACAAGAAGAAATCCACAAGGCCTAAAAGAGGTGTGGCTAAGAAGAAAGCTAAGGAGATTGTCCCTAAGGGAACATGCTTCTACTGTGGAAAATATGGCTATTGGAAGAGGAATTGTAAGGCCTATTAAGAGTCATTAAAGCAAAAGAAGGCATTAGATGCACTATCTACTTTAGGTATGTTTGTTATTGATATTGATATTGTTTCTAATAATAACATATGGGTATTGGACACGGATTGTGGTTCACACGTATGTACTGATAAGTAGGGCCTCAAAAGCAGTAGACATCTTAACAAGGGAGAGTTAGGCCTGCCCATGGGCAATGGAGTAGGAGTTGCTGTATTAGCCATAGGAACTTATGTATTGACACTCCTTAGTAGGCTTGTAATAGAATTGGATGATTGTTTATAAAGCTGGTTTCCAATTAAATTTTAGTAATAATGGTGGTTCTATTAGTTTGAATGGAATGCTTTATGCTATAGGTACATTATGCAATGGGATATACATATTAGATATGTCCAATCCAGTTTTAAATATCAATAACAATTAAAAAAAAAGAGATAATGTGAAATCATTGTACTTATGGCATTGTCGCCTTGGCTATATAAGTGAGAGATGCATAACTAAACCACATATGAGTGGTAGTTTAGGGTCATTTGATTTTGACTCATATGACACATATGAATCTTACTTATTAGCAAAAATTACCAAGTTACCTATTAAAGGAAAGGGTGAATGAACTACTGGGTTGTTGAACTTAATACATTTAGATGTATGTAGTCCGATGTTCATACATGCCAAAGGTGATTTCATATACTTCATTACCTTTATCGATGATTATTGACAATATGAGTATATGTATCTTATGAGATACAAATATGAGGTTTTTCAAAAGTTCAAAGAATTTAAAGACGAAGTAGAGAAACAGTTAGGTAAAAGTATTAAAACACTTCGATCATATTGAGGTGGTGAATACTTAATCTAAGAGTTTCAAAATTATCTTAAAGATAATGGGATAGTATCTCAGTGGACTCCACCTTACATACTGCAACACAATGGTGTGGCAGAAAGGAAAAACTAAACCTTATTAGACATGTGAGGTCAATGATGGGCAAAATAGGCCTAGCAAAATCCTTTTAGGAATATGCACTCGAGACTGTTGTTTATGTGTTAAACAAAGTTCCTTCAAATTCATTTGAGTTACTCCATATGAGATGTGAACTAACAAAAAGCCCTATCTTTCTCATATGAAAGTTTGGGGTTGTCTAACTTATGTGAAACGAATTTAATCAGATAAGCTAGAAGCTAAATCTGATAATTATCTATTTATAAGATATCCTAAAAAATTATACGATATCAGTTCTACAACATTTTGGAACAAAAAGTGCTTATTTCAAAGAATGCTGTCTTTTTATAGAAAAAGTATCTTATGAAAGAAAATAGTGGGAGAAAAATTGCACTTGTGGAAGTTTAAGATTCTCAACAAACATAGATAAACTACGTGAACCTGAGATTGTTATTTATAATGATAAAACAATGGTTCAACCTTTTAAAACATAAGAAGTTCATAGGTCAAGTAGGATATGTCATATTCTAGAGAGATATGGAATTTTCATAAGTGAACATAATGACGTACTGCTCATAGAAGACGATGGGCCTACTACCTATGAAGAAGTTTTGAAGAGTTTAGAATATAATAAATGGCTTCAACCCATAAAAACTGAAATGGATTCCATGTATAAAAACAAAGTATGGACTTTAGTTAACCCACCTAAAGGGATAAAACCTATAAGATGCAAATGGGTTTTCAAGAAGAAAATCGACTTGGAGGGCAATGTAGTTACCTATAAACCTAGGCTTATAGCTAAAGGTTATCATAAAAAATAAGGAGTTGATTATGATGAAACATTTAGCCTGGTATCCATGCTTAAATCCATTATGATGCTCCTATCCATTGCTACTTATTATGATTATGAGATATGAAAAATGGATGTGAAAATAATTTTCCTTAATGGAATCCTAAACAAAGATGTGTACATGAAAAAACTAGATGGTTTAATATCCAAAGGTGGTGAAAAGGCATGCAAGCTTCAAAATTCCACTTGTGGATTGAAGCAAGCATCTAGAAGATGGAATATCCAATTTGATGAGACAATCAAAAAGTTTAGTTTCTCATAAAATCTAGACGAACCTTGTGTGTATAAGAAGGTTAATGGGAGTGCAATCGTATTCCTTGTACTGTATGTAGATGATATACTACTTATAGGAAATGATGTCTCAGCTTTACAATCAGTTAAGATTTGGTTGTCCAAGAATTTTTCCATAAAAGACCTTGTAGAAAGCAACTTATATTTTGGTTATAAGAATCTATAAAGACAAATCTAAAAAGTTGCTTGATTTTTCTTAGTCTACATAAATAGACAGGATGCTAAAGAGGTTTAGTATCCAAGAGAGGTTATCTTCCCATAATGCAAAGGATTACACTCTCGAAATCTATATGTCCAAAGACATAAGATGAGAGGGCTTGCATGAATTTGATCCCTTAAGCTTCAACTATAGGATCAATCATATATGCTATGTTATGTTCGAGACCCGATTTATCATAGCCTCTAAGTGTTATGAGCAGATACCAATTGGATCTTGGTGAGCATCATTAGATGGCTATCAAGAATATCTTTAAGTACTTAAGAAGATCTAAAAGTGTATTCTTGGTATATAGAGAACGATATCTTATTATGGGCGGGTTTAAAAATGTTAGTTCTAATCCGATAAGGATGATTCCAGATCCCAATCAGGATATATTTTCACACTGAATGGTGAAGCAGTCAGTTGAAGATTTCCAAACAAGAGACAATTATAGATTCCACAACTGAAGCAGAGTACATTGTTGCTTTAGAAACAGCAAAGGAAGTAGTTTGGATCAATAAGTTCATTATGAAACTTAGAGTGGTTCCTAGTATTGTTGACCTAGTACAATTGTATTGTGATAATAATGATGCTATAATATAAGTAAGGGAACCAAAGGTCTAATTAGAAATCAAAACATGTGGTCAGGAGATACCATTTGTTTAGAGAAATCATTGGTAGAAATGATGTTAAGTTAGAGAGAGTACCCACTGATCAGAATATTGTTGATCCTTTGACTAAGCCGATTCCTCAAAAGAGATGATTCTCATATACTAGATACAAAGGTAATTGGCTTTAGTGCATATGGGAGGTTGTTTGATAAGTGCTCTAAAGGCAATCTCCTTTAACACTTATTTTACAAATCTTTACGATTAATAAAAGGCATTTTCGTTAATTTGATATTCATGTTTTTTATGAATTAATAATGATCTTAAATCGAAATTAATGAAGCCCCTGATACATTACATAACATGAAGGAAACTATGATCAGATCATGATAATGAGATTCCTATTATGTGTAAATATGTTAGTATCTAAATTATCCCTAGTAATAGGATTAATAAGATGAGAAATTATTATTCTGAACAGACTAGAACATGTTATGCTCCTTGATTGGATTAAGCAGTAGATCTCATAAGTTGTAAGCTTGAGTTATTTAGAGTTAACATATTGATGCTTACTAAGAGTAGTAAGTACATTAGATGACTTGCTATGAGACAATCAGATGGATAATCTATTCTAGTTTCAATAATAGTCTCATCATAGCAAGAAGCAAATATCCTTAGACTTGAGGTGCTCAAAGATATCTTGGATACTGATCTTGTACTTTGACTCCATTCCTCGTGGTCTCTCAGTGGTTGCTCATAGGTTGGTGATTGGGTACAGATTGAGGTATTCGAAGGTAATTGAGTAGCCAATAAAGGATTCAAAACTCATGATAGAAGGAGATGATACCCATAGCCTCTTGTCGAGGTCATTACTCAGGAATCTCCAGCCAAAGTGAAAATGTCATGAAGATTGTCTTCAATGACATATCTAATTGAGTAATGAATCTTAGGGATAAGAACTAACATCATTTGGACTAGATGTGATGTAGTCAGTTTAGTGGGAGTTAACACTTTAACCATGCTTTGAACCAAGTGATGTATAGAAGAAGAAAGGACGAATTGCACAAGAACATTATGTATGGAAGGGTTCATAATCAAACCACTAAATTTTTTGTCGATTGGGGGTCATGATTTGTTGTTAGACACCGCTCATGACTTGCTTGGATTAAGTATTAATTCAAGTGGCCAACATAACCGGGAACCTATGGATCACACATATTGGAGATGTAAAGAATGAGTAAAGTGGCTTTGGATAGTAATCCAAGACATGAGAGAATGCTTTAGGATTGTATCACGATATGATCGTGATAAGAAACATTGCAAAGGAATGAAAGAAAGAAAGTGATGTATGACTGCCTTCCTTGAAAATTTCCAAATTTGTAGCAAACGTTTCAAGCCAAATTGACCGTGCATGGTAACGCTAGTCGAAATAAAATAACTAGACTTACTAGTATAGCAGTGGTGAGTCTAGGTCGATCCCACAGAGAGTGTGTGTAAAGTTTATGAAATGAAATTAACCGATGTTTAGGTTTAACTGGAGGTTTTCGCTTTTGAAAGAAGAAAATAAAATGAAACTAACTAAAAAAACAAATTAAGGAAAACATTGCTCAAAATGATAAAAGTGGGGAATTTGGTAGGGACCCAGTTTTTTGGTTCAATCTCGGCCTACACCCTAATTAAGCATATTTTATTGATTTGTTGTTGTTTAACTTCTCCTAGCAACTATTAATAATGGGTTAATAATTAACCCGAGTTTTTCTTTAGGTTTTGTATAATCAAGATACGATTATTAATTAATCTTAACCACCGAACAACCTAGGATACGATCTCTAGATTTAAATAGGCAGTAGCATTATGAACTAGAAAAATTGATTAATCAAGGCAACAACTACATACGGTGCGTCATTTAACCTAGGTCATGTTATCCTTAATGATTATGAATCATTAGTCGCTATGCATGAATTTCAACATAACAATTATAGATTATATCAAAATTCTAGCAATGGGTTTGCAATTAACAATTCAATGAACTCATTAAAATCATCATCTCACAATACCTAATAGATTCATACATAACTAACCGAATAATAACAAAAATTTGATTATCCATATGCCTATGATAACACAATCAATTTCTACTAAGAGAAAGAAACAACAAAACAATAAAAAAATACTTAACCCAGGTTATCGACATCGATGTCACCTCTGAATCGATGCCGGGACGTCTAGCCCTTCATGGATCTTTCTCAAAAAAATACTTTAGCCGTCATTCCAATACCTAGCCAAAAACCCCTTGTTTTACCTCACTACCGCAAGCTTCTTTGTTGCTGTTCATTGTGCGCTTCTCCCTTATGCCAACTCACTCTCCTCATCTGCATTTAACGTAGAAAAATGCATTAAACGTAGACCCACGCAGCTGTTCACTATGTTTTCCCCTCTACTGTAACTGTTTCCTGTAGCGCTGATTTGACAATTACATGTTGCTTGGTTTTTAAGTTCCCTCTAGCATCTACGACTGCGTCTGCGTCCACGCCAGCTGCTGCGGCACTATAGTGTTGATTAGACAATTTAACATTGCTAGCTCCTTAAAACCTTATGCGGCCCTCCTCTACGCTCTGGGACGTTGCATTTCGAATAAACGCCCCACATCTCTCCACACAGCGCACTGTTTCCTGCGTTGTGCACAACGTTTGCTTGTTGTGCGCATCATTTTCTTGCTGCTCATGGTATGCTACGCTGCCCTTTCATAACATCTTGCTCCTTCTTTTTATTCCTCCCTTATGTACAACGTTTTGGCTTTATATGTTATCGCTTTTATCTCTTTTTTTTCAGCTGATTGCATTAAAATTTTTCTTCTTTTTTTTTTCCATTTTTCTTGTCTTTTAATTTTCTTCTTCTTACTCCATAAAGATAAGTAAAAATTTATCTTCAAAATATAACCCAAATGTAGTACTTTCAACTCACTTTAATTTATTTGCTTCCAAATTGTACTTAAAATCATATATAAATTAAAGTGAGTATCTTAAGCATTTTCATGTTATTAATCGCTAAGTGTAAATGATTAAATATATCAACAATTAAACAAATATCAATTTCTCCCATACTTAGCTTTGTCCATCCTCGGGCAAAACATCCAAATTAAGCTCAAAAACCCCAAAACATTGACTCACTTCCCAGATGTTCTAAGAATATATAATCGCAACCAAAGATGAGTGACTTTCAAAAATCATAGCAAGAAATCAACATTCCAACCATTTACTCATGATCAATCAACATTCAATATCTTTAAAAACTGAGCAATCTAATGGTAGACTCGGAAAATATGTTTAACTAAAATATATCTACAGGTACACTGTATACTATTCATG
>JAOQMP010006997.1:0-13447 GCA_027563575.1 Erythroxylum pedicellare
CATCAGAAACTTGTCGATTATAGTCTTGCCCCCATGACCAGCACCGTCGGGAGACTAGTAGAAGCCATTGCACTTACCGCGGCCATATGCGGTCATGCTTAGTCGTGGGAAAATCAACACAAAAAATACCCAGTCGGTTACGAATTTCCAGTTTGTCATCGAAAACTTGCCGATTATAGTCTTGCCTCCATGACCGGCACAGTCGGGATACCAAGTCGGGGCTGTGGCACTTGCCGCGGTCGTACGCAGTCACGTGCGTTCATATTCGGCCGTGGGAAAATCAGGGCAAACAAGCCTTATTCGGTCATGAATTGTCAGTTTCTCATCGAAAACATGCCGATTATAGTCATGCCCCCATGATCGGCACCGTCGGGAGACCAGGTTGGGGACGTAAGCGGTCATACTCGGTCATGGGAACGTTGGTGTAAACAAGCCCCAGTCGGTCACGAATCGTCAGTTTATCATCGAAAACTTGCCGATTATAGTCTTGCCCCCATGATCGGCATCGTTGGGAGACTAGGTCGGGGCTGTGGCACTTACCGCGATAATATGCGGTCGTACTCAGTTGTGATAAAATCAGTGCAAACAAGTCCCAGTCGGTCACGAATTGTCAGTTTCTCATCGAAAACTTACTGATTATTATCTTGCCCTCATGACTAGCACTGTCGGGGACTAGGTCGGGGTTGTGGCACTTGTCGCGGTCATATGCGGTCGTACTCGGTCGTGTGAATATCAGTGCAAACAAGCCCCAGTCAGTCACGAATTGTCATTTTTTCATCCAAAACTTGCCGATTATAGTCTTGCCCCTATGACCGGCACCGTTAAGGGATCAGGTCAGGGTCGTGGCACTTACCGCGGCCATATGCAATCATACTCAGTCGTGGCAAAATTAGCGCAAATTACTGATTTTAGTCTTGCCCCTATGACTGGCACTGTCGAGAGACCAGGTCAAGGTCGTGGCACTTGCTAGGGCCATATGCGGTCATACTTGGTCGTGGGAAAATTGGTGTAAACAAGCCCTAGTCGGTCACGAATTGTCAGCTTGTCATCAAAAACTTACTGATTATGGTCTTGCCCCATGACCGACATCGTCTGAAGACCAGGTCGGGGCTGTGGCACTTGCTGCGGTCGCATGCAGTCATAATCAGTCTTGTAAAAATCAGTGCAAAAAAGCCCCAGTCGGTCACTAATTGTCAGTTTGTCATTGAAACTTACCGATTATAGTTTTGTCGCCACAAACGACATTGTCGGGAGACCAGGTCGAGGTCGTGGCAATGACCGGGGCCATATGCTATCATACTCAGGAATGGAAAAATCAGTGCAAATGAGCGCCAGTCGGTCCCGAATTATTATTTTGTCATCGAAAACTTGTCGATTACAGTCTTACCACCATGATCGGCACGGTCGGGAGATCAGGTCGGGGCCGTGGCACTTGCCGTGACCATATATAGTCTTACTCGATCGTGGGAAAATCAGTGCAAACAAGCCCAAGTCGGTAATGAATTGTCTGTTTCTCATCGAAAACTTACCGATCATAGTCTTGCCCCCATGACCGATACTGTCGGGAGACCAGGTCGAGGGCTTTGCACTTGTCGCGAAAATATGTGGTCATACTCGATCGTGGGAAAATCAGTGCAAAGAAGCCCTATTCGGTCATGAATTTTCAATTTCTCATCGAAAACTTGCCGATTATAGTCTTGCCCCCATGATCGGCACCGTCGGGGGACCAAGTTGGCGTTGTGGCACTTGTCGGGGCTATATGCAGTCATACTCGGTCGTGGGAACATTAGTGTAAACAAGCCCTAGTCGGTAACGAATCGTCAGTTTATCATCGAAAACTTGCCGATTATAGTCTTTCCCCTATGATCGGCAACGTCGGGAGACCAGGTCGGGCCCGTGGCTATTGCGGTTGCCATATGTGGTCATACTCGATCGTGTAAAAGTCACTGCAATTAAGCCCCAGTTGGTAACGAATTGTCAGTTTCTCATCAAAAACTTGTCGATTACAGTCTTGCCCCCATTATCGGCACCGTCGGGGGACCAATCCGTACCGTGGCACTTACAACGGTCATAAGTGGTCATACTCGATCATGCGAAAATCAATGCAGACAATCCCTAGTCGGTGACGAATTGTCAGTTTGTCATCAGAAACTTGCCGATTATAGTCTTCCCCCCATTACCGACAATGTCAGGAGACCAGGTCAGGGTTGTGGCGCTTGCTGCAGTCATACTCAATCGTGGAAAAATCAGCGCAAACAATCCCCAATCGATCACAAATTGTCAGTTTCTCATCAGAAACTTCCCGATAATTGCCCCGTCAGGAGACCAGGTCGGGGATGTGGCACTTGCCGCTGTCATATGCAATCATGTGCAGTTAGATTCCGTTGTGGGAAAATAAGGGCAAACAAGGCCTATTCGGTCACAAATTGTCAGTTTCTCATCAAAAACTTGCCGATTATAGTCATGCCCCCATCATCGGCACCGTCGAGACACCAAATTGGGGTCGTGGCACTGATCGGGGTCGTATGTGATCATACTCGGTCGTGGGAACATTGGCGTAAACAAGCCCCATTTGGTCACGAATCATCAATTTATCATCGAAAACTTGCTGATTATAGTCATGCCCCCATGATTGGCACCGTCGGGAGACCAAGTTGGGGTCGTGGCAATTATCGGGGCCATATGCGGTCATACTCGGTTGTGGGAACGTTGGTGTAAAGAAGCCCAAGTCGGTCACGAATCGTCTGTTTATCATCAAAAACTTGCCAATTATAGTCTTGCCCCCATGATTGGCAACGTCGAGAGACTAGGTCGGGGCTGTGGCACTTGCCGCGACAATATGCTGTTATACTCTGTCGTGGGAAAATTAGTGCAAACAAGCCCCCATCGGTCATGAATTGTCTGTTTCTCATTGGAAACTTGTTGATTATAGTCTTGCCCTTATGATAGGCACCGTCGGCAGACCAGGTCGACACCGTGGCACTTGCCGCAGTCATATGTAGTCATACTCGTTCGTGGGAAAATCGGTGCAAAAAGGCCCCAGTCAGTCACGAATTGTCATTTTGTCATCGAAAACTTGCCGATTATAGTCTTACCCCCATGACCGACATCGTCGAGATATAAGGTCCAGGCCATCGGTCACGAATCATCGGGATACAAGGTCAACGCAAGCAAGCCCCAGTCGGTCGCAAATCCTTAGTTTGCCATCGAAAACTTACCGATTACAGTCTTGGCCCCATGACCGGCACCGTCAAGAGACCAGGTTGGGGCTGTGGCACTTGCTGGGGCCATATACGATCATACTCAGTCTTAGTAAAATTGATGCAAACAAGCCCCAGTCGGTGACGAATCGTCTCTTTGCCATCGAAAACTTGCCGATTATAGTCTTGCCCCCATGATCAGCATTATCGGGAGACCAGGTCGGGCCTATGGCACTTGTTGCAGCCATATGCAGTCATAATCGGTCGTGGGAAAATCAGTGCAAACAAGCCCTAGTCGGTTATGAATTGCCAGTTTCTCATCGAGAACTTGCCGATTATAGTCTTTCCCCATGACCAGCACCGTCGGGAGACCAGGTCGGGGGCTCGGAACTTGCCGCGGCCATATGCGGTCATACTCGGTCGTGGAAAAATTAGTGAAAACAAGACCTAGTTGGTCATGAATTGTCAGTTTCTCATCTTAAACTTGTCGATTATAGTATTGGCCCCATGACCGGCATTGTCCGGTGACCAAGTCGAGGCCTTGGCACTTGCTACGGTCATATACGATCACACTCGGTCGTGGGAAAATCAGTGCCAGCAAGCCCTAGTCTGTCATGAATTATCAGTTTCTCATCGAAAACTTGCCAATTAAAATCTTGCCCCCATGATCGGCACCGTCGGGAGACCAGGTTGGAGCCGTGGCACTTGTCGGGGCTGTATGCGGTCATACTTGGTCGTGGAGAAATTGGTGCAAACAAGCCCCAATCGGTCACGAATCGTCAGTTTATCATCGAAAACTTGCCGATTATAGTCTTGCCTCCATGACCGGCACCGTCAGGAGACCAGGTTGTGGCCGTGGCACTTGTCACGGTGATATGTAGTCAAACTCAGTCGTGGGAAAATCGGTGCAAAAAGGCCCCAGTCGGTCACGAATTGTCATTTTGTCATCCAAAACTTGCCGATTATAGTCTTGCCCCCATGACCGGCATCGTCAAGGGATCAGGTCAGGGTTGTGGCACTTGCCACAACCATATGCGGTCATACTCGGTCGTGGGAAAATTAGCTCAAATAATCCCCAATCGATCACAAATTGTCAGCTTGTCATTGAAAACTTACTGATTATAGTCTTGCCCCTATGATCGGCACCGTCGGGAGACCAGGTCAGGTACGTAGCACTTGCTGGGGCCATATGCGGTCATACTCGATCGTGAGAAAATTGGTGCAAACAAGTCCCAGTCGGTCACGAATTATTAGCTAGTCATCAAAAACTTACTGATTATGGTCTTGCCCCATGACCGACACTGTCGGGAGACCAGGTCGGGGCTGTGGCACTTGCCGCGATCATATGCAGTCATAATCGGTGTTTGAAAAATCAGTGCAAACAAGCCTCATTCAGTCACGAATTGTTAGTTTGTCATCTAAAACTTGTCGATTATAGTTTTGCCGCCACGTCCGACACTGTCAGGAGACCAGGTCGAGGTCGTGGAAATTGTCGGGGCCATATGCGGTCATACTCAAGATTGGAAAATCAGTGCAAATGAGTGCCAGTCGGTCACGAATTGCTAGTTTGTCATCGAAAACTTGCCGATTATAGTCTTACCCCCATGATTGCCACCGTCGGGAGACCAGGTTGAGGCCTTGTCACTTCATGCGACTATATGTGGTCGTACTCGATCGTGTGAAAATCAATGTAAACAAGCCCTAGTCGGCCATGAATTGTCAGTTTCTCATCGAGAACTTGCCGATTATATTCTTGCCCCCATGACCGGCACTGTCGGGAGACCAGGTTGAGGCCTTGGCACTTCATACAACTATATGTGGTCGTACTCGATCATGGGAAAATCAATGCAAACAAGCCTTATTCGGTCATGAATTGTCAGTTTCTCACCGGAAACTCACCGATTATAGTCTTGCCCCCTTGACCGGCACTGTGGAGATACCAAGTCGAGGCCTTGGGTCTTGCCGCGGTCATATGTGATCAGCCTCGGTCGTGGGAAAATCAGGTCAAACAAGCCCTAGTCAGTCATGAATTGTCAGTTTCTCATGGAAAACATGCCGATTATAGTCTTACCCCTACGATCGGCACCGTTGGGAGACCAAGTTGGGGTCGTGGCACTTGTCGTGGGAACATTGGTGTAAACAAGCCCCAGTCGGTCATGAATCGCCAGTTTATCATCGAAAACTTGCTGATTATAGTCTTGCCCCCATTATCAGCAACGTCGGGGGACCAGGTCGGGGTCGTGGCTCTTGAAGTGGCCATATGCTGTCATACTCGATCGTGGGAAAATCACTACAAACAAACCCCAGTCGATCACGAATTGTCAGTTTCTCATTGAAAACTTGTTGATTATAGTCTTACCCTCAAGACAGGCATCGTCGCGAGACCAGGTCGGGGTCGTGCCACTTGTCGCGATCATATGTAGTCATACTCAGTCATGGGAAAATCGGTGTAAAACGGCTCCAGTCGGTCTCAAATTGTCATTTTGTCATCGAAAACTTGCCGATTATAGTCTTGCCCCCATGACTGGCATCGTGGGATACAAGGTCAGGGCCGTCGCACTTATCGGGGCCATATGCGGTCATACTCAATTGTGGGAAAATGAATGCAAACAAGCCCCAGTCGGTCACGAATCGTCAGTTTGCCATCAAAAACTTGCCGATTACAGTCTTGCCCCCATGATCGGCACCGTCGGGGGACTAAGCCGGGCCGTGGCACTTACGATGGTCATATGTGGTCATACTCGGTCGTAGGAAAATTAATGCAGACAATCCCCAGTCGGTCACGAATTGTCGGTTTGTCATCAGACACTTGTCGATTATAGTCTTACCCCCATTACTGACAACGTCAGGAGACCAGGTGAGGGTTGTGGCGCTTGCTGCGGCCATATGCAGTCATAATCAATCGTGGGAAAATTAGCGCAAACAATCCCCAATCAATCACAAATTGTTAGTTTCTCATCAGAAACTTTCCGATTATAGTCTTGCCCCTATGACCGGCACCGTCGGGAGATCAGTCAGGGCCATTGCACTTACTGCAACCATATGCGGTCATACTCGGTTGTGGTAAAATCAACACAAACAATCCCCAGTCGGTTACGAATTGTCACTTTGTCATCGAAAACTTCCTGAATATAGTCTTCGCCCCATGACCGGCACTGTCAAGAGACCAGGTCGAGGCCGTGCCACTTGTCAGGGCCATACTCGGTCATTGGAAAATTGGTGCAAATAAGCCCCAGCCTATCACGAACTGATAGTTTCTCATAAAAAACTTGCCGATTGTAGTCTTGCCCCCGTGGCAACGTCATACTCGATTGTGGGAAAATCACTGCAAACAAGCTCCAGTCGATCATGAATTGTCAGTTTCTCAGTAAAATCTTGCTGATTATTGTCTTACCCCCATGATAGGCACTGTCGGGAGACCTGGTCAGGGCCTTGGTAGTTGTCGTGATCATATGAAGTCAAACTCGACAACTTGCCGATTATAGTCTTGCCCCCATGATCGGCAACGTCGGGAGACTAGGTCAGGACTGTGGCACTTACCGAGGCCATTTGCGGTCATACTCGGTCAAACAAGCCGCAGTCGGTCACGAATCGTCAGTTTGTCATCGAAAACTTACTAATTATAGTCTTACCTCCATGACCGACACCGTCAGGAGACCAGTTCGAGGTTGTGGCACTTACCGGGAGGATATGCAGTCATACTCGGTCGTGAGAAAATTGGTGCAAACAAGCTCCAGTCGGTCACGAACTGTCAGTTTCTCATAAAAAACTTGCCGATTATAGTCTTGCCCCCATGATCGGCACCGTCGGCAGATTAGGTCGGGGCCGTATGTAGTCATACTCATTCTTAGGAAAATTGGTGCAAACAAGCCCCAGTCTGTCAGGAATCCTTAGCTTATCATCGAAAACTTGCAGATTATAATCTTTCCCCCATGATGGACAATATCGGGAGACCAGGTTAGAGCCATGGCACTTGTCGCTGTCATATGCAGTCATCCTCCCTCGTGAGAAAATCAGTTCAAACAAGCCCTAGTCGGTCAGGCATTGTCAGTTTCTCATCGAAAACTTGCCGATTATAGTGTTGCCCCCATGAACGGCATTGTCAGGAGACCAGGTCGGGGTCGTGACACTTGCCGCGATCATATTCAATCTTACTCAGTTGTTGGAAAATCGATGCAAACAAGCCCTAGTCGGTCACAGATTGTCACTTCATGATCTAAAACTTGCTAATTATAGTCTTGCCCCATGATCAGCACCGTCAGGAGACCAGATGGAGGCTGTGGCATATTCTAGGGCCGTATGCGGTCACACTCGGTCGTGGGAAAATAAGTGCAAACAAGCCCCATTCGGTCAGGAATCGTCACTTTATCATCGAAAACTTGCTGATTATATTCTTTCCCCATGATCGACAACGTCGGGAGACTAGGTCGAGCCAGTGGTACTTTCTAAGGCTGTGGCACTTTCTAGGGTCGTATGCGGTCATACTCCATCGTGGGAAAATCAGTGCAAACAAGCCCTAGTCGGTCACAAATCGTCAGTTTGTCTTCGAAAACTTGCCAATTATAGTCTTGCCCCCATGACCAAGACCGTTGGGAGACCTGGTCGGGGCTATGGCACTTTCTGCGGCCATATACAGTCATACTCGGTCATGGGAAAATTGGTGCAAAAATGCCCCAGTCGGTCACGAATTGTCATTTTGTCATTGAAAACTTGCCGATTATAGTCTTCCGCTCATAACCGGCACCGTCAGAAGACCAGGTCAACTCCGTCGCACTAGCCTCGGCCAAATGTAGTCATACTTGGTCATGGGAAAATCAGTGCAAACAAGCCCCAGTTGTCACAAATTGTCAGTTTGTTGTCGAAAACTTACCGATTATAGTCTTGCCTATATGTCAGGATACTAGGTCGAGGCTGTGGCACTTTCCGAGGCCATATATGGTCATACTTTTTCATGAGAAAATTATTGCAAACAAGCCCCAATCGGTAACAAATGGTCAGTTTCTCATTGAAAACTTGTCGATTATAGTCTTGCCCTCATGATCGGCACCGTCGTGAGACCAGGTTAGGGCCATGGCACTTGTCGCAGCAATATACGATCATACTCGGTCGTGGGAAAATCAGTTCTAACAAACCCTAGACGGTCATGAATTGTCAATTTCTCATTGAAAACTTGTCGATCATAGTCTTGCCCCTATGACTGACACCGTCGGGAAACCAAATCACGGCCGTTGCACTTACCGGGGCCAAATGCGGTCATACTCAGTCATAGAAAAATCAGCGTAAATAAGACCCCATCGGTCTCGAATTGTCAGTTTGGGTTCAAAAACTTTCCGATTATAGTCTTGCCCCTATGACCGGCACCATCGGGAGACCAGGTCAAGGTCGTGGAACTTGCCTGGGCTATATGTGGTCATACTCGGTCATGGGAAAATTAGTGAAAAAAGCCCCAATCGGTCACGAATTGTCAGTTTCTCATCGAAAACTTACCGATTATAGTCTTGACCCTATGATCGGCACCGTAGGGAGATCAGGTCGGGGTCGTGGCAATGGCCGCGGCCATATATAGTCATACTCGGTCATGGGGACGTTAGTACAAACAAGCCCGATTTGGTCACGAGTTATCAGTTTGTTATTGAAAACTTGCCGATTATAGTCTTGCCCTCATGACTGACATCGTCGACAGAACAGGTCAGGGTCATCGCACTAGTCCAGGCCAAATGCAGTCATACTTTGTCGTGGGAAAATCAGTGCAAACAAGCCCCAGTCGGTCACAAATTGTCAGTTTGTTGTCGAAAACTTACCGATTATAGTCCTGCCCACATGTTGGGATACTAGGTCGGGGCTGTGGCACTTGCCGAGCCCATATACGGTCATACTTGGTCATGAGAAAATTAGTGCAAACAAGCCCCAGTGGGTAAGGAACCGTCAGTTTCTCCTTGAAAAATTACCAATTATAGTCTTGCCCACATGATCGGCACCGTCGAGAGACCAGGTCAAGGGCGTGGCACGTGCCGCAGCAATATACGGTCATACTCGATCGTGGGAAAATCAGTGCAAACAAGCCCTAGTCGGTGATGAATTGTCAGTTTCTCATTGAAAACTTGCTGATTATAGTCTTGCCCCCATGATTGACACTGTCGGGAGACCAAGTCAGGGCCGTCGCACTTGCTAGAGCCAAATGCGATCATACTCATTCGTGGAAAATCCAGTGCAAATAAGACCCAGTTGGTCGCTAATTATTAGTTTGATGTCAAAAACTTGTCGATTATAGTCTTGCCCCATGACCGGCACCGTCTAGAGACTAGGTCGAGGTCATGAAACTTTCCCTGGCTATATGCGGTCATACTCAGTCGTGGGAAAATCAGTGAAAAAATGCCCTAGTCGGTCACAAATTGTCAGTTTCTCATCGAAAACTTGTCGATTATAGTCTTGCCCTTATGACCGGCAACGTAGGGAGACCAGGTCGGGGTCGTGGCAATGGCCACGGCTATATGTAGTCATACTCGGTCGTGGGGAAGTTAGTACAAACAAGCCCCAGTCGGTCGCGAGTTGTCAGTTTGTTATTGAAAACTTGCCAACTATAGTCTTGCCCTCATGACCGGCATCTTCGGTAGACCAGGTCAGGGTCGTCGTACTAGTCTAGGTCAAATGCAGTCATACTTGATCGTGGGAAAATCAGTGCAAACAAGCCCCAGTCGGTCACAAATTGTCAGTTTGTTATCGAAAACTTACTGATTATAGTCTTGCCCACAAGTTGGGATACTAGGTCGGGGTCGTGGCACTTGCCGAGGCCATATATGATCATACTTGGTCATGAGAAAATTAGTGCAAACAAGCCCCAGTTGGTAACGAACCGTCAATTTCTCATTGAAAAATTACCGATTATAGTCTTGCCCCCATGATTGGCACCATCCGAAGACCAGGTCAGGGTCGTGGCACTTGCCGCAGCAATATACGGTCATACTCGATCGCGGGAAAATCAGTGCAAACAAGCCCTAGCCGGTGATGAATTGTCAGTTTCTTATTGAAAACTTGCCGATTATAGTCTTGTGGTGTCTGTCAACCAAGTCAGGGACGTCACACTTGCCGAGGCCAAATGCGATCATACTCAATCATGGAAAAATCAGTGCAAATAAGACCCAGTCGGTCTCTAATTGTTAGTTTGATGTCAAAAACTTGCAGATGATAGTCTTGCCCCCATGACCGGCACTGTGGGTAGACCAAGTCGAGGTCGTGACACTTGCTCGGGCTATATGCGGTCATACTTGGTCGTGGGAAAATCAGTGAAAAAAAGCCCTAGTCGGTCACAAATTATCAGTTTCTCATCGAAAACTTGCCGATTATAGTCTTGCCCCTATGACCGGCACGATACGGAGACCAGGTCGGGGTTGTGGCAATGGCCGTGGCCATATGCAGTCATACTCAATCGTGGGGAAGTTAGTGCAAAGAAGCCCCAGTCGGTCACGAATTTTCAGTTTGTCATTGAAAACTTGCCGATTATAGTCTTGCCCTTATGATCGACATCATCGGCAGACTAAGTCGGGGCCGTGGCACTTGCCCGAGCCATATGTGGTCATACTCAGTCGTGGAAAAATCAGTGCAAACAAGCCCTAGTCAGTCACGTGTTGTCAGTTTGTCGTCGAAAACTTGCCAATTATAATCTTGCCCTCATGAACTGCACCGTCGGGAGACCAGGTCGGGGTCATGGCACTTGCCTGGGCCATATGCGGTCAAACTAATTCGTGGGAAAATCAGTGTAAAAAATCCTCGACCGATCATGAATTGTCAGTTTCTAATCAAAAACTTGCCGATTATAGTCTTGCCCACATGACCGGCACAGTCGGGATACTAGGTCAGGACCGTCACACTTACCAGGGCCATATGAGGCCATAATCGGTCGTGGGAACGTTGGTGCAAATAAGCCCCAATCTATCACGAACCGCTACTTCATCATCGAAAACTTGCCAATCATAGTCTTCATCGGCAACGTCGGGAGACCAGGTCGGGGTCGTACGGTGGCCATAAGCGGTCATACTCGGTCGTGTGAAAATCACTGCAAACAAACCCTAGTCGGTCATGAATTATCAGTTTCTCATCGAAAACTTGCCGGTTATAGTCTTGCCCCCATGACCGGCACTGTCAAACGACTAAGTCGAGGCCTTGGCATTTGTCGTGGTCATATGCAATTATACTCGAACATGGGAAAATCAGTGCAAACAAGCCCCAGTCGGTCACGAATCATTTGTTTGTCATCAAAAACATAACGATTATAGTCTTGCCCCCATAACCAGCGCCGTCGGGAGACCAGGTCATTACCATAGCACTTGCCGGGGCGATACTCTGTTGAGGGAAAATTGGTGCAAAAAATCCCCTTTCAGTTAGGAATTGTCTATTTATCATTGAAAACTTCCTGATTGTAGTCTTGCCCATATAATCGGCAATGTTGGGAGGCTAGTGCCGCGGCCATATGCGACCGTCCTCGGTCGTGAGAAACTCAGTGTAAACAAGCCCTAGTCGGTCACGAATTGTCAGTTTATCATCAACAACTTGCCGATTATAGTCTTGCACCCATGATCGGCAACGTCGGGAGACTAGGTCAGGATCGTGGCACTTGCCGGGGCCATATGTGGTCATACTCGATCGGGGGAAAATCAGTGCAAACAAGCCCCAGTCGGTCACGAATCGTCAGTTTGTCATCGAAAACTTATCGATTATAGTCTTGCCCCCATGATCGACACCGTCAGGAGACCAGGTCGGGGCCGTGGCACTTTCTGGGGCTATATGCGATCATACTCGGTCGTGGAAAAATAGGTGCAAACAAGCCCCGATCAGTCACGAATTGACAGTTTATCATCGAAAACTTGTCGATTATAGTCGTGGGAAAATAGTGCAAACAAGCCCTAGTCGGTCATGAATTGTCAGTTTTTCATCGAAAACTTGTCGATTATAGTCTTGGCCCCACAATCGGCACTGTCAGGTGACAAAGTCGAGGCCTTGGCACATGCCGCAGTCATGTGCGGCCACACTCGGTAGTGGGAAAATTAGTGCAAACAAGCCCTAGTCGGTCAAGAATTGTCAGTTTCTCATCGAAAACTTGCCGATAAAGTCTTGCCCCCATGACCGACATCGTCGGCAGACCAGGTCAGCGCTGTCGCACTTACTAGGGCCAAATCCGGTCATACTCGGTCGTGGAAAAATCAGTGCAAACAAGCCGATGTTGGTCTCGAATTGTCTGTTTGTTGTCAAAAACTTGCTGATTATTGTTTTGCCCTTATGACTAGCACTGTCGGGAGACCAGGTCGTGGCCGTGGCACTTGCCTGGGCTATATGCGGTCATACTTGGTTGTGGAAAAATTAGTGCAAAGAAGGCCTAGTCGGTCACTAATTTTCAGTTTCTCATCGAAAACTTGTAGATTATAGTATTGCCCCCATGACCGGCACCGTAGGGAGACCAGGTCGAGGTCATGGCACTTGCCGCGACTATATGCAATCATACTCGGTCGTGTGGAAGTTAGTGCAAACAAGCCCCATTCGGTCACGAATTGTCAATTTGTCATTGAAAACTTTCCGATTATAGTCTTCCCTTCATGACCAGCATCGTCGATAGACCAGGTCGAGGCCGTCGCACTTGCCGGGGCCATATGCGATAATACTCGGACGTAGGAAAATTAGGCGAACACTTGTCGATTATAGTCCTGCCCTCATAACTGGCAACATCGGAAGACCAGGTAAGGGTCGTCGCACTAGCCTGGGCCAAATGCAGTCATACTTAGTCGTGGGAAAATCAGTGCAAACAATCCCAAGCCGATCACGAATTGTCAGTTTGTTATCGAAAACTTATCGTTTATAGTCTTGACCACATGTCGGGATACTAGGTCAGGGTCGTGGCACTTGCTGAGGCCATATATGGTCATACTTGGTCATAAGAAAATTAGTGCAAACAAGCCTCACTGGATAACGAACGGTCAGTTTCTCATTGAAAACTTGCCGATTATAGTCTTGCCCCCATGATCGGCACTGTCGGGAGACCAGGTTAGGGCCGTGGCACTTACCGCAGCAATATACGGTCATACTCGGTCGTGGGAAAATCAGTGCAAACAAGCCCTAGTTAGTCGTGAATTGTTAGTTTCTCATTGAAAACTTGCCGATTATAATCTTGCCCCCATGACCGGCACCGTCGGGAGACCAAGTCAGGGTCGTCGCACTTGCCGGCGGCAAGTGCGATCATACTTAGTCGTGGAAAAATT
>JAOQMP010007015.1:0-13445 GCA_027563575.1 Erythroxylum pedicellare
TTATGCCATACTAATGGATACCAAGGCACCATCGGACGGATCGGTCTCATGAGTTTATATGCTGACTCATTAGTATATTGCTTGGAAGGGCTGGCTAGCCATTCAAGGCTATCCTCATTGGAAGAATCAGGGTTATAAGGAATGGGGGATAAGGTACGAATAGGCTACACATTTGTATGATGCCACCTCCATTCATTGTGCCAAATAACATCTGAAACTCTGGCAGTCATGGGAAGATCTGACCCATTGATCAACCGTGGAGTCGAGTGAGCCAACAGGATACCGCTCGAATACCAAAGGTCCTGCCATAGAGAAGTAGAAATACCATTCCCAATTCTACAACGAAATTGGTCCCTAAGTTGGTCTCTAACAGACAAATTCTTCCGCCAACTCCACGAATGACTGTTAGTAGGAGAAATAGACCAAAAATTTTTCCTTTACAAAATAATAGTGTGAACCCACTTTACCCATAAAGCTTCCCTATTAGTAAAAAGAACCCAAATTCTTTTCCCTATTAATACTTTATTCTAGCTGGCTAAATGTTTAAAAGCTAGACCTCCTTTTTTTTTAGGACAACAGACGTCATTCCAATTGACCCTAGCTGCGGCTTTTTTCTCGACCGAACCCGACCACAAGAAATTCCTAAGTTTTTTTTATCTATTTCCTTAAGAATAGAAGAAGGAAGAATGAAGATACTAGCCGAGTAAACCTGAAAGGAAGACAAGACCAAAATAACTAATTGGACTCTAACAGTGTAAGAGAGATGTTTGTAGGTCCAATTATTAACTTTGCAATCAATTTTTTCTAACAAAGGGATACAATCCCTCCTAAACAACCTCCCCAATATAAGGGGTAGTCCCAAATATCGAATGGGAAGGTGTCCTAGTTTAAGTCTAGACAGGCTTTCAAGTTGATGAACCAAGTGGGTCAACTCCGGGAAGACAAAAAACTGGCTCTTATTAAAGTTTATGACCATACCAGAGACTCGAGAAAAGGCCCTTAAACAATCTAGAAGAGTATGGACCGAAACCAAATCTCTATTACAAAACAGTAAGAGATCATCAGGAGATGAGTGAGCTTAAGAGCTTGACAATGCCAATGATATTGGAAGGTGTTACTACCCCTAATAGAATCATTTAAGCTCCTAGTGAACACCTGCATACAAAGGATGAAGAGAAGAGGAGAAAGGGGGTCTCCTTGTCTCAACCCTAACTTTCCTGGAAAGAATTTTGTGGGGGCTCCATTGATAAGGATTACATATGCTGGAGAAGCAATACACTCCTTAATCCAATGAATAAACTAGGAAGGGCACCTAACAGCTTCTAACACATTCAGAAGAAACTCCCAATGTATAGAATCATACGCTTTTTGTAAATCCACTTTAAAGGCACATCTCTTATGATTATTGGCTAGATGGTAGTGTTTAAAAATCTCCTAAGCCAATAAAATATTATCCCCTATACGCCGATTTTTAATGAAAGCACTTTGAGTAGAGCTTATAAAGCTAGGGAGTATCTCTTTAAGCCTGTTAGCCAAGATCTTTGCTATCACGTTGTAAATAAAGTTACAGCAAGAGATATGTATATAGTCCTCCACTGAGGAGGGATTTACTTTTTTAGGCACCAAGGTAATGAAAGTGGAGTTAATTTCTTTGAGGAGACGCCCATGAAGGAAAAAATCTCTAATAGCCCTAGTAATATCTTCCCCAATAATTGCCAGGTATGATTAAAGAACACCCCATTAAAACCATCTGGCCCAGGAGTCTTATTTGGGTTAAAAGATTTGATCACATCCCTAATCTCCTGATTAGAAATGTCTGCAATGAGAGAACTGGTAAGCGAACCATTGATTCGATGAGGGAATAACTTCTCCACATACTCTTTGGAAGGAAGGAGGCCCTTATTGGACCCAATCGTACTTTAAAAGTAGCCTAAGAACCAGTTTTGAATCTCATCAACAGCTACAAGTCTAATACCATTCTCACCAATAATCGAATGAATGACATTCCTATTCCTATTCGCCATAATGGAATTATGAAAAACTTGGTATTTCGATCCCCCTCTCTAAGCCATTTAACACGGGAAGATTGCTTTAGAAAAGACTCCTGATTAGCTAAGGCTCCCAGCAAGTTATTGATGGCTTTAGTTTCCTATGCATCCAGCACAGAGCTTTTGGGAAAATTACTTTTTTGATCTTAAATAGAATTGACGTCAGATTGACACTTCTCTACTCTCAGATGGACATCTCCAACTTGCCTAGAATTTAGAGATTTGAGAGCTGACCTCACCAGTTTAAGCTTAGAAACAACATAAAACATTGGGGTACCATGGATCTGGGTACTCCAATGCTCTTCCACTATCTGTGGGAAAGAAGGTTGAGACACTAGGAAATTGGAGAACCTAAAGAGGGAAGGTCTAGATAGCCTAGCTATGCAGGCCCCAACCAAACTAGGAGAATGGTCCAAAATGTTAGGGTTTTGTATTATCCCAAAGGAGTTAGGAAACCTCAAACTCCAGGCAAAATTAACAAGGGCTCTATCAAGCTTTCTAGCCACAAAAAGCTCTCCACATTGCTTATTAGTCCAAATGAATCTCGGTCCACTAGAATTTAGCTCAAACAACTCACATTGGTCCACACACTGCCAAAGTCATACATGCCATTAATAGTCAAATGACTGAGAGGTTCAGCCTCATGAGAGAATAAAACCGAATTAAAATCACCCACTATCAACCAAGGATGAGTGCCTACTAAATTTTTGAGGCTAGAAAAAGCTAACCAGAGATGCTTCCTATGGTTAAAGTTGTTAAACCCATACACACAAGTGACAAAAAAACCAGCTGCACTATTGATGGGAGTAACCTCTAAATGGATGAGTTGATTGGAGAACAGCTTAGGAACACACAAAAGCCTATCCGGATTCCATAAGACCACTATCCGAGCATTGGAACTTGGTTCTAAGTTACTAGAAAACTGCTAATTAGGAAACAAAGAGGAACAAACATTATTCAAGAAGTGCAAATGCTTAATCCTAGTCTCTATCAAACACACAAAGGACACAGACATTTTCTTCAACACAACAGACACAGCTAACTGCTTTCTAGAATTATTCAGACCCCTAACATTCTAAAAACCAAAATCAATGCTAGCAACTACCACAACAGAATCATTACTTAATTTTTCGCCTAGTTTTCCTATTTGTACGACCTGTTACAGCCCCCTCAGCCCCGTCCAAAATCCCTGGACTATGATTTTCCAACTCAGGACCTAATTCAAATTTAGAGGGGGATATAGTATGACTTACTTATCTCGATGGTAGGGAACCAGCATCCTCAAGGTGCCTATGGGCTATATTGACCTTTTGTTGATCTTGTAGGGCCAAGGACCTACCCGAAGCAGTACAACCCTTATCCTCCTCTATTGCCTTTTCACGCAGTTAGGTGGGCTGAAGGGTTCCCAAGTCCTCACTAGGTTCAGTGGGAGTCCCCAAATCGAGCCCCTCAGTATGCCATTGGTCCACAGAACCACCTTTGTTACCCTCCAGCTCCGGCACTTGGTCACTTGGTAAGACTAGTTCCTTTCCCTTCAACAGTTCCTGCTGGAGCTCAGTTTCAAAGACTCGACCAATAGGAGCCCAATCTTTCTTCTGTACCAGGTTATCCGGCATCCATTCATATTCAACATCAATATTCTTGAGGGTAAGTTTCCCATCTTCAGTGTAAGTGGCTAATTGAAATGAAAAGGGTCAGGACTTGGCCAATTCCAACTCAACACACATACGAGCATACAGAATTCGAGACATCTTAGCAGTTAGTGTATCCATTAATAGTGGCTTACCCACTGCACTATGCAATCCTGCCAAGTCCCTCCGTAGTTCAGTACTCCACTGGAATATTGTGAAAATTTACCCCGATTGGAGCAACACGGATATCCTCATGTTCCCCACCATTCAAACTCCACTTCCGAAGGAAAAGAGGTTTACCTTGAATGTGTCGAGGCGCCTTCTCCAAAACTAGATTCATCCCTTCCACAAAATCAAAATGAAATAAAAAATTGTTGGCACCAGTAATCAACATTCCGACAAACCAAAAGCCTACTAGGACTTGTTCAGCGCCCGTTATACCATAGGAAAAGCAGGCCTTTTCCTTAAGAAGAACCCAAGTAGAGTATGGTGAAACTGAATGACACCTTGTTTGGCTAGGTCCAGAGGGGGAATGACCCTAATCTGATCGTCGTGGATTTTCGGAGGATAATACGAGAAAGTCGTCGACAGCAATTCAGTCGCCATG
The DNA here is from genome assembly GCA_027563575.1 of Erythroxylum pedicellare. NCBI lineage: Eukaryota > Viridiplantae > Streptophyta > Magnoliopsida > Malpighiales > Erythroxylaceae > Erythroxylum > Erythroxylum pedicellare. The sequence goes on from JAOQMP010007015.1 coordinate 4,287, forward strand.
ACATCATCCACAACAGATTTCTAGGTTCTAGGGTTAACAGAAGAAGGCTCTAAAGGTGGAGGGAGAGCCAAATGGTTTTTGACTTTCAAAGGGGAAGGAGGAGGAAGATTTAGGTCGGTATTTTGATTCGACAAGTTAGGGATTTGGACCAAAGGCAAAGGGGGAAATGCATAGGAGAAGATCACAGAGGAGAAACAGGAACGGTGGTTAGGGGAAGTCGGGAAGGGGAGGAAGAAGAATACGAGGCCATGAATACAGGAGCAAAACTCTAGGAATAGATAGTTGTATTGTAAAGATATAGTTAATGAAGTTAGTTTCAAAAGAAACTTAGAGTTAGATCGTAGGAAAAGTGACAAGTGTTAAGTTGCTTTTATAATTGTCAAAAGTAAATTTTGATATCTGAGAGCTAGAAAGTTAAGTGTTTAGTCTAAGTTTCCTTCTCTTTCTTTGTAACCTCCTTCAGATTCTCTTCAACACACAGAGCTCGCCATCAAATCCCTTCTGAGGAATTACTTTGCTTTTCCTTCCTCTACCATAATACTATTTGTTCTTCTGCCTAAGAAAAACCAGAAGTGGGTTAGTTTTTACAGAGGAGAACATGATTTTGCATGAAGTTTAGGGCTTGAAGATAATTGAAGATTTTGGAGTTTTCAACAAGTAGTGAATAAATCCTTTAGAGATGTGAATTTATCAAATAAATTTCATGGATTTCTATCAGTTGCATAATCATGGAATTTATGTGTATATATTCATAAACACAGTGTTGATGGGACGAAAATGTTGGTTATGGTGTTATTTTAGTTTTAATGATTATTACTGATCAGATGTTGTAGAAATGAGTTTTGTAGTTAGAAATAGTAATGAAATGGTGTATAAGATGAGTGGAGGAAATGAAAGTGTGAAAAGGTGATATGCTCTGTTTTCTGTTCACTGTGCATGGATATATATGTGTGGGTACGTGAATAGGTGAATTCTTTAGAGATGATCAAGAAAATAGTTTTTGAGTTGACAAGAATTGTAAAATGATGGTTTGAGATGGAAATGAGTGTTTAAATGGAAGTTGAGAGGAAGAATAGTGATTGAGAATGAAAGTTGAAAATGTAGAAAAGTAACAGAGTATGAATAGGATAAATATAAATTTTTCGCTTTTGTTGGTTTTTGATCAAACATGTATATTTGGGAGTAGTATGAATTTATGATGAATGAGTTTAGTAAAATGGATTTGAAATGACTAGAATAAAAATAGAAGTGTTGGATCTTGAAAAAAAAATGGAAGTCTGAAAATTATGGGAATGAATAGTAGGAGAGAGTTGAATTTTTTAATCTGAACTTCGGTAAATTTATTATACTGATATAGGAAAATTTTGACAAAATGGTCTTCATAAAATTTGTATATCTTTCTTTAAGCTTTCCATTGATATAAAGTTTGTAATTTTTGGACTTTTGGATCAAAAGTTATGGAGTTTAGAAGTTTGGTTTCGATGAAGAAGAAGAAGTGGAGTTGCACCATCGTGCATAAGCATGACTGTGACTTCGGTGGATTAACGACAAAAATCTCTATCATGCAAATGCACGATAGTGACTCTGGATGTTTAAGGGTGAAAAAATGCATGATAGCGACTTTGTTGGTTTAAAGGTGAAAATCGTCATCGCGCAATTGCACGATGGCGACTTTTGAGAGTTGTTAGCTGATAAACATCTGATGAGATTTTGGATATAACTTCTTATCTAGACCTTCAAATTACTTGGTTCTTGAACCATTGGATTCTTAAGACACTTTTCTACCTCTCTACAAAAATTGGTAGCGTTATGAATTGAATTGAAAAATATTGATCTAATCAAAGTGTCAAATCTGTTGGAATAGTGAAATAGGATTTTCTTCCTGAGCACCCTTTAGTATTTTGATTATTTATGGATCTATAGGATTCAAAATGAGATGATTTTTGATTAAAATACAATTAGAGATATAATTATACAAATTGTCTCAAGAAGTCAAATTTTGATTCGTTTTCTAAGATATTGAATTTCTAGGTAGAAGTTGTACATAGTACACTATTTTTTAATGTGAACAACCCAATAATGTTTAAGGCATATCTTCCAAATTACTGAACCAAATTGAGTGATTTTGGTGTTAATGGAAATATGAGACATACAGGAACACTTTTTTACAAGATATTTTGACCAAATTTTATCATTTTCACCTTCTGATTGAACATAAACAGTAGACCCAAATGTGTGTCTTGGAAAAATCTGAAGTGGTCAATAAAGTTATGAAATTGCTTTAACGTTGATTTTTATTGGTCCAAATTATAAGTACCCATGGTGTTAATGACGGCTTTGATATCTGAATGATTTGATCATAAGGATCTCAATAAAGTACCCCGGAATTATCATTGAACATGCATTTTGCATATTTCATATAAGTAGATATGCATTAATGAATACTTATATATTTATGCAAAAATGTGATATGTGTAAATGTGTTTTGTATGATATAGAGGAGACAAGCAGACTCCATTTATACATTACGGTCCATCCAGGAAATAGCATATTAAAGCATACTGTGAGTCAACCTAGATGATTTCTTAGGATTAATTTGATTTGATTTGTTTAAACTGTCAATATTATTAAATTGTTGCGATTTGTTTATGAATTCCGAACTTGAATTGTCTGAGGAGACCAATATTCGGGAATGTATTGGAAGTGCTTTGATTTTGGTTTTGATTGCTATGGATTTCTGAGTGCTATGTAAATTCTCAATAAAAGTTGAATGTCGGACATAGGTCCGATGATTACAAGCTTTGTTTGAGTATCATATGTGATTGTGATATATGACATGTATGTATTTAATGCATTTTATAAAATGCATGTTTAGATAAAGGCGTTGTGACTTGTAAGTATGAAGCACTTCCACGTAGAGCTTTGCTCCATGATTTTTGATTTTGCACGTAGAGCTATACTCCGTGATTCTGTTTTGACTGAGCCTTATGGGCTAGTATTTGTATTAATATGTGATAGGCACTCAGTCACAACAATAAGAACGAATATGAGTCCCATTCATATAGCATTCATATAAGATTGAAATTCTTTGAATGATTTAAAAAGATGAAATAAATGACTATAGATATGCCATGTTATGTGAATATCTGAATAATAAATGTATGCTTAGAATGAATAATTGTGCAATATGTGATGTGTGTTTGTCATACAATGAAATCATCAATGATGGTTCACTCATCGAGTTCGCAAAACTCATAAAAATTATAACGTGGCTTTTGAGGTTTTCTAAAGGTCTCCAAAAAGGCTTTGAGTAAAAGTTTCAGGTCGGGATCAGTTTGTGTCTGCATATGAATTTCGATATGTTGTATTGATAAGGGTAATCTTAAGTGTTGTGCAATGTATATGAAAATGGTTTTTGAAATGTAAGGACATTATGAATATAAGTATTTTGTTCTGTAGTGGGCCCAAGTGATTACTGAAATTCTAATGTGTTCAATAATCTTTGTAACTTTTGTGACTGAAATTGTTTATAAATCAATCGGGCCAAAATTGATTATTAATTTTCCGCATATGCATATATTATGTAAGAAAACTTTGCAATGAGTTTTGTCCGTTTACTGTTTTAGAATGCCACCCTTGCAGAGCACGAACTCGGATATCACCTATAGATGTTGGGTACGTGTCCTGCGGGAGTGGGGTGCTACAATTTTAACTTATGAAACTACAATGGTGACTTGAAAGACCATGTTATAGATTTAGAGGTCACTAATAGTAATGGAACTTTCTCATAAAAACAAGCTTAACTTTGAGTGAGCTATCTTCTACATCTTATGCCTAATATAGAGGGATGGATGGTCAAGATTGAATTACATCAATAGTAATCAATAAATAATGATTCATCTCCTTATAGGTAGTGGAAATGTCTATACATTATGAGGAACAACTTGATCCTATAGAGAATATTAAAAGAATCTTTTAGGGAACGATTCTTGTCTAATATTAAACGTCATAGTCTATGTTGTATGATATCTCTATTTATAATATTACACTGATAAGTATAATTTGTCTTTATATTAGACCAAATGTTTCGTGAAGTATCTCAGAATTTATTTTATGCAATTAAGTAAGAGAAAAGAAGTCAACACCCTAGAAAGTTATGAGTTATTAAGTTAGAGGAGGACATGAGAATATGATAGCAACCAGAGCAAATCTGAACCACCTAATTAAGGTTAAAATTAACAAGCTTGGCTGATTGCCCATGTCAAAAATAAAAAAGAGGTATATTTTTTTTCAATTTATACGAATAGGCGTTACAATAGGAAAATGGCTTTTATACCATCATAACCTCAAATCCTAATCATGTTGAATTTACATCAACTATGCATCTCTATAACTGTAAATGTAATTACTTATATGGTTAAACTATCCCCATCTTTTAGTAACGAACTTGTCATATGCGGCCTCTAAAAGATGTGAACATTTTGCGAGGCCGAAGAAGTTATAGACCATATACTTTCTGAATACCAAAGCCCAAATAGTAGATGTCTCTAAATAGTTTTAGGTATAAACCTACATTATGAAAAATAAAAGGCATCCACATTATTATCAAGTAATAAGCAACTACTAGTTAGAAGGGGATGTCCAATATTACTATATCATATGGAAATATGAATACTACAAATAAGCATCACCCCATTACCTTGTCCTGATTTTTCTTTTCCCCTTATTTTGTATCATATAACGTGAGCATCATGTATCTAAAATCTATGAGTCCTAAAATTGACTAATTGAAATATAGAGCATATCTTTATAATTGATACATTTGTAGTATCAAACTATTGTTTTATGTTTGAATTATGTCAATCCTTTATTTCATTGATGTTCGCTGAAATGATTTGGTTGTCTTTACTTTTCATTTGCGAATCTTTATATGCACCTTTTTAAATATAATAATAATTTTCTTCTAAAAATATTAGATAATTTGTATATGTTACAATAATTTATTAATTAAAGTATTCATATTTTTATGAATACTTGTTATATTTGTTACTAGTACATATTTAATTTAGGTTAAATGTCAGACCCATAACATTAATTCTCTTCTAACATAAACCTTAACCCATAACTCACGATGCAACTCCTATGAGACTTATCGGTGAAAAATACCACGAGCTTAAGAGTCACAACGAGATCTTGTGTAAAATATAGAATTCAAATTCTTATATTTCTAGAAAATTCATTAAAAAATCCCCATCAGGTTGAAATATGACACCAAAGAGACGACGTAATATAATACGACTCAGATTCATTCAACGATTCGGAGGTACTTACTGTCAAGATGAACCATTACACTATGCAGTTGCAATTGAAATACCTCCTTCCCTTGCAGCTACTACAGTTACAGCTGACGCATCACCTGATGTTCCTGATGCTACACCATCCACTGCTCCTACATCATCCACTTCCCCTATAGCGACAGAGATATCAAGGGTAAACGATACGAATGAAGGAGACAGTCGCTAGCTTAGAGTTGAGGTACCTAAAGGAAGGACTTACAACACAATTGTCAATAATCTGTAAGTAAAATTACATAAAACACTATATGTTTATAATTAAGCTATAAGTTTAAATTTTAAAATTTTGCAAATGGTATAAAATTATTTGTTTTTATATTCGATTGATTCCGTCTGGACCATGCTCTAGAAATATGAAATCAAAATTTAAGAAGAAGATTAATCTTGAGAGTTATGTATGGAAGAATATCTCTCAGGCCACAAAAGAATTTTACTTTCAGGAGTTTGAGGTACAATAAAAAACTGTTTTCTTTTTTAATTGATTTGTATACATTAATTATATAAATATTATAACATTATAAGTATTTATCAAAAATTTTCCTTTTATTTCAAAAAGAATTTTTTTATTCTGAATTTGACACAGTCATACATAAAGTATGGGAGAGACGAGCACATACATGCTATCGTGATTTTATTGGGACGATACACAAGGCTGGTGTACAACTGCCTTATATTTCTAAGCAAATATGGAGTCGTTAGCAGTAGTATTAGGCATCATCTAACGCAATGTTTATTTCAGTGAATAACTCTACCAACAAACGTGGAGGACTGGGGGGAGAGAGTCTTCTTGTATGTATGGGAGGATCTATTACCCACCACGAGCATACAGAAAGACTTGTAAGTATCTAAACTTTATACTTATATTCTAATTTTTTTACTTTGCTATAAGAATAACATTTTATTCGTATGCAGGAAAAGTCTATAGGTATGATGCCTACACCCCGTCAGCTCTTTTGTACATTCATACTAAGAAGCATAACGGTGTAACATTCATCAACTCCCAATGTAGAGAACTTAATGTATGCTAAATTTATACTTTAATGTTAATTCTTCATGATTATCACTTCCTAATATAAATATTACCTACTAATAGAACCAAATACAAGAAAGCATTCAGCGACAGACTCGGCACGAACAAGTTGTTGATGAGCATCAGACATATCTTGATGTAGTGGGTGGTAGGGACTGCCATGGAAGGATCTTCAGGTTAGGTTCATTTGCGAACACATCTTATTCACAATCCTCCATGTCCAGTGCAGCAACATCTAGTAGATAGTTGACAACCAGTGAAGTCAATGAGCTTCGGACCATAGTGCAAACATTGATGGAGTACATAGCTCAGTTGAGACATGATGTGGATAAGTTGAAGGGGAAGGGTAACACTTCAGAGCATTCGCAGTCACAGGACAATAGTATAGTTGTAGTCATTTGGTTTGAATTACAAAGACTTATTATGTATAATTTAATGTTTTTTTATCAATTAAGATAATTTTAACTTTATATCATCAATCAACTTTCTGTTTAAACAAATTAAATATATAAAAGATTAAAATATTATGCATAGATAATTCATAACTGTTAAAATTATGCATTAATCATAACATCATGCAATAAATTTTAATTTCGGAATTTTTAAAAATATTTTTAATTTATTTACCAATTGAAAATACAAGTACATCGGTAAAATCTATTATATTTACTGACGGAAAATCACAAACTGTCGGAATCTAAATATTTTCTGTCGGTAATATCCGTCGCTAAACAACATTTTTCTTGTAGTGTATTTGAAAGTGTTAAGTTTGTAAATTTGTCCTCTTGTCTTTTTGCATTCTTATTCACATTTGCTATCTTCTAAATTTTTGGATCATAAACGAGATCATATGTGTAAGAAGATCTAGTCATAAGTTAGTTCACAATCAAGTAAACAGATGGAATTACCATTTGAATTACACTATCATTCTAATGAGACACATTTTTCTTATTTTCCATTTTATAACATTTGATATTCTTTTTTCTTTTTCACTATAATTATTAAAGAATTCTCATTTTCACTTATCTAATCTTTTTCCAATTTCAAGTTTTTACCAAAAATTATAAGTATAGAAAATATGAGAACCAAACTATACAATTATATTCAATTTTCAAAAATAGAAGAAGAAACCAAATTTACAATTCTTAGTTCGTAACCAGCTTTTGTTTACATTTTCAAGCTTACTTATAATTTTATTCCATACTTATAATTTTGATTATTTTTGGACCATAAACTAAATCATTTGTATAAGAAGATCTTGTCACAAGTCAGTTCACAACTAAGTAAAGAGATGGAATTGCCCTTTAAATTGAACTAAAAAAAATCAATGACTCATGGTTTAAGCATATGGAAAGTAGAAAGGAGAGTACCCAATCTAATGTATAATTGGTACTCCCCCCTCCAATATATGGTAGCATCTTTTTGAGATATTTCAAAATTCTAACCTTTATTATTTCTCCTATCGTCTTGACCATTAAAAACCATAACCTCGTATGGAGTTATAATTAATTTTTTCTTCCGAAACTATCCCTTCATGTGCAACAAAATAGTTCAACTCTGTTTTAACTGAAATTCATTCTTAAAAGTGATCAAATTGGTATTGAAGATGAAATAGAAATCTCTAAGTTAGCTTTCATATGGCCTCACCCAATTTCTATATTCATAGCTCTAGATGTGAATTTTCTTTTGAAAAATTGTCAAGTTAAATTAATGCAATTTGCATAATTCCTCAACCTAACTTGTGAGCTTTGATTGACTAGCTAAACAAACTTCGATTTTGATAATATACCTTAATCCAAAAAGCTCTAAGTGTGTACTTTAATTCTTTAAAGACCTCAAAGTAATCCATAGCTTCTACTAGGGTAAAAGACCAGAGATAAAGAAAATGATAAGGTATTCTTCTCTCATTCAATCTTAACTACCTAAACATGCCTAGATATGACCAATTAAGATCTAAAACAAATTATTAAGTGCTAAATATGGATGAAATAACTATAACAGAATAGATCCTTCAATTATCCCAAACTTAACTTTTGCTTATCTTTAAAAGAAAATTCAAATACAAAAGTTATACAATAACCATTATTATAAATAAAACTTAAATATGTGCATGAAGTTAGTAACTTAATTTTTATATAAATCTTAAATTATTATATAACTATTCTTACTGATTCAAAATACTTTATTATTTGTGTAACATGTAAGTATCTTATATTATTCACCTAGTAAAATGTTAATAACTTTTTTTTATAATCATTATGATAAATAATATGTATTACGATAATAATAATAATTTCATATAATTTTTCTCTAGGAGTATAGCTAATTTCATGTATTCTTATGTGTTAAGAAGTATTTGTTTTCTTCGGAAACTTAACTGATGAAGAAAATTGGGTTGTTATGATCCAAGAATCAAGAGTCTTACATTTTATTGTTACTAACTTTATACACTTGTAATAAGTAGATTTATTGAAAATATGCTTTTATGGTTTTAAACCAATATATCATTAGAATATTCGATTTAATTTCATTTAATGCTCAATTATTTCATGTAATTTCTTTTAAAATGTCCAACTTATAAAATAAAATAAAATATTTTAAAGTTATACTATCATTCTAATGAGATGCACTTATTTTTCTTATTTTTTATTTTAAAACTTTTCATAATCTTTTTTTCTTTTTCCAATTTCAAGTTTTGCCAAAAATTATAAGTATAGAAAATATGAGAAACAAATAATATAATTATATTGTTACAAAATAAAGTTTCAATTTCCA